>OU015471.1:18160271-18691195 GCA_907164805.1 Brachyptera putata | reverse complement strand
CCCTTCATCTATAAACAACATGTCATAGTTGTAAAATACAACAAATACAATGTAGAAAATAATAGTATAAGCTAACAACAATAAACATAACCAAGGAATATACGTAGGCCTACCGGTATAGAATAAAATCGAACATTTATTGAACTTGATTACTAATTTGTAGTGTCAGTCTTGTTAGTTTGTAGTGAAGTGTTCGTCTAACCATAGAGCAATGAAAACCTCCTTAACATTACAAACTCAATGCCCTTATGGTAGGTCCTAGAACTTGAATTTTGTTGACCGATTAAAACTGATGCAAAATTATTGTTTCCAGCATCACCAAGGCCAACTGCCAAACACAGTTGTGCCCCTAGGCCTACCATATCCCCATGGATATCTATTGCCAGAACAAACAGGATGGAGTAGATTTCGAGAATTTCTCAATAACGTTGCTATTATTGGCGGTGTTGTCTACGGATTGTACATTCTTTACAAGGTAAGCACAATGTTTATCCTAGCCATACTGTAAAATAATAATATAATGTAATTCATTCTACTGTGTTGTGTGGTTTATTGTTGCTATACTTTGTTAGTGGGCAGTAAAATGATGCTGAAATGGTATTTTAGATTGTAAAACCTGTTTATTAATTAGCGCCATCCTACTTTAACTAGGCCTATATTATGATATTCGTGTTACTATGGAGGCTTCAAGGCTATATATAAATATCAAAACTGAATAGTTTGTCTTAGAAATGTATAGACCTACAGCAATAAGATAACACCATTCACAATATAATATCTTGAAAATCGGTTTGCGTTCTTCTGCAGAGATACATTGCACCATACCTGTTTGGTCCTTCCAAGAAACGTTCACCAATTGAAGAATCGATAGCATCGCTAGACAAAACTGTCAAAAGCTCCCTGAAAGATATCCGAACTGATTTGCTGAGAGTTCAGACGGATCTGGAAAAACTTAACGAACAACAGAATTCATCTCAGACGAGCGCAGTCACGAAACAGATTTGCGACGTCAAGTCTGAAATTTCGTCGTTGAAGGGCATTTTACTGAACAGGTGACTTGTCGTTAAATATAATTTTTTAGATTTACATAAAAAATACATTCATTCATTGTTGATGAATGAAATAAATGAAACACATTCATTGTTGTGACACAACTTACCAGAGGAAGTGGCTCTATGCTGTTGCAAGGTGTGATCACATTGGCCTACTAGGTTAAGCTTACAGATGCAAGCTACACATTTTTTTAAAATGTCTTTAATGTTTGGATGGTCTGCCTACATATAGTTGTAGGAAGCAATCGGCCATGACACGATACTGATATTTTTGTAGGAGAAATAGCATTAATAGCAATATGGAAGCTGTATCTCCTTTTTCCTCAATTAGGCATCCAGTCTCCATAGGGCAAACGTTCCAGCCAGGATGATGTGACAGATATGTAGTCAGTTTAGTCAATGCTATTATCTCTCTTTCGTAGACAACAGTTTCCGGCTATTGAAGAGTTAGCTCCAACGACGCCGTGGATTCCTAGCTGGCAGAAAGATCTAGAAGAATCGGAACAAACAGAGGAGGAACGGGACGTTATCAACGAAAATGAAGCTCCAGTTTCGAGTAATGACGACGTCCCCATCACAAACGGCGATGGCGCTCACATCGCGAACGGCAGCGATACTAGTCTCGAAATTCTACACGACTGATTTGTCTCGTCAACAGATTTTTATAACGTATTTAGCAACTACAGTATCAAGTTTCACTGTACGATTAGTTACCACGAAATGTCAAACAGATTCGTTTGAATATTTTCGTGCAATACGTTTTCTGTTTGACGGTCAACCTTTTAACCAAAACTGAGATACAGAACCAAACAAATCTAATGTGTGGGTGTGCAAGAATGGTTAATGTAATGTTCGAGACAAGACAAGAAAGTGAGGGTTGGCATGCACGTTCTGATAACATATGAACTACATAATACAGTGTGACGGATTTATACCTATATTGTTATATTTATAATTTAATTACGTAGTCAGCGAGAGGTACGGTGCAAGGTAAGGTAACTGCCGGTGGAATTATGGTTGTACTTGATAGAATTTGTTATAGCATGGATTGAAGTAGGATAGGAGGCCTAAGTGTAAGTTTTTTTTATAAATTTATGGTGTTTATTTTCAGTCACAGTACCGGTAATTATTTGTACTCGTAAGATAGAATTTTATGTTTAATAAAAAGGGACTGAATAGAAAGTAATTAAAATTCAATAACCTGCTTTCTCATTTTCGTACTTCTTCGTTTAAACTTCAAGGGCATAATGTGTTCAATCAATTTATTTACATCAGGATCAACGACACACTGTAATAATTAAGATCTACTGGTATTGGACGAATAAGACAATGGGAAGACGAGATAAAAGGTTATTTTATTAGGCGTTTTGGATAGTGGGAAGGAAATGGTCGTGACTGGTTGTGAAGGAGCCATCCCAGTTTTCACCTTGATGATAGAATGAAACCACGAAAAAATTCTGTCGATATGGTCGACCATGGCAGGAATCGAACCCCGGTCTCCTGAATGACAGTTGAACAAGCTTGGACTGGTCTACCCATCTCGGTAATTAGAATTGATGAACCTTAAATACAAAAATTAATGAATAAGATATAGCAAATCCTTAATGTATCTTCCCAAATTCATCAGAGTCCTGTTTCCAACATGGTTTATCCCACCCTACTTGGACTTCCATATAATCAATGCTAAACTCTCCTGCATGGATGGTTTTATTTTCCTAGTCCCTTGAAAAACAAATAGATGAAGGTTTCACTGTTGATAATAATAGTAATATTGATGCCAACTTGAATGAGAAGTAGGCCAACGTGAATAAAATAATGTAAGAACAGAGAATACCAAGTATAAATAGCAGCATATCATATAGAATAATAGCAAATAATGAAAGGAATCGTATAGTGTACCGTAAGTGGTTTCTTAAAGTGGAAGTAAAAGTAAAATGCTATAACATTTTTAAAATGGCTGTTTAGTCTAAATTGTGGACAGCATTGAAAATTTTCCAGAAGAGTACTAATGTACGGTACTTCTGCCATTGATACCTGTTTTACATGTACAGTACTTCTATCCACCTTGATTTCATCACTTTTCATAAGCCTTCCCAAATGAATCAATTTCTATTGTTAACACCAGTCTCTTGTTTACGTTTCTCCTGTCACTCTTTTTTTGGCATCAAAGTTTACGCCGCAAGGCCAGTTTAGGCCATGTTTGGATTCAAAATTGAAAGATGCAACTCAAAACTGCAGTATGTGTGGCATGTGCTATCATAATTTTAGAAATTCTATTTCGTATCAACTCGTGGATTACCGAAATGGTGAAACAGAGACACGCAGCGTACTTGGCTGAACTGAAATCCGTTACTTGCGTCCAGGTTTGTCACGCAATAACAGAACCACCACCGGTGGCAGGTACGAGCGAAACGTGTGTACTCGAATGCAAACCCGTAGAAGATCCTTCGCTCAATGCGACCGAGTCGGTAAACGGAACGGAGTCAGGAAATGGAACGGCGTCGGTAAACGGAACCGAAGTAAAGAATGAGCCGCTTACAGAAGTGCCGGCTAAAGCTCCGCCTTAGATCATCGTTAAACGCAGACCGCGGCTAGAAGTTGAACAGTTTTCTGAGAAATGTTCCTCTGCGGCAATGCTTGTGTATGTACTAAATTCCCTATGTAAAAATTAAAGAGTCGAGTTATTAGTTAACAAAGTATTGTGGTCTTTACTTCAGAACATTGGTTTTAAATAACACAGAATAAAGATGACATAATTTTCTCTCACGGCACATTGCATCCTAATAATTCTCATTTACATATTAGGCCCTAATAGATTAGATTCTAGTAATTTAGAGTTTCAACAAGAACACGGCACATATGAATAAAATACGGTAATTCATCGTTTAATTTGTTCTGATACACACAGACAATATATTTTCGTTTAATAATCTGTTGTCTTGGACAAGTCAAATGTATCGAGTACTGTACATATTATTTTCCAACACAAACAATTAAAATCTTAATGTATTTATTATTCCTAGTTCATTAGCTGGAAGTTTTGAACTAAACCGCTCTTGGTTGCTAATTGAAACATTTGAGTCAACAGAATGGATCAGTCAACGTAGGTAATCAAGTAGGCGGAGAAGGTGAAGTAGCGGTTGCAAAAAGTTTGAATTTCTCACCCAGTCACAAATTTCTAGTTTCAACCAAAGACAAAATTTCACATTTTAGAAATTGATTACACTGTACATTGTGTGACTGACTCGGTCATTGTCTAAACAATTTCACATAGAACATATCACCTTAATTTGAGAAAATTATTAATAAAATGTATTCCTTGAAGTCATATTTATACAAACTATGTGTATTAAACACTAGAATAGTTATCGTGGGAAACATGTATAATATACAATGTATATTTTAATTTCATATATAATATATATTTTCAATTTGTCGAGTAATTTCTTGCCTGGACTAGAGTCACTGAGTTTTTAGACATTTCCACTGTTGTCGTCTTTTTTGAACGCGGTACCACCGTGTGTGCTGGTCTCGGAAAAATGTCACTTTAATACCGGCAGTAGGCCTACGTGCGAGTCGAGATCGTTGATTCGGCCGAACGAAATTAGGGAAGGAGGTATCTACGAGACATTACGTTCATCATTATATATACCAGTATAGTATATACACTAATAACTTTATTTCTCTGTACTTTAAATTAGACACACCCGCTAAATTACTAAAACTTTTCATTTAAACATTTACGGCTACCTTGAGTATCTACGCTACCGTTTGCCAGAGTTTTATTATTATTTCAGATTGAAAACTAGTTGTTTAATGATTTAATTAAATACATACATACGTATACATATATATATATACCATATTCTATATGTATATATGTATACAATATATTTATTACCCCCACAGCCTTATTATATTTACAAGCCCCAAAAGCCACGTAAACCGTATCTACATATTTTCTCGTAACGACAGGCGGTCGGTAAATATATTCCGTGATATTCTGAGCTACGGAGATTTGTAAAAACTAGTTTAGAAACATATTTGCCCTGGATATGTTTTCATCATTTGTACAGTTCTATGCGGGCGTAGATAAAGTTCTAATGCCTATTGAATACGACCGCGGTTGGAAATAAAATATTCTTGGAACATTCGGCGTAAATTAATAATAATGACATGTAATAATACTAAATAATAATAATAAACAATTGGCAGACAGTAGACTATATTATTGAAAAAAGTAATTAGCGAACAGTGTTCGTTTTCAATTAATAGAAGCATTCTCGTCTTCCATAATATATATCAAATCGGATTGGAGGAGTCAATAATTGAAGGTTGTATGACATTTTTCCCTCCGATAAATGTGTGCGTAGTAAATAACGGAATACCGGGTGGTGGGCCGACACGAATCGGGCATTTTCAGTCGCCCCGTTTCGATAGCTTCGTCGTAATTACCCTCGAGGTGACCGTTTGCTCGCCAAACGGTTCCATTTTATTTCTAACAAGTAAAGTACACATAGGCCTTTTCTCATTACAACTAGTTGAGTATTGTCAGATTTAGTTTGTTATCTCTCTCAACAAATTTGGGCCCAAAAATGTAGGCCTTGAAACAAAATATAACACAGATATATTGAAGTATTAATAGTAAGTTGAATTTGATCTACTTCAATAAATATAATAAAAAAGAAAGGTTCACATTTTTAGCCAGGTATATTCATTAGAACACTATGAAATAATTTACAGCAATTCCAGGTAAATGGAATGAGCTTGACAGTACATCTCAAACGGTGAGGTGGGCATTTAATTACCAACAGCAGTTACGTAGGGCGGACCAATCAGCCACTGTCGGCGCGACTGAAAGTGAAAATGGTGACCGTTTGGAGGAGTAAGTCACGCCTTGAATAAGTACGACCATATCAACTCGGTATCCCTTTTAGCTGCGCACCAAATATTCGGTGAAAACGAGCCATTAGTATTTTAACTATAGCACCAAGAATCTGCAGTTGCGTTCGGACAGATGCCTATATCGTTAACGTTCAACCGTCCTTACTGTAACGGTAATTTAAGTAAATGGGCAAACTTTTACCAGCCGTATCTTATAGACCGCTCAACCAACGTCGCTAAAATTTGGCAGATACATTTTACTTATCATACCTAACCTCCTTTCAAAATTGTAATAAAATTGAAGTCGATTAGTCAATTTAAAAGTCTCTTAATTGAAGCATGATCAGATCTTCTCGAGTGCTTTTTTTGTTTAGATGCCGAGCATCTTTTGCGCTTGAAAATTACGACCAATATCGCGACCGAAACTAGGACAGACCTAACGGACAAACAATTAAATTGAATTTTAAAAAAACGTTGATTATCATTCACCAAAAATTTCGAAAGAAAAAATCGACTTGACAATTCAAACGGTCAGAAACGACACGAATCATAGTAAACTGCAGATTCCGGACTCGGTTTTCACCCATATCGTCGCGATATCAAGACTTTTAGCTCCCTCCTATCCCCTACTATATACACACAAACATACATACACACATATATACGTTACGTACACAGTCACTAGTCGCGTAACTGCGGTATCGAAATGTCTCACAATCCACAAACACCGAACAACACTTTTTATACAGTATATATATATATATATATATATATATATAAAACACGTTGCGGAGGAAGAGGGCGTTGCCAGCTAGAGAGCTGATACACAGCAGTATTAAGGGGACAAACACACACGATACGACAAATCGAAATCAATTCGCTGATCGTCGAGGTATATATCGATAAACGGATATTGTTCATCTGTCGATCGTTTGGTCCGATTGCGGAGAACCGTCCTATATCAGCAGTCTAGTTCAACGTCTGTTAGGCAGTCTAGCGTAGGTCTCCGTCACGTCGAGTCTGCAATAGCGGTAACACTTCCGCTCGTGACAGCGTTATCAAAGGTAGCGCAGTAAGCGACTCGGTACAAGACGAGGTTGATTCTGACCCCACTTGCTGATGTATCGGTATCCAATGTTGACCAAGGATGACGAGTACGAACATATTTACACTGTTCACTCGTCTTGTTTTGAATACAATCGGTGCAAACGGATGACTTTGGTTTATCACAAGTGCGCAGGCTTCTTACCACTGACATCACTGGGCAGTGAGATGTACAACAAATCAGTTGGAATAATGATGGTTTATTTTAGAAAGATGATATTCAGTTGCGTAATGTTCCTACCAACAGAGACGTTATTTCAAATGACAAAGAAAATGCATGCCCTATGCCGGACTGGAATTCTTGCCCAGCTCGACTTTCGCTTTCAAAGCCGCAGACTGCTCGCGGGCGGCCGGTGCAACGATGCAATGTCACGTGACAGTCGTAAGAAGCGCGTAAGCAAACATCGGATACCGATACGAACAGATACGTCGACTTGGCCAGGGTCCGGAGACTCGCCGCGGTTCACGTACCTTCTCCGCAATCGGGCCAATCCGTAAGTTTCCGGGGGGAGGGGCGTTCGATCGAACGGTGGCGTGCATCACTCGTTGGGTGTCGGCGTTGGCTCCCGCGCGGACGGCTACCAGAGCCGATGCAGGTGCAGGTTGCGGCTGAGAACGCTGCGAACGTCGTGCGTGAAACGCAACGCGTCTAGCATCGGCAGCAGCCCGAGGAGCGCCGTGTCCGAGGGGTCGCTGAACCACGACTTGATCGGGATCGCGTTGTCTGGGGAACAGAAACCAGAGAATGTTGACGTTTGTTGTTCATTTATTCATTGTTACATAGATTTGCACATAGTACAAATATTGTTTGCTTAACGACACCAACAACTAGGGTACAAAACATCACACATCACAAAACATTACATAAAAACAAAAAAGGTATTATGAATCTTCTCGTCTGAGGCCTGTCATGACAACAACAATACGTCTTGGATTCTGAAAACCCACCATTTGGAAAAACAAATACAATTGAATGAGAATAAAATGCACATAGTAGGCAAATTGCCGAGTTATCCAATTAATTATCCAGCTGCTAAACTCATTTTTCGAAAAAATAAATTCCCTGAATATGGGGATCTCTCCCCGGGGAATACTTCCATGCGCCCATCACTATGACCGGCCGATGGGCGGATCAACAAATGTATTTGTCTCGTCTCACCTGGGTACCCCCGGTACGCGCCGGGCGAGTTGTCCAGTATGAAGACGCTGGCGAGGTCCGTGCAGATGCCCGACAGGTCCTTGGTGTACGAGCCGAGGTCGGGCGTGCAGTGCTGGCGGTAGTACCGGCGCCGCAGGATGCCGCGGCTGTTGTCCAGCTTGTCGGCCACCGCGGCGCCGTAGATCTCCATGCTGGCCGTGAACACGACAAGCTCGTACCATTGGGACACCTGGACAATAACGGGCATTCGTTAAACTGCCGTCTTTTTTTTACGCTGCTCAACGATCCCACTAATAGCTAGGTTATACGGGGTACGAATGAGCGGATGATAATGAAACTATGAAGTGATGCAAGGTCGTTTACAAAAACACATGCTTTATGCAGGGCTTGAACCCACCAGTTTCTACCGCTAGCGATAGTTGACTAAGCCATCGGGGCGGCTACTCTTCTTCATGTTACACACTTGTCTATTTGACCGCTGTGGACGCGTACCGTACGTGCGTCCATGTGATGTGACGCTGAGAGTGGGAAACAAGTGGGAATCTAGTCTGATTGACTATTCATTAATTTATAATTATAAGGTATACCGGTAATTATATCATGGTTCAATTTGCAACTAAACATCAAAAGGATCAGCATCAGCATCTTATTTAATTCTTCTACAAAATTTGCTCAATAAATTACTCAAGCTACAACCCATTTCATGAAGGAGATGGCTCGTGCGTGTTGCCTGTTTTACAACGTTTGGGTAAAGCCTGGTTCACACTCCGATTTTTTTTCGGGTCAGACGACGAAAAGTCGGGCGAGAATGTCTTTTGTGCAATTACAATCCAGAATTTCACCGAAACAAAATGGCGTGTATTGGCCCGAGATGATTACGGGAAAGTTGGTCCAACTTCATTAATTTTGGCCCAAAAAGTGGTTACAATGCCATGTTTACTGCCTTGTAGCAACAGCGTTCCTGTTTTTCAGACGGCATCGGATTTGATATCAAAATCATATCCAACATATATAAATCTTACGATCTGTACATGTTTACATCCGACTTCTAGATATGAAAGATTGCTTGTATATGAAATCAAAGAAGACTGTCGTCCTGAAAATGTGCCCTGTTAACAATCGGAGTGGGAACCAAGATCAGGGCATATTAGAACAACACTCCTCGTACGTACAATGTCCAGGAAGTAGTCGACGTGCGGCCGCTTGTGCACGAAGAAGCGCACCGGGTGGCGGTCGATGGTGACCTTGAGGACAAAGTCGGGCGGCGTGCCGGGCTTGACCGTCTGGCGCACGACGCCATCGTGGTGCGAGTGTATCAGCGTCTCGTCCAGGTCCAAGACGAGCACCTTGCGTTTTACAATACCTGCGACACAAGACGGGAGTTACGACACAATCTGTATTGGGTTCAACAACGCTCTTTACTGATGACTACGATCTATTAGGGTCGGCGAATGATATGAGATGTTGGGATGAAAGGTTACTTTATTCGGTGTTTTTGAATAGTGGTATTGAGTCGGTCGTGGACTATAGTTAAGGAAACATCCTAGTACTAATTTGAACGAAAGAGGGAAATCACGAAAAACCCTGTCAGGATGGTCGACCATGGTGGGAATCGAACCCTGGTCTCCTGAATGACAGTTCAGTGTGCTAGCCACTTGACCACTCGTCTCAGTAGTTGAACACAATGCAACGAGAAATCAAGAAATTAAAAGAGAGATTTTCAGGTGTCATCAAGGGTTGGGTAGAGTTGGGGAAACAAATCGAAAGGACAAAAACTGACGCTAATAACTGTTTGAAAAAAGTGTTAGAAACAAAAAGTGTTGAAACGTAACTAAAATCGATAACGTAATAACGTTGTATTTTGATATTTTGGTTAGCCTGTAAGTGGGTGTGAGGGAGAACCTTTCACCCCTTAAAATAGGCCTACTATTAATCACACATTAAAACAATGACAGTAAGAATCAATTCAACAAGGCAGTTATGTATGTGAGTTGAATGATCGAACTACGCTTCTTAAATTCACTTTAAATCTAGTTTCAATTTATTTTTCTAATATATTATCATCACTTTTATCATTAGGCCTACCTACTATTTGGGTTTCAGGTTTGATTTATTATCATGATTTTATTAGGTACTCCTTTTCACTTTCGGCCATAATTTCAAATGTATAGTAGGCCTACGCTGAACCTTCATGGTCACTAATCGTCAAGATCAACAGCTATCATGAATAACTGACTTCCTTCTATCAACTTTTGTATTTATTCTGTTTATTTTCTCAATTATTATTATTTACCATGTAGTTACTAGTTATCATCAATTATTTCAATTTTCATTTTATATTATTCTGGTACCCCACTCAGATGTTATTGCTTTGTTGTTTTTTGTTAGTTCAACAACCCCGTCTACAATTAGGTTATTTGGAGCTACGAATGAAGTGATAATGAAACAGTGAAGTGATGAGTGAAAGGACCATTACAAAAATCCATGCCTAACACGGGACTTGAACCCACGGCCAACACCATACTCTTGTACCATGGATTTTTTATGACAATAAATATTCCATCTATAGTATCTAGGCCTATCTATGACTTTAGTTTTTGAAGCAGTGTTTAGTTGATTGTGCCACAGAGGGCAGCTTATTTAATTGAATGTTTTTATTCTACTTTCTCATGCATTTTATATTGATTGTCAAAAAAAATGAAACTATTAAAAAGTCCTAGTCTCTTGGTGCTAGCTCGGTCTAGCACGAAGTTAGTCACGGTAAAAGTCCAAAGTAGTGAGTCGCACTTACTGAGTCGGTGTCTAGACAGTGGAGACAGTGGGAAGAGTTCATATTTAACTGGCTGATGTTGAACAATCTGGAACAATACAAACAAAACGACAAATTAGGATTTGTATATCGAGTTTTAATGATGCACTCTAATGACAACATTTGTAGATACTGGCGGTGATATGATGAATGAGATGGTGGGACGATAAGACGAAAGATTATTTTATCCAAAGTGCTTTTGAAATGCTTGGAAGGGAGCAGCCGGGGGCCGTTGACCCGGGAAGCGAAGGTGATTAGGACCTCCATTGGATCCCTGCTACCGTGAAGCATTCTTCCGTTCGCCTTTCTTGTGATTTTAATTTTTGTTCTGAAAAATATTTTTTTCTAATTTTTCCCCACCAGAATATTCTCAAGTAGGATTTTCCAAATTTTGATATTTTTTCTTGGAGTGGTGTACCGATTGTGCCCCAAAACTACAGTATCAAGCTAGATAGTAGGCCTCCATTTGCACGCCAATTTTCATCAATATGGTTTTAATTTGTCAAGCCTCACCTAACTAGGTTAGTTAAAATAGTAATAAATAGTGTATACCGGTACGGTACCGTAGTTAGATAGTAGAAAGTAATAGACAGAAATAGGCTTAATATAACATAGCATTAAGGTAGATATATTCAGACTAGATAACAAATTTAACTTGTGAAGCGTGAAAACAACTTTCGATTCTTCACGTACCGTAGGGTAAATTTGAGTACCGGTACCGGTATAATACAAAATCATGAAATAAGTACCTAGGTCTACCAGTACAAGATAGTAATTCCTTGATTAATCAACTAATATGCGTAATAATGGTAGAACTAAATTAATTAATATAAATGAGGTCAAAGAATTCCCACAGGTTCTCTGAATCTAGCCATATGATCTAGCACAGCAAAAAGGATTACCGGATCATGTTTTTTAAATGTAGAGTCCATCTAGTGGCTCAGAAGAAAATAGTTCAAATTGTATGAATATAGCATTCACATTTAGTTCTGGTAGTAGGCCTATATTTTTATGTAAAAAGTATCATTTTGTAGCTAAAAACTGAAAAAAAAAAACACTGGCTGCAAACTTTAGATCAACAACTAGGCCTACGGGAATATCAATGGAAATTTCACATTCTTTTTAGTATGTAGCAGGAAGCTGTCTGAATAACATATAATGGTGATACAATTCATAGTTATTCGAGATAACGATTCTTTCCAACTTGACTCCCCCCCCCCCCCCCAACACAAAAAAAAGTAAGCCAATATAATATAACTCATATTAAGTCAATAGATCGTATGCATCAGTACAGTGCATCGTTAAACAAGTGAATAAACACACGTTAAACACATGAATAAATAAGTATAAGAAATGACGGGGCCTTCTCTCGACAACACTACAGTACGGGGCAACTTGTTGGACCAATGTCAACCATGTCCACCTTGCCAACTGGCACCTACAATTCATTACAATCACTTCTGGCAAAACCATATTGTATTAATGATAAACTATGCATGGATATTTAAAAGTGTCGCCAATAACCAAGATCAGGAATACTGGTGAAACTACATGAAATTATTTCATGCCTTATGCATAGCTGACTTGCCTGGTCTGTTTAAACTTGGATTATAACCATCAGATTATAAATATCAGATTTGGGAGGAAAATTTGAAATCCATTCACTTACTCTGAACATTCATTTACTAGCAAAATGCCCGTAGTTTCGGTTTTCCTTTGCTCTATCTCGTTTTTATCTAACGACTTTCACTAATATATAGATATGTAGGCCTAGTTACTACAACCAATTTGGATCTGTATAAGACTACATTGGTCTAGTTTATTGTGACAGTTCATAGAATGAGAAAAAAAAACACACAGAAGATAGAAGCAAAAAGTTTGTACAAACAGGATATAGGTAGATAAATGTTCATCTTTTTCAAAATTCTACAGCACTTGAATACTTTTAGTTATATCCTAAAACTAAGCCATAATAGGTCAATTTAATTAGAGCAGGACATAAGGACAGCAAATTATAAGTAGGCCTAAAGACGGCAAATAAAAAATAATATAGGCCTATATAATATATAGGTTCCATTACAGACCTGTACCGGAATTCGAAACAATTCTTAGATGTGCGTGAGCCAAAACCCAACTTTTGGTACTTGAGAAATATTCATTTTTGTTCACCTTCACAGGTCAAACGTAAATACAAAATTGTAGTGAAACTTGGCATTCCCGTGAGGCATTATCCGAACTGGCCTATCTGGACACAATCGGTTGGACCACTTTTGAGAAAAACCATTACGTAGTTGTATAAATTCACATTTAAGAATAACGCAGGACAGAGAAATTGTGAGAATTTAAATGTTTACTGAAACTATAATTATATATAATTATATGCATTATATACAACACTATGCCTAAAACCAATGTTTATATTAAATCAGACCATCCATCTTGAAGGTCAAACAATGAGAGTGGGCCTACCCTATGGTATTTTCTTCCCAAATCAATTAAAATGATCATCAGGCACTATCAATTTCATAACGTAGACAGGGAGCTATTAGACTTCTCAACAGTTTTAAAACCAAGACATGTAGATGTCTACATTTCATTCAAATATCTAGTTCATCCTACGATGAATATGCTGCGTTTGCATCTAGTCTGGGGCTACTTATACTCAGTGCATGACTGTCAAGACACGTGTCAGGCATAAAGGGTTTCTTTTGAAATGAAGAGTAAACAACAAAGAGTAAGGGCAATGACTTCATCAATTGGTTTGTTACTAATGCGTACGAACGTAACCAAATATTCGTAATATTTATAGAAGTGTAAATTACTAAATGTAAGTATGCAGCCTATTTATGTCTTGCTGTACAGTACTCAGCCATGACCTAAATTTGAGCACATTGCAATGTACCACAAGTTAGTGGTTTTAAGCCCAGTTTGTGAGAGAATGCCCTGGGATAGTTGGCAACTGTCCAGACCCATTCATCGTAAGACGGCAATGAAAAACAAAACAACATCCCTCTCAGTGTGATGAGATGCATTTAGATGTACCGGCAAATAGTCAAGGCATCGTAACGAACTGTCATTGACATTGACTCTACAATGAAACTATTGTATTGATTAGGACGGTTCTAATGATTGTTAAATGACTCAACTGACTAGTAAGTTATTTGGGGCTTCTATTACATTTGCATCATAGTACAATGAATTGTGAATTTAAAGAAATCAGTTTGTGTTTACTTCTTTGTTATCGGTAGGCCTATCACTTAAATTGAGATCCAGTCCCCAATTGCCTCCAATCTTCCCTACCTACCTATTCACTAGAGATAGTAGGCCTACAATAACATATTTCACATGGTCAATAGTTTTCATATTTATACACTGTTCTTAACGAATCATGAGCCAAACTAAGACCTATCGTCATCAATGGACAATAAATGAGATGATGGGAAGATGAGATGAGAGGTCATTTTATTAGACTGTATTGTTGAACAGAAGATAAGAAGGAAAAGGATATGGTCTGCTCTCAATCTCGGTATTCACTTTGAAGATCTAGCGACAAACTATGAATGTCAGAATGGTTCATCTATGGCACTATGGAATCCCGATCTACCGAATGACGAGTCAAAGGTTCACCATGGTATGAATTGTATCCTAATCTTCTGAGTGGGCTAGCATGGTATTTGATAAAGGCCTAATCAAATGTCTCAGCGCAGGCTATGTAATGTTAGCATTACAAACTCAATGGCGCAGGCTAGCCAAACCTACAAACAATGGACTACGCCAAGTAGCCCTGAAGTCATCTGAGCAGACGTTGGCTGCTATGGCCCAAATAAAAATGTCACGTTGATTCGAACTACATTATATATATATGTCACTAGACTAGGCCTATTGCAAAGACAAACACTGAACCATCTGAACGAGTCTAGATTGTCACGTTCAGCTCACCATTTGGCCTAGGCATTGAGTTTGTAATGTTAACTCAATGGCCTAGGCCTACATCCTCGAGACCTGACCTCTTTTAAATAACTCTTCTCTCAGACAGTTGATTAGGCCTAATAACAGCCTATAGGCCAAGGTAGGCTAGTTCTAGGACTAGGCTAGTCAACTATAATAGATCAGTTTCAAGCCTTACTGGAGTATGGACCTGATAACCATTTAAAACATTATATAGGCCGCTGAGGCCTGGGCCTATCTCTTCATGGAAGATCAATCACCTTTGAAAGAGATAGGCATAATGTGTAGTCGTAATACATAGAGAGGATAAGCCTCGACCTTCTTAAATCAAGACAGCTGATTACAAAACTAATTATCATAGGGCTAAGCACATATGCCTAGGCCTAAGCCTAGGCCAACAAGAATATGCACTAAAATAGGCTTAGTGCAGAGCCCACGTTCAAATCCAATTTGCAACTTCTTGCAGATACCTACTTTGGGCAGCACACATTTAGTGAACCCGGAATATTAAATTGATAAGCTCAAGTATGTCAACATCCCTTATTCTACTGTTAAATGTGTAATAAAGACAGTTAATACTTACAGTTCTAACCTGCTTTTTAACCATGAAACAAACACAAGTCCACACTCGCGACGCCAGCAACAAAAACGCACGAAGGCCCATTTGCAATTGTTTCAGCATTTGTATAGTCTATAGAAAAACGTTTTCTCGAACCAAATAAAAAATAAATTAACGTAATATTTGCTTCTAACGCGTGGATAATTGATTAATAAGATTTACATTTTCCCAACTTTAGACTTCACAAGCCGCCATTCATCGACCCATTGACAAGCGCATGCGCGTGAGATACAAAATGGCTGCCACTTGCCAAATGAGATTGACTGGCTCAGCCACCGTAAAAGACGAGCAATTTTCAAAAAATTCAAATCTCGTGCCTCATTCACTTTTATATATAATATATTAGAATAATACTCCAATACACAGGAAATAAAAAATGGAGGGTTGAAAATAAATATAATTTATTCATACCTCAACCATCAGCTTCCTCTTTCGATGCTTGAAGTTTCAATTTGTAAGTAAGGTACATTCACACCCAGTTTTGTAATGGATAAAGGAAGCTTCCTTTATCTCTGGTTTTGTGAAGCATGGATGTAAAATAAATGATCTTGATCTGCAATGCAATCGACTGATAATACATTTGTGTAAACTTCGACTTATTTTGCGAGCAAAAACAACATGCACTCAACATTTTGATGATCGTTTGTAATGTTGAATGAGACGAATTGTTGAATCAACGTAGTGGGCCATAATTTTGACCGTATTTTAATACATTTTGTTATAATATAATATATATATAATTACATTATATATAACAATCTCTATTTAGATCTCTGCCCATACACTCTGGGTTGCCGATCGACACAGCGGGATGATGATAATATTATTATACCATTTATATTGTATTGTCTCGTGGAGGTTGGTCCTCGACAAATTGTCCCACCTTCTTTTCTTTTGCATCGTTCATCTTAACTGTTGGTTTTCCGTGGTTTACCTCAGTTCTTAAAGTAAATACTGGAATGAAAATGACATATATTCATTCGCCCACAGCTGAATGAATATTTTGAATAATCAAGTAAAAAACGATTATTGAAATGAAACTTTCAATAACATTATTCAATGTTCCCGTACTTGAAATTTTATTGTGAACCAATAATTGGTGAATTTATAACAATTCTGAACTGTTCTATTATTACCCACAAACTAGCCATTCAATTTGTGTTGATAAAAACAAAATCTAAATAAATGCTCGACTGCCCGTTGCCCCTTTGAGTGAAAACACTGACACAATTGGGTTGGTTGTCCTGTGTACTTGAGTTTACTCCAGTAGACAGATAAATGGGCAGAGCTAGTTAGGAGCAGAATGAGATGACATCATAGAGTAAAACAAGTACATGAATGTGCTGTTAACAAACAAACCTCCATTCAGTAAACCAAATATGATAATAATAATAGAGAATATCTTCATAAGACGAAGAATCCTTATCGTACTTGGATTCAATAACATATACTAACCTTGCACAGGAATATACGCACCCACTTATAGGCCTAATTTCAGGCCGCAGAAAAGCCTCAATAAAATTATTTGATCAACGACATTCATATTTGCCATTTCTCCTCGCTTATTCCACGCATACACTTTTACTCAACCTCTTACGCAAGAGTAAGAAAGCTCACGCTTTGTACAGCATAGCCCACTCGGAGAGAGGCGACCAGAAATTGAAACTTCCGGTACTTCATCGATTCTGACACAAAAGTGTAAGACAGATAAACGAAACCATTACAAACAAAGAATGTCGAAATTTTGTCGAAGACAGCTATACAGAACAAACGTATCTACTGAAATAGTGCATGATGAAGGTCGTACAATATACAGAGACAATTCACAAAATCACTTCCAGTCAATAAAAAGATTTATTTGCAAATAACTTAAATCCACAGTTGAAATAAACGAAAGTGGTATATTACAAATTCATCTATTTAAGGTCTTAAAAAATTACATTCTTTACCAGAGGAATATACTGAAAAATCTGTGTTTAAATAGAATTGCAAAAAACCATCCAAATAAGGCACGATATCGTCCTTACGACGTAATCAATCATTACCTTCACAATAGACTTTCAAACATTGCATTATTATATTCGTCAACAGCTGACAATATTCTTATATCTAAAACGTGTTGCCCGATTAAATATACAGAAACGAAAATCTAATTATATATATATTCTGTAGTTGAAATAGTCAACACATTTTAGAAATAATAAATTTCATCATCGCTTATAACCACACTTATCTTTTTTCTTAACGATTACAATTACACACCGTTTTTGATACATATATGTTGTTTCGATATGTCTATGAAGAATATTGGGTTTTTATATATTTCTAATAAATAATTAATTATGCTAGATAGGATTCTGTTTTTTTGTAGGGAATGATTTAAGTATTCGTGTCGTTAAATAGTCTTTTAATACACGACGCTTCTCCTTACTCTTCTTCTTCGTCGTTTGTGACGGGTCTGCCGAGACGTTAGCGCAAACAAATATCACTTTTATTTCATTATATACTTTGTCTCGATACCAACATTATAATATTTACACTTAATGGTTACAAGCTACAGACAGTTCCCGCGTTCGTGCATCATTTCGACACGATCGGGACTTCTAAACCTAGACAATTGTACCGTGTAAAATGGAATACGATCTTGATAGATTGTTGAAATATTTGGTCCAATTATTGAATGGAAAATATGACACATACATGTAAACAGGTAAGTTAGTAAAACAATTAATAGGTAAGACCACATTCTGAAAAGAAATAAAAATAGAAAATAAGTATTGTTTTCAAAAAAATTAATACCTCACTATCCTTGTTTCATAATTCATACTGCCACTACAAATTAGTCACTTAAAGGTGTGTAATCAACTAATCACGAAAGACAATAGGCCTAAATTCGTGAAATATGACAATTGGTCTGAGGGGTCGATTCCTGTTCAGTGCCCATGCATTTTGACGACTGAATCGTTCAAGTCAAACATAATGTCACTGCTGAAATGCTACGTGGGCTTACGACAGATTGACAAAGAGGAACGATGCCCCTAGCAAACAGGCAACAGGCAGTGCAGTTGCGTAACGGCGAATAGAAACACGATTGTAAAATTCATGGAATAAAATAATTAGAAATAAGTCTAAATGACGTCTTCAAAATGAACATTACAAATCACGAGGTTATTAATACAATGGCAATATTTCTTATTGTGTTTACTCGAGTTTGTAATATACTTCACGCTGGGGCCTTCGATCAACATACGGCCTGAAAGTGGTTTAAAAATTAAAATACACTTTCAAATGAAGGACGACATATAACAATCAATAACTCCTAAATTAGCTTCCCCACTGACAGGAATAGCTATACATACTGGAGTTGGCCTTACTAACAATTTAATCTATTATTTTTTTAAACAACACACAAATTGAATACAGGATTTTTCATATTACTGTACTGCCATCATAAATAGAAAAATATTATTTCAAGTTTATTCAAAATTGATCCTAGATTCGAGACCATGATAAGTAATTAAGTACACACTCCAAATATAACATTTTGGTAGATAAAGTAAATAAAATAAAAATATAATCTATAGTAGGGCTTCTACAGGAATTAGGAAACTTGGGTTCGTAATGCCAAAGTGATTCGGCCACATTCGGTAGGCCTACTCCCTAATTGCCCTTCTAAGACGAATTGAATAAAAATAAGAATTGCAAGTTGAAAACTAATGAATGGACACCGGATTGCGACGTTCATACAAAGACAAAATACAAAACATACGATCTAACCATATACGCATTTTCAAATAAAACTATTTAGATATTTTTCTTTTTTTTTTTCAACATTGACTATTCTCTGTTTCACGTTGGCAATGCTTATTGGCAGAAGTTTTTTCAATCTTTCGTTATTTTTTTCTTACACTTAATAAACTTCAAGTACATTTATAACACTGTAGATGGCAACTCCGTTTTCCTCGTAACATCTATAAAAACCAAACGTATTTGTAAATGCATTCAAGCGAAAGTCTCTCGACAACTGTTTCGATGTACGCCCAATTCGCGAGTCCCGCAAACAATTCCTAACATCGTCGCACACTCCAGTCAACGATATCGACGTACAATAGTCTTCTCTATCTCACCTCGTCGTCGAAGGCAGAGTTTATATTTTTAAAATGTTATTTT
The DNA here is from genome assembly GCA_907164805.1 of Brachyptera putata. Classification (NCBI taxonomy): domain Eukaryota; kingdom Metazoa; phylum Arthropoda; class Insecta; order Plecoptera; family Taeniopterygidae; genus Brachyptera; species Brachyptera putata. The sequence continues at coordinate 18,671,450 of OU015471.1, read as the reverse complement.
GAGCAATAATAAACCACTTGACACTGATATGTGGTTGTTTCGTGCACGACCAACGTCCGAGCTGGCATGATATGTGATTCGTGTTACGCGCTACACCAGCTTCGACGGGTTGTAGTTCTCGAGCTGCCATTGGTGGAGCAGGTTCGACCCGACGCACTCCGTCATCACGAGGGAGGTTTTTGATACGTTCATCGTCAGGCATTTCTTGCTGCTGCCATGCTGGATATGTTTCGTCTGTGAACGGAGAATTATGATAATGAATTAATAATAATAATATTTATTGAAGGAACAATATACATTGCTATAGAATGTGTCTCTTATAAAATATAAAATAAATGATAAAAATGAACCAAGTCAGGCTGATAGATGATAAAAGACATCACATTAGCGATATGTTTAAATACATAGTTAAGATTGAACAAAATTAGAAAGTCAAGTCAAATAAGAACTGTGTACATTATATAAGTTATAACCAAGACTATTTCAGTTTAAAATTGAGGCTTCCTAGAAAAACCTGTTAATTTTTCAAGTATTCTTCTATTGTATTTGCAAATTTGAATGAGGTAAGTTTTGACTTCTGATTGAACTTTCTGATTGACTTCTGATTTTCTTCATTTTCTTTAAATTATTTTGAGATTTACACTCAAAATTTACATATCATTGCTTAAATAAACCATGTCTACTAATAATTGAATTGTAGGGTATTGCTATAGTGATCTTGTAGGAAAATCCTGTGGGAAAATCCTGTAAGGGATTCCCCATTATTTAGTGCTTGGTGTGTCACGTCCGTGAGTGAGTTTTACCTCCCCCCCCCCCCCCCCCCCCGCCTTCCCCTCTCGCTCATTACTAGAGGGGTGGTACGAGGACACGTCTTGGAACCGAGAACAACAAATATCTGTGGGATTTTTGTGGTTTAGCCCGCAGATCCATTTATTCCTCATTTATAATTATAATTGTTCAATTCGTAACTACGTTGCGCCAATTTCAGTTTCGTTTTTTTAAATTTTTTTATTTTGGTATCGTTAAATTCCGATCCGTCTAGGTACCGTAGCTGAAAATGTCTTAATTTATATTTAGGAACGAGTACACTTCATTCACGGCTTGCAATGTGTTTAGTTTTTCTTATTTATTTTACTTTGGTATCGTGAAATTGCGATCCGACTAGGTAGCTGAAAATTTCTTAATTTAAATTTAGGAACGAGTACACTTCATTCACTGCTTGCAATGCGTTTGTTTTTTGTTTGATATATTACAAGTACCAGTTTATCAGTTGGACTTGTAGTTTGGTATTCCCAAGTTAAGCTGACCCTCAGAGTCTGGGTCTAATCTTATCAACAAGTAGGGCCTAACTGATAAATAAAAAAAAAAGAAAGTTGAGAACTATGTACGAAAATAACGGACAAGAAACAATTAAACAAATAATTGAACAATTAAAAGGAATTAAGCTACAAAAACGCAGTATATGCGTTGTAAGAAGAGCGAGATTTTATATGAAATTCAATGGAAAGCTATTTAGGTGTACACACCTTAATTCTGAATCTATTCACTCACTGCCTTCCTGATTTATTCATTTTATGATTCAATTGGTTTTACCTGTTGATCTCATTAATAGGTTTCTTAACGCCTTTCTTAATTGATGTAAAAAAATACATAATAATTTTCATCTTCATTACGGCTCATTTGATTTATGTAAACTTTGGAATTACGCGTATGATTCAAGTAAGTCCACTTAAATTCAGTGGAAATTTGAATTTTTCCCTCTTGGGTTATCCTTTTGGGGTTTTTCAGCATTCAAAATTATTTTTCTTATAAATGGTTGAACTGATTGCGCCTCAAAACTAGACAGTATTGAGTTAGAGGATGACACATGTAGGATACAGACCAAATTTCCAAAAATAAATCTTTCGTTCCAAAAATAACCTTTTTGAGTACGGCAGAGCTAGGTATCCGCGAAGGAAGAAAACATATTCCTCGCGTTGAAATATTAGACCATCGCTAGTACTCACTTCCGTATCGTACGTCCAGTGCTGATTGCCCTTTGACCCGTGGCACGGATAGAGTATCACCTCCGTACCTGCGTAGTCCATGCACGCTTCGTCTCTCCGGATCTCGCCCTCCTTGCTCATCATCCAGTACTGCCAAACAAGCGAAACAAAAACATTATACAACAACGTTCGCTACTCCAGTACCACCAGATACACAACAACAATTACTACTACTTAAACACTGCTGATCTAGTGCTACTAAACAAGCAACAGAAAAAACACTACAAGCATGAGACAATGTTCGCTACTGACCATCCAGGACCACCAAATATACAACAAAAAATCCCTATTTATTACTTAGGGCCTAGATTGGATTAAATTTCTTTATTATTCCAAAGGATTTTACATTAAAAGATGTGATTTTTTTTATATTGGGTTTAATGACGCACTTTTATGATAGCGCAGATCTAATGGCGTCGGATGGATGATTAATGAGATGAAGGTTCTTGGGTAATGGGAAGGATAGTGGGAAGGAAGCGGTCATGGCCGACTTAATTTAGGAACCATCCCGGCATTAGCCTAGACTACAGAGGGAAACCATGAAAAACCCCTGTAAAGATGGTTGGTGGCGGGGATCGAACCGGAACGAAGGTAGAATGTGATGAAGTACGGTTGGCTTACCTGATTTCCACCCTGCTTGTGGCACGGGTACAGTCCTACTGGCTTGTGCAAGTCCGTCTTCCGAGCTGCCGAGTCCAGGCACGTCTTGCCCTCGGCTCCCAGGTTACGCACCTTGACAACAACAAAAACACACACACGTTAATTACGAACAAATTGTCAGAGCCAAGTAGTCATCTCCAGAAATTATATAGGCATATTGAATGTAATAATAGGATTATAGAATTATTTAGGACAGACAAAATCTGAATTTTAATTCTAAAGTTAGAGCTGGAGACAAGACCGACTCGATGTCTTGAAACAACCTAGAGGTGCTGCTTCTAAACTGGTCTTACTAATTCATCCTTAGCCTCCATTGGGAAACAATGATTGGCTAGCAACATTTCGATGTTATTTAACTATTAGTTAAAGTACGAAAATATAAAATAAGTAACCGAGGAAGATAACAAGTTGATCTACAAACAAGTTAATTCAAGTAAACTCAAGTAAATAAACAAGTTAATAGTACCGTAGTGATTTCGTAAACTGTCTGTCTAGTAGTTGATAGAAATAAATCTCTATAAAACCATCTCACCTCTCCGGATGCGATCGCTTCTCCCGGCACGAACAGTTCCGGATAAATATTATCCAGATACCACTTGAAGCTCTTGCAGTTGAGATTCTTCCGCAGCGCCTTTCTGTCGGAGACGTCGCCGAAGTTTCCGAGGTCGTTGCCGACGCGATCGTAGTAGTACTTGGAGTACTCGTCGAGCCAGACCTCGGCGAGTCGTATCGAGTTGCGCTTGAGCACGTTGACACCGGTGCGCCACTTGTACGGCGAGCGCTTGCGGAAGATATGGCCCACGTGCGAGCACGGCACGATCTCGAGACGGCCGCCGCACATCCAAGTCTGAGAGAACGGGAACGAGGAAGACGTGAGACACACTTTATTTATTACGTTTTGATTATTGGATAAGGGAAGCAAAGACTTGATTTCACCATAATCTTTTTTTTTGTACTAATTCATTTGAAAAATGTGCTATTTCAACTAATAATTTAGAACTCATCATAATATAAAATCTGTAAGATTCACCCAACAAACTTCACATCCATCTATATTATAACACATTATAAAGTATAACAAATAATTTAATTTATCTATTTTTTTTCAATCTTAGGCCTAATTATTATGTTTGTATTTTTTCCAATAACGTTTTTTTTTTATCGTTGTCTTTCACATCTTGTTACAAGTTGATCATTTTATATAAGTAATTTTTGTACTATATTGTATTTGATATTGATCATTGGGATGGATCCAAGTGGTCAGTCACAATTGGTGTGAACAGCTGACAATAAAGTTGTTCATCTCTCGATAAGTGCCCACGCCAGCTTGTCTGGACATAGATATATATTACCGAGACACGTAACTCTTACGGCCGACCAGCGACATATGCTCGTTCTGATCTCGGCGGCCATATTGGACCTTTCCAAATAGCTTCTAAGCGAGGCCTTCTATATTAATACATTATCTATGGTATGTAGAAATATAGGAGGAATTGCTTAGAAAATGTCCAATATGGCGGAAACTTCCTGGTTTGCAAAGCGGTGTAAAGTTACTGCCGAGACACAAATATGTAACCTTCTTAACGTTGAGTAACGTATCTCGGTAATATATATCTAGGGTCTGGAGAAGAGTTTCGATAGCCCAGCTTACCTTGAAAGACAGCTCGAGATTCTCACCGCCCCAGATGTCAAAGCCGGAGTCGTATGTGCCGAGCTTCTCGAAGAAGGCCTTGTCGATGGCGAACAGTCCCCCTGCCATCGTCGGACTGGCAACCGGCTCTGCAGTGTTCTTGTGCAGCTTGCGTTCTCGGTCCGGTACCGCGTGCCAGTTGAACTACGCACAGAGAAACGCATCGTTAAAAATAAATACGATAACAATTAGCATATTCAAGATGTGATGTCTACTAGTGAACGTAATGTGAAATTGAAAATACTGTTGTTAATATTTATATCTGAGTGTAAAATTGTATCAATGATCACAAAAATTGAAACACTAAAAAAAAATTACATTATTATTATTAATTGATCATTGTAATTTTTAATCTACAGTCTCAAGACCTTGTTTAATAAAATATATTAATTATAAAGTTGGAATTATTACAATAATTAGTTAAATTTCCTAAATTTTACTACCAAAAACTGAAAAATTCAAATCACTTTGAAGAAACATCTAATAATGTATCAAAATACGTAAAACACAAAAAACAGGGTGGACTGACTGATTCTTTATGTGCTTACACTTGCAGAATAATGGAGATATAAAAAAGGATGACATAAGTTCACTTTACTCTTTCAACAATTAAACCTGTTCAACACATTGTCAAAAATAGAATAGAGCATCAAAAAATTTCTACGTTAGTTGGTTTTTGAATGCTCTAGGAATGATATGAATCATCGTGCTAAAATTCATTACCGAAAATTAAAAACAATCATTTTCACTATTCCAGTTTGTTTTATAGTACTGTAATGTACAAAAATATTTAATTACATAATTGGATCAAGTATTATTTTTTTAGCTTGTTTTGGAAAACATTTCTTTTGGTTAATTTTAAATTTGGTACTACTGTACAGTTATATGTTGAGCTATTTAAAAACACTATGTACAACTCTATAGAATATTGGTAAAACACATGTAAAAGTATAAATAAATAAATTTTATGATGCAACTACTTCTAGTGAGTTGAAAAGCACACGTCGTATTCAAGAGGTATCGAGGAATATCACTCTGAACGATTCATGTCCCTAAGTCGAGGTCATCATTTAGCGAAGTTACAATGTTGCATGACTGTCAGTCGATTCCTTCTTGAGGCCACAAAGTCTCGCACGATCGACATCGAAGTGTCGGTAATCTGACGTCAACAATTTAGGTTGCATATACAGACACGAAGACTTTGTTATCGTGTTAATCATTTCGTAATATATATAAAATATATACACACTCAACTCTGGTGATGATGAATTACCTAACGACCAACAGCTAGGTTAGTCAATGATTAGTCAATGGTATGAATTAGTAGTTAATAGACTGACGATGTTTATAAAATCCCGCGTCATATGCGGGACTCGAACCCACGCCCGACTTGATTTGACTTTCTATCGCAGAGCGTTAGCTGACTGAGCAGCCGTAATTGTGTTCGTCGTGAACGTGAGGTACCTTAATATTCGTCATCTGAACGTCAGTATATCTGCAATGTAATGGTACGTACCTTTGGTCAACTCCACGCAGGGTCAAGTAGAAACTGTTTGGCCCAGTTCCAGGAAGTTTTTTATTCAACTATTCATTAAGCTTATGTGGGTATTATTATTTTAAAACATTCAAATAATAAGAACTATTATTATTCTAATAATTACAGTTTATTATTATTTTTGTTATTACCATTATTATTCCCATATTACTTAGGTATTGAATGTTAATGTAATTATATAAATGTGTCATATTAGTTTGGTTATATTGTGTAATGCTACTGTAAACATGTGTTTGTTAGTTAGGGTTAGGGTTTAAAGGTTTAAATTTTACGTTTAATAACTTTCGGTATTTTGTGCTAACAACAATGGAAATAAACAAAGACTAGACATGTGTCGGAGATATTTAGCTCCTCTCGTAAACACGAACCAATCAAAGTCCGAGTCTGTTGGCGCTAGTTAGGCCTAGGACGTTATTTCAAGTGGCAGTCGCGGTAAGGGCTCTGGTGCCCTGGTGGCGAGAAGTTTTAAATGGGACTAAACGTAACCAATGAGAACTCTACGATTTGTGACGTCGTGACTCAGTTGCTATGATTAAGTAGCGTCCTGCAAGCATATGTCGTTGTGGCGTAGTGGTAGCATAGCTGTCTCATGTTTTGAGGGTTCATGGTTCGACTCCCGACGCTGTTACCTTATTGGTTTTTAGCAAAATAAGTACCGAATGTTGACTCGAGCGCAGGGTTATGGTTTAGGTTATTTTTCTTTTAAATCTGACCACAGAAACAAAAATATCTACACAAACGATGTGATTTTCAATTATTATTTTCAGTCGCATTTAAAAACCGACTTGAAAAAAATTCTCGCGTCCTGGTGTCCAGATTGAACATAACGCCGCAGTCCAGACTTGTCCTTCAGGAACACGACGTTAAATATCAGCCTCCTCCAGCCGCCAGCTGAAATCCAGATTCGGCCAGCACGCTTACCTTGAGGCCCCACGAGAAGCCGCCGACACTAAACGTCTTGACTCCGTGTGGCGCGTACTTAAACGTATTGTCGTTGATCGAGTCAATGACGGGACACACGACCGTCGTGCCGTTGCTCTCGACGATGCGGTGGATTAGCGGTCGTAGCCAGCCTAGGAACCACATGCAAAGCACCGCTAACCGTCAGCCGACGCCGACTACTCAGTGGTCGAATTGGGGGGCGGTGAGGGGAAATTACATCCTCTCAAAGAGAAAAGTGTATTATAATCACTTTTTTTTATGCTGCTCAGTGAATGGACGGAATTACTACAGACTGCCAAAACTCAGAAATACGACTGAAAAAAAGCTTCATTTCCAATTTTTGTCTGCGTGGCTTTGTGAGCTTCCTCCCCCCACCCCCCTCCCTAAAAGTTTTATGTATAGAATTTATTTTTTTGACCCTGGTAGTAACCATCCTCCAATAAGAAACGTTCCAATTCGACCACTGTTGCTAATATTTACATGCATCGGTTCGGCAACCAGATTTACTTTCTACTATATACATGTTAAGATATTGTACGTTAATTATTACTTAGTTATATACAATTGTGGGTATTATTTTTGAAGGACAGGCCTACTGTGTTAGAATCCTACTGATGCCTACGGAGTCTATGGGAGTCGATTTAGCGAAATATCAGTTTTTTGGTGATAACTTTTGAACGGTACAAGATATCAAAATTCTTATACGAGGAAAGACAGATACCTTTAATACCTTCAAAGTGATATAGTTAAAACTATTTAACTCATCACAGAACTGTCAAGCGTATACAGTTAAAACAAAACATTTTCAACTGTATAGACTTGACATTAATGCGACATGAGATACAAAGTGAAATTATAAACCATCTTGAAGGTACTGAAAATAGCTGTATTCCCTTCGTGTTAGAACTTTGTTATCTTATGCCGTTCAAAAGGTATCCCAAAAACTGAAACTTCGCTAAATCGACTTCCATGGTCTCTTAAATAATATTTACAACATGTCTACAGAGTACGATGCACAGTCAGCGACAAGTTTTGATAATAAAATACAGAATTAATGAACTGAGCGCGAGAATTTGTCTGCAAGTCGGTTTTTAAATGGGACTAAAAGTGACCAATGGGAACGCTACGATTTGTGACGTCATGACTCAGTTGCTATGATATGATCAAGTAGCGTTAGGAAAGCATATGTCAGTGTGGCGCAACTGTAGCATAGCTGCAGGGTTCATGGTTCGACTGCCGGGGCCATTACCTTTTATTTTTAGTAAAATAACCATCAAATGTCGAATCGAGCGCAGGGTTATGGTTTCGGTTAATTTTGTTTTTCAATTTGACCACAGAAACTAAAATTTCAACACGAATGTTGTGATTTTTATATATTGGTTTCAGTCCCATTTAAAAACCGACTTGCAGAGAAATTCCCACGAACTGGGCGGGAGATTGACTACGGAACGATAGAGTTTGTCTCAAACGCCTGCTTTATCGATGGATTGATTTTGATTAGGATTGTTCCAAAGTTTACTAGCAGTTTGGATACAGATGGAAGTGTTGGTATCCGATCACCGTTGAACTTCCCGCGAGACAATTAAGCAAACGAACAAATATAAACATGCTTATTGACTTGATTCTGGCGAAGAGTATAAGCAGACTGAAAGAAAGATAATCTACGCAAACCCACAATCCCAATATCCCAAACCCAATAATCTACGCAGACAGAGCACCAACAAAAGAGAATGATGAGGATGGAATGATCGTATCCACAAAAGAAGAAGGTCGTCGACAAAAATAACAAAAATGTCATAAACATAAATATCATCGCTATATTTCTATAGCTATAGGCCGATGATTCATCACGACGAGATATGTGAGCAGTATCTCAAAGCTGTTTCAAGTTTCTTTACAACTGTCATCGAATTCAATTAAAAAAAAACATTCACCGACGTTTCAACCATTATTCATTGGTAGATTTACTTCTCCTTTTGTGGATACGAGTATATGTAGGTTGTCTAGAAGAGGGTTTTGAAAAGTGTGTTGATGTATGAATCAAGTGTCAGCATTTTTTCTCTGAAAGTGGCTGTCGTAATAACCACAAAATTAAGGAATCACACTGACCACTGTTATTCTCAAATTGAAGAAAAATGAAGAAATATTTCAAAGAGAAAATGTATATTCAAACTTAATTTTTATTAATATCATCTTAGTGTTAGTCTGATATACATGAGAACTATATAGCTCTAAGCTATAGCAAGTTGTTAACATGAAAACTTGACGTAAAAAAAGTGTGCTAATTTTGCTTACGGATATTTCACTAGATTCATCCAACAGACAGACAAGAGACATACGCTGGCCCCCACACACGTACGAAAGAATGCCCGCTATCACGTAGAAGCAGAAATAAAATCATTCATATTATAACTATTATTACATAATATATAATAATAATTTATCTATTATGAAATAGTATATAAATATTTATAGAAATGGTACTTACAATGAAATGCAGTGCACGGTCACCCTCACTACTATACTGTCAAAGTAAAAATATTGTTTGTTTCAACTAATTTATTTTCCGACGTTCACCAACTGATGTAAATTGACTGTTCAACAAGTCAATTTCATTTAAGAATGACTATTCATAAACGACCGTCAACCTGCTGAAATATACTACCACATCCGATGCGAAACTATCGACACGGTAGCACGAGTACACTCGTACTCGAACGTGAACGTGGCGTCGTCTACCGAGCTGGTGACGGGAGAAACGAACGCCTTCCCATGCTCGCTAGTCGCTAATCGAGGTAGCAACGGACGAAGACAGACTCGAGGAACGAACAGACAACGGAGTACACGCGCTTTCTGATCGGCCAATCACGACGCGAGACCGAGTAGAAGCTAGTACGAGCTTGAGAGATTACCCGAATAGTTGTAACTGTACGATTAGGACTTACCTTATTTGACATATTGGACAACTTGTGGAGAGGAATAAACGAACATAGATCTAGTTTGTGGACATGAACAAACGAGTGTGTTGAATGAACGATCAAGTTTGGGAACACGAATGAATGAACGAGTAAGTTTTTTGAGAGGCACGAACAGCTATTTTTGAGGACACAAACGAGTGATTGAGTTCAGGAACACGAACGAATGATTGAGTTCAGGGACACGAACGAATGATTGAGTTCGGGAACACGAACGAATGATCGAGTTCAGGAACAATACGAATGATTGAGTTCAGGAACACGAACAAGTGTACTTGTGGACAAGAACGAACGATCGAGTTTGGAAACACGAACGAGCGATACAGGAACATTTGACGTTCACAAAGCAGGGCTCGAACCCAGGTCCGACTTACACCCCTCTGAACTTACATGTAGATCCCAGTTGAACCCGCCAATGCTAAACCCGCCGCCAAGTTGATAATTAAACTGGAATGTCGTATCGTCGATTGTGTCAATGATGGGGCATACCACGGTTGTGCCGTCAACGCTAGTCGCGATACGGTGGATCAAAGGTCGTAGCCAGCCTTGAATATAACATTTCAAATCATGCGACATGCGGGGAATAACACGGTTGACGTTCGTTCCTATTCAGACAATCACCGGACGAGATAAAATATCGAGAACACTTGTAAAAAGTTGATGAATCGTTATTGTTATACCTTTTTACTGTACGAGTGCTTCTACCAAACGATACACGTTCCGTCCGAGTGTTATACGTGAGAGGTGGGAACGAATTGAAGAATGCGAAAACAACATAATTCTCGTTGGATCAACGAAATCAATGCGTGTTCAAGAGAATAAACAATTGGCGGCACATCGCAGTGAAACGGTGACAATAATCACGTCCTTGATACTTCGTGAAACCGAATAATTTCTTCAGGAGTGACCAAAGTTATGTCGGCGTTCGTGGCATCGGTTCGACTGATGACGGACGAGTACATTTTCGGAATAAATTATCTTTATGTTCGTTGGATTATTATGAATATATATCGAAATATTGAGAAAAATAAGATCATATAACTATATGCCCAACTACAGAAACATACGTTAAATAATTTTCAAAATAAATTCAGCATAGTTATTAGTTAAGTAAATCTAAACCCTACGCATATTTTAATACACATTTTTTCAAACGAGTATGGAGAAGAAGTTTATACGTCATTGTAATACATACGCCCTATATAAAAATACTAATCAAATCATATATTTTAATTAATTCACACTGAAGATATGTTATTTTTTGAATAATTTCACTATTTAACGTTTTCTGCGACTAAAAATTTTAAAATATTTTGATGATGCTTATAAATGGATACCTTGAATGTAATAAATACAATTATTTATATAGATTGATCATGAAGTGGGTGATATATATATATATATAAAACATTTGGATCTTCAAACGTTACACGTTTCTAAAAATACTTTCGTCGAATCCTTTCAACACCAACTCACCAATCTCTTCATAAAATTGGACAAGTTCATCAAGAATTCATCGTAGATCCGTTCCGAGCGTAAATACACGCATACTTACGTGAAACACTACAAATAATGCTAGTTCGACTTACGATGAGTCGCCAACTGAAGCCGCCAACGCAATGGCCGAGGTTGTGGTGTATATACTCAAACGTCGTGTCGTTGATTATGTCAATGACGGGACAAACGACCGTCGTTCGGTTCACGCTCGTCACTATCTGATATATCAGCGGACTCAGCCACCCTTGAATGCAATATGTACAACGTGCGGCAAAACCAAGCATTACGGAATATGCACACAATATTTACATTATTTCTTATTTTAATATATATTATAGGATTTTTTATTTACATTATATTTACACTAACCAGTAATTAAAAATCAATGTCAAAATCAATTTCAGTGTTTGTTCTTAGAAATTTGAATATTTCATTACCTTGAAGCATATTTTTTCTTCGATCTTTTCTCTCAAGAAAGTTTGAGATTATTTTGAGATTTTTTTGATCATTATTTATAAACACTCAATCCACTTTTAGAATTAGCACACACTATTATATGAAGAACCACAATAATGATGAATGTTAATAGAAAAGAATAAGTTTGAGGCAATATTCAGGTGACAGTAATAGAAATAGCTGGAATAGTGATAGTTGAAACCGGAGAAGAAGGTAGTAGTCTTTTTTAATCCAATAAATCGTTTCGATTAATTCTAACGTCACAATGTTAGTAAAATGACGAGTAAAGTCATTTTACTATCACAAATTCGTAATATCAACGCCAAAAAGTTTTCGGTCATATTATGACGGTTCCGATCACACGGTCTCGATAAAATTTTCAAATAACCGCGCACACGCATTCTATTTTATCTCGCAACTGTGACTGGCTGAATAGGAAAATTCAAACGTAATAAACAACCAATGAGAACACATGTTCTATATTCAAATTGAAGAATTGGAATGTCACCACGGTCCCATAGAGTGCACGATCAACAAGCACGATACGTCTAAGGCAGTTGCTCTGTAAACTTCTGATAGTGACCAGCTAATTGACATCTTCAATTTCCCAAAATCTCCCCCCCCCCAAAAAAAAAACAACAACGACACCATCCATCTTGTTAGTTGACAAAAAAAAAACGAAATGTGGGGGGCTTAATTTACATGTGTCCTAATTTGAGGGAATTTTTTATTTCCATTTTTGAATCGACTCTATTGTATTAGTGAAGGAGTTTGGATATCAATTACTGGTTGTGGTGGTGCTTAATGACTCCACCAACAACCAGTTTAAATGGGGAAAAGAATGGTTTTCAATATAAATTTTTCCTATTGTAAGATATTTGATAACATGGTATCGTTTACAAGATAGTAACCTGAATAAATCAAGAAACTTAATATCGGAATATAGAATAACAGATTACAAAGCAGAAATTTACAATCTTTGTTATACCTTATTCACTCAACATATTTTAATTATTTACTCTTTCCAAAATTTTAGTAGTAATTAATTCAATTGAACTTTTCGAACTGACAATACAATACAAGCAATCTTATCTTAGTGAACAATACCATTCAGCACAATTACAATATCAAGACACAAATTAAATCTTTCTCGAACAAGTTGCAAGAACAAAGTTTTGTTGGCATTAACAACAGTAAACATGTAAATGTCTCGAGCGAGCTACCGTTGATATGGTAACAAGATGTTAGTTGTTAGTTTATGAAAGCACACTGACTCCGAAAGCAAGCAAGCGCAACCACCGAAGTCCACCGATAATATAACTTATCCAAAGTTCACTTACCTCATCGTGATGAAATTATAGAAGAAAGCCCACAGTAGGATCGGTAAAGTGAAATACAAGTTTTAATAATATACAAAATCACGTTACAGCGTTTCAATGTGATACGTGTTTTTCAGAACGTGGATTTCAAAACGATGCGTTGAAGATATAACATTCGCCCACAGATGACGAGTTAATTGATTTAATTAATATAATTCAATTGGAATAATTAAAAAATCAATTGAATTGAATTGAAATGCCATTGAAAAAGTCAACGTTAAATTTAAATCTTTGATAAATTACATCATAATTACTTTAAGATCTTTCTATATTCATACAAAATAAACACTATATCACGAATGCCATACTTGATAAATAATAAAAATCAAAACAAAATTATACACAGAAGTAATTAATTCCAAAGAACTTGTATAACACAAACACCACCCACTGTGTCTTCTTTAGAAAAACTTGACTTTGTTTTAATATTATTGTTACAATTCCACGTACCTTTCACTGTATCGCCATTGTCTTCTTGGGTCAAGTGCTTCGACTGTACTATCGTTCTAAATCATTATAGCCTACTTGTAAGAAGACAATTTATCGACAAAAGTTTTTGAAGACGTTAAAAAGACGTAACGTGATTACGTTGCTGTGTAACGAAATGTAAAACAGCTGATAAATTCGATTGACAAAATTGTTTGGCAGCAGAAAACTCTCTTCGTCTAATTGATATGGGCTCAAGTTATTTTGAATTATCATATCTATTGAAAATGCAACCGCTATAATGCAATGCCACGGTTTTATGTTAGTCTTAGGTACACTTTAATTAGTTTAGGATAGATTTGATAGATTATGTAGTTTGATTGTGTTGATTTAGGTTAATTTATGGTATTCTAAATAACAATGCCTACATAGGGTAATGGTTCGACGAATAATAATTCAATGAATTATTGAAAAACTGAGTCCGTAATTAAATCTATTGCTCAGTTTGGATGACACTATGTCAGTCACCAATCATAAGATTAGGGCTAATAGTCATAGGATTAGGGGTAATCGTCATACGATTAGGGCTAATCGTACGGTCAGGGTTAATCGTACAGTCAGGTCTATAGTACGATCGTAACGTCGTATCTCGAGTACTGGAGACGTGACCTTCAGCGTGACCTTGTGCTCGCTCGACTTACCTGCAGATTCCAGTCGAATCCGCCAACGTTGGTGCCCGTTGAGTCGTGCCAGTGGTACTCGAGCGTCGCGTCGTCAATCACGTCAATGACGGGACAGACGACGTTGACGGGATCCTGCGCGATACGGTACACTAGCGGTTCAAGCCACCCTACAGAGAGGAAGCGCCACGGTCAAAGCACACTCAATACACATACAAACGTGAGCACACCACTGTTTAGGGAGGAACAAAACACGAGAGATTTGAAATGAAAAAAAGGAGAAACAAGACATAAATAAATTGATATAGTGAAAATATTTTAAAACCCTAAATTAGACATTAAAATAATAGAAAAAAAATTGAATAACGAAAAAATAATAGAATAAATTAGCCAAGCATTTTTGAAAATAACAGAAGTAAAAAATACACAGCCTATAGAAAATAGGTCCTGTACAATTTTTAGTTCAATTCAATTTCTGTCCTAAATGAGTTCACCCTTTTATGAATGATGATTTGAATGTCATAATTTGAGTATGCATTAAAAGAAAAAGTTTTTCAAATCTGCTGTTTCTCGATCTTTTTCGTGTAGATGAATTTGAGAAAAAAAATAGAAAAAGTATCGACTTTTGAGACACTAGGTTTTTAAATATACAAACGATGAAACAACTTTTCTATGGTATTTCAGAATTTCAATAATGAATAAAATATGAAAAATAGGCCACTTAGAAGTTTGACCAGAAAATTAATTAACAGTAGGCCTACTTTTCTCAAATGAATTGTAACTGAAATGAAGACTAATGGAAATTCAATTTTGAAAAGAATGTACGTACAAAAAAAAACATTTAAATGTACCTAGAAACAGCCAAGTATCTCAAAAGCCACAGCAAAAATCTCGAAAAAAAACACACCAACAAAACAAAACAAATCAAAAACACAAAACCAAACAAGATAAAGTGTCTGTTGAAGCATTACCATTTCACTGCGAGAAGTTGGTATGAGTTTCATGTACCTTTGTAACAATTAAACACGATGGAAATAAACAAAACTTTCAGAACAGAACCAAACAAAACAACAGGTGGAACTCGAAAACAAATCGAAAACGAAAACAAACAAAGTTTTGTTACACAATTCCAACAGACAAAACGTAACAAAAGGTGAGCAAGTTGATTAAAATGTAAACTTAAAACAGAACATTGCTGGAAATGGAGGAAATATAATGGAATTAATTAGATGTAAGAAACATTTCATCGTAAAACAGAATTAATCATAAGCAGCTGCTAAATCGAGTCAACTCATAATACAGTCTGAAACTAAATCTAACAAATCTACAAGAAACTTAAAGGACATCAAAAACCTGAAACTAAATTTTAAAGAATAATGACGATATTTGTTTTCTTAATTTTAGCGAAATCTAGAAATCATCATCTCAATTTCAGAAATTATGAATCATTTTTTTGTTCTCCAGGGACCATAAGTCATGACGTGGTTTTACCAATTCTGTATAGAAACACAAAGAATCGAGTAATGTCTACGTCACGACTCATAGCAAGGGCCAAGGTCTGGAGGACAAATGAATAAATTATAATTTCGGAAATTGAAATAATGATTTCTAGTTTACTTTGAAATTAGGAAAATACATATCGTCATTATCCGTCAAGATCTAGTTTCAGGTTTGTGATGTCCTTTAAGGGAGTGCACGCAATGTGCTTATGAAAATAGAGAACTTCATCGTTACTATTTTTTCTATGTTTACGAACAAGTGTAATTGATTAAAAATTCCAAGATTATTTCATGCTCTTCAATTAATATGACATTCCATTTCTGTGAATTCAATCAGTTCTGAGATAATACGTCAGTGAATCACATTCTTGGTATTGCTATTTTATTGACGTATTATCTTGAAATTGATTGAATTCACAAAAATAAAATGAATCACATTCTTGGTATTGCTATTTTATTGACGTATTATCTTGAAATTGATTGAATTCACAAAAATAAAATGAATCACATTCTTGGTATTGCTATTTTATTGACGTATTATCTTGAAATTGATTGAATTCACAAAAATAAAATATCATTGAAGACCATACAATTATCTAGGGGTTGATACTTTTCATTCAATCACACTAATTCGTGAACATAGAAAAAATAGTAACAATGAATTTCTCTAAATTCATAAGCACCGTGCACACACCCTCTAACCTTAAACTTTATGGACATCGACGTTTATGAATCAACATCGAAATCTTTTTTTTTTCATCTTATTAATAATTATTATCATCATTTTCAATACAATACAAATTAGGCACAACTTAATAATAATCATAATCACGCATATTATTAATATACAATATGTTTGATAAATGTTTCACTAAAGAAAGGTAAATAATTTGACATGTAGGGCCTACATAGTAATTTTAGTGCGGTAACTAATTAATTAATTAAGTTGAAAAGCAAATAATAGTGATTGTGGGAAAGATGACATCAGAGAAATACATTCATATTGCAAGATGAAAAAAAAAAAAATATATATATATATATATTTATATATATATATATATATATATATATATATATATATATATATATATATATATATATATATATAGGCCCCTATATATATATATATATATATATATATATATATAAATACAGTGATTGTTTCTCAATCATGGCTGAGGATGAATTCATACGGCCGATTATAAACGATACCTCTCTGCTGAGATGGTTTTGTCATAATTATAAATATATAATAAATAATCAATAGAATGCATATAATTATGTAAAAATGAATAAATATGACAAATAAATATATGAATGATTGAATAAATGAATATGCAGAAGGAACAAAATCCTAACCATTTATGCCAATATGTGCCAATAAAAAAAATAAAAAAATCACTCACTCAACAGTCGAAGACATCACCCTATACTACTAAAATACAATACAACGCAATGTACACATCTGTATCCACGAGAGATGAAGGTTACGAGCGACCGTCCCCCCTAGCCCACACCACTAACTCACGGATGTTTCACACTTTCATTTCTCGTGGATTCACGTATTCTCTTGTGGGCACACTTATATATCTGTATCCACGAACTATGAAGGTTCCGATCGACCGTCCCCCCTAGCCCACACTACTAACGCACGAGTATTTCGCGCCTTCGTTTCGTGCCAATATTATAACCACCCATTCTATACGCACCCATTCTAAACTAAGGGACAAAGAACATGTAAATCAAGAGCTACAACAATAGACACGAGAAAATTAGTCATATATAAAGGTACTTTAATTAGTAGTCATTGTTGTGATTACCAACAATGGAAATAAATAGAACAATGGAATAACGCTTCCGTAACTTGTTTATCAATGCTATTAGGGTGGTTCTTTGGGGGAGAACAAAAGTGGGTAAAATTAATTTGAATCGAAGAATAAATCGTATATATAGGTCTATATACACACACACACATATATATATATATATATATATATATATATATATATATATATATATATATATATATATATATATATATATATATATATATATATATATATATATATATATATATATATATATATATATATGTGTGTGTATATATATTTCAACTAACTACATCAATATTGAGTGTATGAGTGAAGTAAATAAATTAGAATCAGGGGAAAATAATTGAAACAATATCTCAACAGGATATATCCTACACTATCCAAGTATGATGTAAATATGTGAGATATAATCAAGGTAGAAAATGTACCGAGCTTTTCGCAAATTGATCAAATTAATCATGATCGAGTTAGTGAAAAGTTTCGTTTGAGCTGAGAAGTGAATTTGCATGCAAAGTAGCTGTACTTTTAGCGAGATGTGAGTAAAAGAGCTGAGAAGGTAGAAGACTAGAGGTGAACATTTCGGCGTGGCTTCGTAACATTGGTGACAGAAGAGAGGATCTAGACCGGAATATTGAAGATTTCTAGTGACTAGGAAAACGCCATATATGCTTTGTTAGACGAGCGAATAGTAATAGTATGGGTAAAAATGGGTAAAAATGGGTAAAAACTGCTTCGAGTGGCACATTTTATGTATTTTTTTCAAAATGGCTGACCCGATCAAGCTCAACATTTTTAGAAATGTGTATCAAAATGTAATTCAACTTCATGCAAAATTTCATTTTTTTGGAAAATTAAAATATTTTCTTTTTTTTCCGCTGTGTTATTTTAATGGGTATTATTGAAATTTCTAAAATTCATAAAAAAAAAAGTTACCACCCGATAATGCCACAAAACTATACAGATCTAAGTTAGATGGGAAACATATTGAAAAAAAGTTTGAAGTTGATAGCTGTAGCCGTTTGACCTATGGAGAACCGAAAAAAAAAAAAAAAACATAAAAACGAACACCAATTTTTTTCAGTATTTCAAATTGAATCCTCGCTAAAGCTCGTCTAATAAGAATCCATGGGAGATTTAGCGGTATATCAGTTTTTTTATAACTTTCGAACGGTATAAGATATAAGTATCAGGACGAGTTTTACGGTCAGTCACACAACTACGTCTTCCGAAATGGAAAAGAAAATCAAAATTGCAGTGAGATTCTTTACAATTATTGAAGTTTTAGTATTATTCAGTTGATAGGTGACTTTCTTTCACTGTATATATATATAAGTAGCCTATATACATCCTGTCATCCTTGGCATTAATTAGGGAACAATGACTATAAGAAGCGCCACATCTTTAAATGAATAATAAAAATGACAAACTGATTTATAATTATTTCTAGCTTGATAAAGAATTGAGAACTGTCACTTTAACCGAACAATGTGCATCTTAGAACTTTATATTCATTGCCATACAACAGAACTTTTAAGAACCCGACAATTTCAGAACTAATAAATAAAACCAAATTAAACCGCCCAAGATTAAGGGCTATTTCTTGTATATAGACGCCTCCTGGGAAATTTGGTTACATTTCTTTCATAAATGCAACGGTATGAAATTGTTAATTAAAAATGCCCCCCCCCCCCGCCACCCTCCTTCCCGGTTATTCCAGATAAAACTTTTGTAATGAAATTAAAATAACCGAGGCTTAAAACCTACTGGGAAATGGTGATGTACTATCTACGTCATAAATAAAACGGAAAACATATATTATAATTATTATCACAAAATAATTGAATTGTGCACGCGGATATTTTAATTAGTGTGGAGAAAAAGTTTAGATATATATTTTAATTAAAATCGAAGTAAGGAATTACATTTAGAATGAAAAATATAGAATACATTAATCAAATATGTTGGGCTTTTTCTGTAATGTATATTCTGTTTTTGTGATTCTGCTTTGAGGATAGAGCCAAGAGACTCGGGTGGAGTTACTATTATTTTATTAATTTTGACATTCCCCAAGAGACTTGGTTCAAAAGTGGGAGATATCAACATTCGTGTGTTACCTAACTCTTAATACCAATACTGGTAATGTTTGGATGTATCACAAAAACGGGTTATACTTATAATGTGTTCCGGGGTTTTTGGGATCTAAAATACTTTCATCTGCGGTGAAGGAGTATGGTCACAACAGCACAGTTATGGTGTCCACGTTCATTGTCTTTAATTTAAATAATGTATAGATACTTATTTATATTTTGTGACAAGACCGCCTCGAAGTCGTAAAACAACTAAGATGTCCCTAAACGGTCTTATTGATTCATCCTTTGCCTTAATTGGGGAACAATGATTGTATATCAAGATTTCGATGTTGATTGAGAAAAAAAAAATATTTTGACAAAATTCACAAAAATATTCCGTTAATACGGGAACGTGACCAAGGCCCAGTTCCACCAAACATTATGTCTTTCAAATTTATGTCGCAGCGCTTAAATACGCATTCTGGTAATTAATTCAATATCTTAGTTCAGTTGATATTGAAAGTGGTCAACTGGTTGTTCTCTGATGGTCACCACGGTCACCGAAATGACGATCACCCTAACTTTATGATTCACAGAAATCTCTTCCCAACAGAGTTCAACTGGAAGAAAAGATTCATCTTCCCGGTAAGCTTCCAGTTGCATTTTCCTGTGGCCTTTAACTGGTTGATCTTCCAGTTAGAGTTTGATATGGTAAGATCGCCCTTGTGGTGTTCCATCCAATTGTTACTACTTTGTCATCCTTAGCCTTAGTGGGGAACAATGACCTTATGACAAGTTATCGATGATGATCAAAAAAAAAGTTAAAAACTAGACATAAATGTTTGGTAAAACTGGGTCAAAGTACTTGGAAACTAAGAAATGTTAACGTATCACTGCTTTTATTAAGATATTTGTCGTACGTACCGACGGCGCACTCGCAGTGAGAGTCGAGGAACGTGAGGATCTCGGCGGTAGCGTGTTTCGCTCCAAGTAACCGCGCACGGATCAGACCCTCCCGTTTCTCGGCCCTGATTATCCGCACCTTCGGGAACATCGCCATGTAGTCGTTCAGCTGTTGCTTCATGTGGGCTGAGGGAACAAACACACACGAGCGAGATGAGGAAAGTATTTTTTTTGACGTGAAACGTCTTTAAAATCGATATAATGTAGCTCTCTGTGAGACTACGTGTCACCATCAAGGAAATTCACCAACCTTCAAAGAGTCCTTCAAACTTCAAACTGGAATAAAAACTTTTCTTTATACATCCTGACATCTTCAAAGAATTCAATTTATATATTCATATCCATTTTAATTACATATTCTCTGTGTATATATTCCTTAAATCTCGGAAATGACAATATATAAATTGTATTTAATATTTATCCTGTAGATTCCTGGATTGTTTCGTAATGTGAAGTCATGCATATATCAATTATATTCTAACTTTTTCCTGGAATAAAAAAAAACATAATCCATTCCAGTTCTTTTTCTTGTCACTATACATAATATTGTATACGTATGTTCATCTATTGTGCTACACTCTTTGATGTAGCAGAAAGGTTGGATTAAAAAAAAGTTCGTATCATGAAGCTATAGCACGATCTCGAATGGATCTTTGATGCTGTTAACAAAATGGGATTTAATGTTCCATTATACTTACTTTAATTAAAAACTGATATTGAATCTATTTATCTAAATGGTGAATCTAAATTCAATCTCCAACATTTTACTGAGCAGTGAATGAAATGTATAAAATACATTATTTCTATCTCCACGAATAAAATGAAATGTGAAATGGAAAGACCTCTTTTCATGTATTAAATGTATACACATGTAATAGATAAGCCAGCAACTGTATGTATAAACTTTTCTTTTTAAAATTCTGAAATCTGACGTTCAGTATATAGAAACAAAAATCAAAAGAATGTCCGGTACAAAAGTTGTAATCAGTGATAGGGCGCGCACTTCTATATTTATTTTAGGATTAATAAGTTGAAAATGCACGACGTAAAAATTCAGCACTTATAAAAAATATCAACTGATTAAATAAATAACGAAGTACATGAATACATAATTAACAATTAAATTGGCATACGGAAGAAATAACACAAACACAAATAATATTAATTGACGAGTGAATGAATAAATGAACAAACAAAACAATATATAGAAAACATAAATAAATAGATACATGAATAAGGCCCGGTATTACGAATAATAAATTTGTTGATTAAGCGATAATTAGTGGATTAGCTTGTTATTACCCTTGCTTACCAATGTTATTTTTGTACTGCAATTGATTGATTAGCTTAATCAACACATTTTTATTATTGATAATATGAGCCCTAAGCAAACTAAAAAATCAAAATACGTCCAAGTAAATTATCGTGGTTCAGATATTTGTTTTCAAAAACATATAAACTATTAAGGCCCGGTTTTACGAATCTTAGTTAAGTACTAATCCACTAACTATTTGTTAAAGGTACGAAAATATCATATGTAACCAATGGTGATAACAAGTTAATCCGCTAACTATTGTTTAATCCACTAACTATCGATTCGTAATACCGGCCCTAAAGAATATTGTTAATAACTCCAACTCAAGTGTGTAAATGTGCGAGTACTTACGCATGTCCGAGAAGTCGTCGACGAGGATAACCTCCTTGAGCAGTTCGGGCGGCGAACGGTCAATGACGGAGTGAACGGTTCGCAACAGCACCGACCACGCCTCGTTGTGGAAACAGATGATCACGGCTGAAGAGGGTAGCGGCTTCTTCGACTCGTACCGACCACCCTCCTTGCACCTGGTTACACACAGGTCAAGGGTCAAACAACTAGATATTTATATTGGGTTTTAAGGACGCACTGTGTACTGATGACTATGATATATTGGCGTTGGGGAATGATAATGAGATGGTGGGATGATGAGAGGAAAGGTTATTTTATTAGGTTAGGTGTTTTTGGATGGTGGGAAATATCCCAGGGATTGTCCTGAACGACTGAGGAAAACCATGGCTTTTCCTGTTATTTTATTAGGTGTTTTGGATAGTTGGAAATATCCCAGGGATTGTCCTGAACGACTGAGGAAAACCATGGCTTTTCCTGTTATTTTATTAGGTGTTTTGGATAGTTGGAAATATCCCAGGGATTGTCCTGAACGACTGAGGAAAACCATGACTTTTCCTGTTATTTTATTAGGTGTTTTGGATACTTGGAAATATCCCAGGGATTGACCTGAACGACAGAGGAAAACCACGGAATTTCCTGTTCTACTTTCTGCTTATTGTGTTGATCGTTCAATGATCTAATTGGTTTCATTTGTTTTGTACCGGTATTCAGTTGATCTAAAAACACTACATTACATGAATTTTGTTTAAAAATGCTGATCCGAATTTATATAAAACTTTAAAATAATGTGTGTCCTTCTGATGAATGAATTGTGTGAAAATTTGAACGGATTAGGAGCAACTATTTTTACGAATTTTCTCCTCTATGTTTTCCTTATTGGGGTTCTATATGAGCTGGTATGTTTTTGAAAAATGTATTTTGATAAAAAAATATTTCTGTTAAAAGTAGTAGACCTACATAGCTGACAGAAATACCCATTTTTACGAATTTTCTCTTCTAGGTTTTTCTTATTGGGGTTTTATATGAGCTTGCATATTTTTGAAAAATGTATTTTGATAAAAAAAAACTATTTCTGTTGAAAGAAGTACATAGCTGACAGAAATACTATTTTATTATTTCACTAAATCTATTGAAAGACTTGTAAAAAAAAAGAAAAAATATTTCCGAGATAAATTTTACGTAAAACTGTAATTCAATTGCCGTTAAAAAAATGTATTTTCGTCTATTAAAGCAAAAGCTCTCTGATACCCGTCGGCCCTGAATGAGTCGAGCATTTAGTTCGCTAGGATATCAAAGGTAAACTCTTTCAAATGTTTAACACATACACACAAAGAAAACGCTTTAATTCAATTTCCATCACAGACTTTCCTCTACAAGTCGTTTAGAAAACGTTCCCAACTGACGCGTCGACACACCCGGAGCCTGTGTTAAATGATAGGGGAGACGGTCGATCGGAGCCTGCATCCTTCATACGGTGTAATGTGATGAACATTTCATTAAATATGACGCCTCGACACACCCGGAGTCTGTGTTAAATGATAGGGGAGACGAACGATCGGAGCCTGCGTCCTTATACAGTGTAATGTGATGAACTCATTAAACATGGTGGGGCGACACACCCGGAGTCTGTGTTAAATGATAGGGGAGACGGTCGATCGGAGCCTGCGTCCTTATACAGTGTAATGTGATGAACATTTCATTAAACATGATGGCTCGACACACCCGGAGTCTGTGTTAAATGATAGGGGAGACGAACGATCGGAGCCTGCGTCCTTATACAGTGTAATGTGATGAACATTTCATTAAACATGATGGGTCGACACACCCGGAGTCTGTGTTAAATGATAGGGGAGACGGTCGATCGGAGCTTGCATCCTTATACAGTGTAATGTGATGAAGTCATTAAACATGAATGGTCGACACACCCGGAGTTTGTGTTAAATGATGTGGGAGACGGTCGATCGGAGCCTGCACTAGTATTTTGTAGTGTCATCAGCATAAAAGTCAGATCAAGTAAACCTGAATATAACATCTGACGGGTCAACACACCCGGAGTCAGTGTTAAATGATAGGGGAGACGGACGATCAGAGCCTGCGATAGTTGTTGGTAGTATCATCGTAGTAAGACGTTCTACTCCTTATGCCCCATTAGGAGTAGAACGTAAACCAGTGGTGAAAGAAAATGAGAAGAAAAAGAGAATAATTCTATTTGAAAGTGAAAATGAAAATTAAGGAAATGGAGAAGAATTCTGTTACATGGATACTTGGACAAAATGTGGTTAAAAATATTTCCAATATTAAATCCAATTCTTCAATTATACTTGTTTTTTGTTTAACTATAAAACTAGAAGAAAATCTATCACAAATTACATTTTAATATTAATATTATACTTATATTATTAGAGCAAAAATATCTCACACTCAGAATCAATTCGATATTTCAATTGATTAATTTAAAATTGTGTATAACCTTTACACAAAGTCGTAACTAAGACCAAGTATGACAAGCTAGGATCGTTCGGACGGGGCACCACAAGGGCGATCTTACCACCCCTGTCCTCCCTAAATACTTTACATGCACCGAGTAATTAATATGTGGATCGAATGCTTTTCAGAAGGAAAATAGCACCACTAAGATCTCAGTTATCATCATAATGTGTCGCTAAACCCAATTCGGCAGTTAAAGTTGCAGTTACGCTGCTAGCGATAAACTGGAGATTTTTTTTTTTTTTTCAATAACTTAGTGCTTAACGACCCCACCAAAAGCTAGGTTATACAGGGGTACGAATGAGCGGATAATGCAACGATGAAGTGATGATAGGTGTAAGGACGTTTACAAAAACCCATGCCTTATGCGGGACTCGAACCCACGCCCAACGGACTGGAGAACTTAATAGGACCTAAGTAGTGGAAAAGAAATGCGCGCAACTTACAACAATAACATTTACTACAAATTTCCCATTGTTGTCGGTTTATTAAAACTCACATCGACGGCCGTCGGCGTCTTGCATTAGAAGTGCATTCTGCTGTTGCTTCTACTGGCGAATAAAAATGAAGTAAAAATCGTAAAGTCATTGATTTATAATGGTATTAAATAAACCTCTGTTCATTTATATTAGATTTAACGCACCGTAATGACAATTTGGATCTATTGGCGTCTGTAAACGAGCCAAAAACTTGATTACATCGAAAAAATATCATGTCCAAGTGTAATGTTAGTACTGATTTATATAGGTGGAGGTGCCAGGTTTAGTTTGCTATGACGTTTATTGTTTTCTTAACGACTCCACCAACAGCTAGGTTATACGGGATAAGAAAGAGCAGTTGATAATGAAACGATGAAGTGATGTTAAGTTTAAGGACGTTTACATAAACCCACGCCATGAAACTCCATGGCCCACGCTCTACGGTAAATTCAGGCAAATTTTATACGCGTCAAGGTGTGTCGAGTTTTCGATTATAGTTGAAATAAATATCTCGCTCATCTTACAACGCACTTGCTGTTTGCCTGGTACTATTATCTAGACGACCTCCTTCGACCGTGGATACAAGCACGGTAGAGTATAGTTTACATAAAATGAAGGCGTAATGTAATTATTATTTTAAATTACTCTTTGAAGGGAACAATGAGAGCTTTCCTCTGCCAGGTAAATTGAATTAACTCGACGAGTCTACACAAAGTCTCGCATAGACTCAACCGGCTAGTTGTCTGTTGGGAGGTTCATTTCTTTACCCTCATCTAGGTAAAAGGAAAAAGGATTAACCTGAAGTTTTTCTACATTTCAGTCATTTGAATATAATTATATGCCGAGTTGTTGTGTAACCAAGTTAACTGTTAGGCCGTATACTTGGCGTGTTTTAATAATTGAAAAAAATTAATCTTCGAACAAGAATATGAAATTGTGAGAAATTTTTACTTCATATAGTTTCAGTATCAAAAAATTCGTACTCCCGAATGAAGTAGCTGTTAGTGGGGTCGTTAAGTAGTATAAAAATAAATTAGTAAAACGCCATATATGCGTTGTTAGACGAGCGGATAGTAATAGTATGGGTAAAAATGGTTAAAAACTGCTTCGAGTGGTATCAATTTAGCACATTTTATGTTTGTTCTTCGAAATGGCTGACCCGATCAAGCTGAAAATTTCCAGAAATGTGTATTGAAATGTAATTCAACTTCATGCAAAATTTCATTTTTTTGGAAAATTAAAATATTTTCTTTTTTTCCGCTGTGTTATTCTTATGGGTATTATTGAAATTTCTAAAATTCATTGAAAAAAAAAGTTACCACCCGATAATGCCACAAAACTATACAGAACTTTATTAGACACGGAACCAAATTGAATAAAAGATTGAAGTTGATAGCTGTAGTCGTTTGATCTGTGGAGAACTGACAAAAAACATGGAGAAAAAAAAAAAAAAAAGGAACACCAATTTTTTTCAGTATGTCAAATTGAATCCTCGCTAAAGCTCGTCTAATAATACAGTGCATCGTTGAATGCATGGGATTCGATTCAGCAAAATATCAGTCTTTTGGTGATGACTTTTGAACGGTATGAGATATTGAATTTCACATGCGAGAGATAACAGATAATTATGTGTAATACCTTCAAGATGTTATAAGTTAGAACTACTTTACCAAGAACCGGTTATAGGCCTACCAAGTGATGACGAGTGAAACGAATTACGGAAAAACTTGCGAATCAATTTCTCATAACCCTTGGTTAGGTAATGGACTAATGGGTATGCTCTTTTTGTACCGTAACTAATAATTAACTAATTAATGTTTAATTATCACTTGGTACAACCGGCTCTTATATTGCATAATTTCCACACGTATACAGCTAAAAAACACATTTTTCAGCTGTAAATACCTCTGAACATGTAAGAATCCAAGGTTGATAATTTCATCTCGCATCATTTCGAAAGCATCAAAGAGATCTTGCGTTTCTCCGCATTATAATTATGATATCTTATCGTTCAAAAGTTATCACCAAAAAACTGACATTTCTCTAAATCGATTCACATAGATTGTTACATCAAAGATATTAATGCGCGTATTACCTTACCGAGATACGGTACTCAACGTTAAGATGGCGTACATATTTGTGCCTCGGCAGCAACTTCACACCGCTTTGCAAACCGGGAAGTTTCCGCCATATTGGACCCGATAGTTCACAACTAGTAAGACGTGTGAGATGAATATAGAAGGCCTTGCTTACAAGCTATTTGTGAAGGTAGGTTCAATATGGCCGCCGAGATCGGAACGAGCATATTTTCAGTAGGTATGTAGTTTCCACAGTAGTTTTACAGAAGTTTCAAGTAAGCGTATAGTTGACCGCAGGAGTAACGTATCTCGGGTGCATTCCGAAACCAATACTAGCCTTACTTGTAGTACAGTACTTGCCAGTAAAATTATCTGATTCCAGTAGACCACAATAACGGAACGCACCCAGTACAATTCGAAAGTAAAAAGATGGATGCCATTATTGTTTTCCAATCAAATGTTGGGTTATGAAACAACGTGTACAAAAATAAACCTTACATACATTTCAAATCAACTATAGCATCCATCCAGATGGAGTTTCTCAGCCTTACTGACAACAATATTTACACTTCGATTTGTCAGTGAACTAACTAATGTAATCTAGCACCATTCATTGGAGGGCGCCATTATACTTGACTGGGTTTACTGGGACAAATATTTCCAGTGTTTCCAGTAAGCAGAATTTACTGACGCGGTGGGTTTCGTTACGCTCAGTAAATTACTCGGAGTAGGTTTCGGAATGCATCCAGTACACTTGCAGTAGATTCCGGAGGTTTCGGAACGCAGCCTCGGTAAGGTATAATATATCTATGGTCCAACATGGCCGCCGAGATCGGTCCTAATCGACCGATCGAAACGAGCATTTGTCGATAGAGTAACATATCTCGGTAAACTATATATCTATGGTTAAATGAAAGACAACTCACCATGGGTCTCTGGGATCCGGTATCGTCCTCTTCACCGATATCAAGTCACTGACGTACTGATTAAACGCGTTGTTCAACCAACCATCGTCCACTTTCTTCTTGATATCGGCCGTCAGGTTCGTGGGCAACACCACTGGCTTGCCCATCTCGCCGTACATCTTGTCTTCGGGCTCGCGCGGGGGGTCCAACACCCCACCCTCGCCCTCTTTCGGGGGGCCCCCCACCGCCTTGTCCTTGTCGCCCTTGCTCGGAGACTTCCAGTCGCCGAAGAAACCTTTGTCGTTCGTTTGCTGGAAACAGAGCAGGAATAGGAATAGTAAATAAATGACGGAGTTCATGTCACACACGCATAATTTTGATTGTTTAAAGCCGAAAATGAGAGGAGTAGGAGAATGTTTAATTAATACATCGTTGTAGTGAAGTGAAATAACAAAAGTATCGTGAAACCATAGCAACTGAGTTTTTATTAGTTACTGAGTTGACCGTTATCCATGCTATGCTACAACATTGAGCGCTGCAGTTACTGAAAATTCGAACGTTTTTTCGAATGTTTCGAATGTGACAGTGGGGAATAGGGCCTATAATGGGCTTTTTTCAAATTACAAATGACTAACAATCGTTAGAGATTGGTCTATGTAATTGTGAGTATTGTTTAGCGTGAAATCGTTATTGCAAGTAGTTTTCTGTGGAACTTTAAATGCGCATTTTTCACCCCTGATTTTAAAAGTTGATGATAATTCATACAACTCCGTCTTCTGGTATACACTTTAGGAAATGTGTACGTGAAATAAGCCTCACCCCACCTTTTCTCACCTTTTCCACACTTTTCAGTTTCAATGTAGATTATGGGCATTGACTAAAGAGTTACTCGGCGAGATTCAAACCCCTTTCATTATTACCTGAAGTTACTTCAACCATCGCAACACATTTCTAGAGCGCTGCTAGCAGTCACGTTGAAGACTTGACAGACAAGCCAGGCAAGCATCCATTTAACCGTCGACTGAAGCACAATGCACAATCGCCGAAACGATTCTGAGCACTCTTAGCATAAGGGGTGTGGGGAGGGTAGAGACAAAGGAGTGGGGATGAATCTTAATTTAACGTTGGGTGAACTGTCTTTGTATCTATTTAGTCTATGTTAAGGGCCAAGTTTTTTCCGTTCAATTTTCTAGAATTTCCTCATCTCTAACTTACCACTAATAGTTGTGGATGGGGACTGTCTGCCGGCGCTCGCTCCTCCGTGTAGATCAAGAAGGCGACTGTAAACCACACCAGCACGATCAATCCAACGACCTTGAACACGATCGACCGTCGTCGCGAGAAGAAACCCATGGCGAGGGGAATCACACAAGACGCGGTGTCAGAGGTCAACACGTGGTGGCGACGAGGGCGGAGAGGTCAGGGAGGGTCAGCTGGACGTCATCCTACAGAGAAACAACAAGAACAAATGTGCATCATTATTTTTGTTCATGTTTATTGGGTAACGACACTAATGATCAACTTATGGTCAAGTTCTATTGGCTACCGTGAATGATGAATGAGATGATGGGAACATGAGATGGATGGTTATTTTATTAGGTGATTTTGGATAGTGGAAAGAGGTCGGTCGTGGTCTGTTGTGAAATAACTAACCTAGTAACAATCTGACCGACAGAGGGAAACCACGAAAAATCTCTGTTAGGATGGTCGATGGTGAGAATCGAACCTCGGTCTCCTGAACGACGGTTCAGTCAGCAAGACACTCGACCACCCGTTCCAGTAGCAAGAAAAGGAATATAAGTTATAAGATATAAACTTATATATATCTATATATATATATATATATATATATATATATATATATATATATATATATATATATTTCATTATTTATATCATTATTATTATACCATTGTATTCGTCGGTGTAAAAGCTTAACAAATGCAATATAGCTGACGATGAAAGTTTAAAAACTTTAAACAAAGATTCAAGAGAATGTCATACTGATCGATAAAGTAATATCAGTGTGAGATAGGGAATGTAATATGGACGATGATGGAAGAGTTTTAGTGGTACAAAAAATGTGAATAATGGCGGAAAATGTCATCCTTATCGCCAAGTAAAAGAGAATAATAACAGAACGAGCTACGAAATACAAGATGGCCGACGATAGTTGGGAAAAACATCATGGCCACAGCGGTTCACATCTCGTTCTTGATATTTGACATATTGAATGTTCCTCCGGATTTGACAACAATGTAAATATATGGCAAATCAAAATTAGTCATTGAAACACTCAATCATTACACAAACATACATTAATATATATATATATATATATATATTTATATATATTGTCAACAAAATAGGATGACTTCAATTTTACTTTCTTGTCCTAATTGCTGCAAATATGGTAGGTAGGTGACCTTCTTTCGTGGATTTCTTTTGGCAAGGCACCCACAATGTCTTATCGTGAAAAAGGTGGAAAAAAGGGAGAAAAGGTGGAAGAGGAAGAATAGGTGGAAAAGATTCTGTCATGGCCTGACAGTCGGGGATAGCGTGACAGGGTAGTTGGGATGAAGACTGTCGTTACGGGAGAGAGAAGGAACGGTATAAATATTTTCTGGCTGGTTAAAGGGATCAACAGGGTTAACAGGGTTATGGGGCGACCGCGCGGCCGATCATTTCGCTCATAACACATTTCTTGCATTCTTGACATTTCTTACATTCTTGACATTTCTTGACAAATTCTTGTAGATTCACTCAAACATGTCAGGAATTCCGTGCTGGATAACTATATATTTAGCTCTGTATATTTAGCGTGAGTTAAAAAAGATGGAATTGAATCCTAAAACAATAGCTATAATCACTGCGCTTGTGACGTATTAATCCATATTATATTTTATATTATCTTCAATTGCTTTGCAGAAAATATAGAATTGATCGCAAAGATTCTGGAAAGTATAGGCTTTCTTTACAAACTATTATATACAAAATCACAAATTTAAATAGTTTAAAGACAATTTATAGAACCGATAATTCATTAAAAACTTCAATTCTTCAACAATATCCTAAAACCTCTCACATTCAATTTGCAGCCTCAAAACTTTTCCATATAACTCATTCGATTCTTTCTCACTAATTATTCTCTATTATTTTAATAAATATAGGTATGTACAATGATATATTTTTCAATTCCAAATAGAACACATCAAACATCATTTCATCATTATCATGGCATATAAAAAGAGTAACAATCACGTATTTCAAGTTCAGTTTATATACTTTAGACATTCCAATATCCAATACCGATCCGATACCATTGTCCAACAATACTCACACCTAGCTGTATATGATAAAAGTCCATTATATACCTGGCTAAACCATGCAATCTTGTGAGATCGCCTATAGGATTTACATGTATCAGACGAACAGAGAACGGACGTTTACATTTAGTTGAAGCTTTACAATAACACAGCACTGAGCACTAGGAAAACAAACCACTGTAGACTACACGGTCAATAGAGAACTGAAATAGAGATATATAGTTGAACATAATATCTCTCTTGCCACGGGAATCAGAGGTACTTGGTTCGAACATCGCCGTCTGCATTCCATAACTCACGTGTAGTAATGGAGTGTGAAGACATGAGGGAGGGGGGAGGGGGGGGAGGGGGAGGAGAAGGAGAGGGGGAATATAGTCTGGCTGCTACGTTACAGGTTGAATAAACGACAGTTTTACAGGAGACGTGTGAATTACATACTTGATCCACATTCATGGAAGAAGAAGGTTTTTATCTACCAATATAACAAATACTGAAATGGTATTTTAAAAGTCTTAAGTTTTTCAGGACGATATTTACGATTAGAAGAACAACTACGTCTTTCAGAAGTGTTACATTCGAGTTGGAGTGAGTTTTTCTTGCGATTACCGAAGTTATGAACACAGAAGATTTTCTTCTTCCAAGGTAACAAGTAGGCCTATAGATATACGTGAAGGTATTAGAAATATATGTGTTTCGTCTTCATACGTATTTTGATATCTCACAACGTTCAAAGTTCATCACAAAAAACTGATATTTCGTTAAATCGATTTCTGAAAAGAGTTATTCGTGGAGGGTAAATGTACGAATTATTCGTAGACATATTTAGTGCCCTGTGGGTGGGTAGGGGGAGGGGGTATATATTGAGGGCGGATTTAGGTAAATGAAAAAAGTTTACCTCTTGTATTACGGAATTAATATAGTATAGGTACTGGTAAAGTCGTGTGCTGGAAAGGGGGAGGGGGTAGAAATAATGACTTCACATTTCAATAGTCCATTTATAATAAAAAAACTCCACCCCGTTCGATTCGTTCAATACATTAAACAACCCCCCGGACAATCCTAGATTATTATTAATATATTTCAGCATATTTCGTTCCGTATCCACGAAGGCAAGAAACAACCGAGCGATAGTGACGTGAGATAGGGGAAACGGTCGCTCGGAATCATCATTCGCAGATATACCACGACTTGACAACTCGTCGAAGAATTTCGGAACCATTTCGACATTGTATAGATTTACATGAATTAGTTACGGAATTACCAAAAAGGGAATAACTCGATCTATATGCGATAGATAAACTCCCAAGACAGTCTTATGGCCGAGTGAGACTGATTAGCATGCACAATTCCAATCCCCTCGCCCATGTCTGCAATATATTTCATCTATTGAAACATCAAATCTCTTTCAAGTTTCAAGTAGCATCAAAAAAGTTTTAATATCCATTGTTTTTATTGTGTAAATGCGTTTAAATTGACGCATGCAAGAATACTGGATGTATACTTTTTTTTTTAATAACATCGAAACTTGATACAAAATCATTGTTCCCTTATTAAGGCTAATGGATGAAAGTAGGATCACTATATATAAGTACCGTGTGATAAAAGTAGCATAAGAAATGTATATCGAATGAATATTATACTGAATGTATACATGAATGAATGTGGTGAATGAATGTGTATACATTTGTTTTTATATATAGGCCTGTATCTAATGAATATATTTTAGTTTTACTATATATTATGTGTTTATATTTTGACGTGCCGTATACATTCTATCATAAACTATTTATATAGTGTAACAAATCATAAAGAAATGAAATAAAATGAATTTAGTGGAACTTTTCGCACGCTAGAAAACGCAACAAGCACGACACCACAAATATGCGTGCGATCGTAGGATGTTAACATGGCAAGTCGGGGAGGATAAACCAAATAATAGGCCTAATACAATTCTTAAAGGACATCACAACTCTGAAACTGGAGTTTTAATGAATTATGACGATATCATTTCCTTATTTTAGAGAAAATTAGAAATCATCATCTTGATATCAGAAATTATAATTATTTATTTTTTTTTTTATTTAGAGAAAATTAGAAATCATCATCTTGATATCAGAAAATTTAATTATTTATTTTTGTCCTCCAGAGATCAGTCATGACCGATTCTGTATAGAAACATGAACAGAATCGAGTAATGTCTAGGGTAACGATTCAGAAAAAGAACCGGGTCCTGGAGGACAAATAAATGCATTATAATTTCTGAAATTGAGATTGTGATTTCTAGTTTTTTTCTAAAATTAGGGAAATAAATATAGTAATTATTCGTTAAAATCCATAGTTTGCGGATTGTCAAAGTCCTTCAAGTTTAATGTACTCTTCCTTCGTTTTAATTTTCGTCCCTAAAACCATGTCCGACTGTGGAAAACTACTAAAACAAAAATACATAAAAACACATCGTGATGTGGAACAGTCGAAGACGATAAACGAGCATCGAACCCGCATACCTCGGCAATATCTCACGATATAAATAGGAAAGTACGACATGCACGTACGTGTATACTCTCAACGCAGTGGGTCAACACAGTTTTATGGAAGTATAAAAAAACCTTAGTTTTACGAGCGGTGAAAACAATATAAACAAGTTCGAAAAAACACTCAAGTGACTTTTTTTTACAATCTTACCGGAGTTGTATAAAAAAAGTCCGACTTAGTGGCGAATATTACGACAAAGGAAATTCAGAAAAACATAGAAAAACTTCCGCCAACCTTTAACTAGAATATAAGACACGGAAATGTTCAATTTATTTATATCATGTTTAACGATGTACTACTATAACTAAGATCTATTGGCATCGGTGAATGATGAATGAGATGAAAGGTTATATTTTATTAAGCTTTTGGGACCGAGGGAAGGTAGCGATCGTGACTTGTTACGGAACTATCCCAGTATCAATTTTAAAGACAGAAGGAACTGAGAGAAACTTCAATTCAGGATGGTCGACCACGGCAGAAATCGAACCCCGGTCTCCTGAGTGACGGTTCATCGTGCTAGCCACTGAGATACCTCTCTACAGGAATAAATGTTCAATATACATGACCCCATGAAAGAATCGTCTACCTACGAGATAATTGTAAAAACATCCCTATAATTATACACAAAATCCAGCTACAATTTCGAGGATTTTACACTTTTGAAAGATGCAGTTGCAGTTCTTATCGTAAATCACGAGCTGAAAGATCACAATACTCTGAAAATATCATAGTGATACAAATATAAAGGTAATAACTGTATTTTTTCCATTTTTAGTAGACGACCTTCTACTTTCGTAGTAACAAGTATACCTATATCCTTAGCTCATATGGCGCCGCATCGTAACTAAATTCTAAAGGATTGTAAAAATGAATAATAATTAATTAAAATATGAAGAATAGAAATGAAATGTTTATAAATTAATATTGATTCCAATAATATACCAGTATTGCCCCGCAGTGAAGACATTGTCTAGTGATTGCGGCCATTACGTCTAGCACCAGTACGACAGCACCACAAGAAGAAGACTGTAGCTGCCAAGCCGCCGTATCACGGGTTATGGTGGTTATGGCAATAGTGGTTGTGAGGTACCAGTATTGCCCCGCAGGGAAGAGATTGTCTAGTGATGGCGGCCATTACGTCTAGCGCTAGTACGACAGCACCATAAGAAGAAGAATGTAGCTGCCAACCCACCGTACCACGGGTTATGGTGGTTATGGTAGTAATGGTAATGATGTTGAGGTACAAGAATTGCCCCGCAGTGACGAGGTTGTCTTATAATAACCGGTCGCCTACCGTTGAGAGCGCGTCTAGGCATTATAACCGGAACTAACTATTCAGAATTGTGTTGACTTCAAGATTAGGAGGACAGTAGACGATGAAGAATCGAAGTGAAATATCAATAAGAAGGTCGAAGATTCATTCACTGACTCAACACACAGTTTATTATATATTTAAAATATTCAATCGACTATTTACAGTACAGGCTATGTTCAACGGGTTGATTTTAGCCAATTATTTCTTTTCAAGGTGGTATGCAGGCATTTACGTCATTGTGCTTTCCGAACGATCCTACAATAATTGAGAAATAATGACTTTGTGTCAGATTTTCGATGTTGATGAATTAAGAATGAAACAAAATAAATAAAATACCACCTTAATATAAGGTATGGTTCAACAAAAGCGTTAATTCTTGATTATTAAATTGTAAAAAAGCTTTGGTAACCAAGCTTATGAGAAGCTTTTAACCTTGAAAAGGTTTATGTAAAGTTTGAAGCATGGAGTCTATAAGAAATTAAGAAGTATATTCATAAATGCAATTGTGAAAAAACGACGTAAAAAGACACTTCACTTTTACGTGTAATTCACACACTTCAATTGGTGGTTCGAAACACCAAACCGTCAACGATATTCCTATAGAAAAGACAACCGATCGGAACCGCCTACACTCAGAATTGAAACACTGTAACTTGTCTTCATACTAGGTGTCAACTTTTACCGCCACTAACTCTGCACAAGTCACCCGTGTGGCCAGAGTAACCGAGGACACTGAATCGACAAACGAAAAGAAAAACACAAAAGACACGTGTAAGAAACACGAGTGGGAAAACATTTCGGAGAATAAGGAAATTGATCTGTTTTCGTGTTTTTCCCGAGAAACACGAATCAATATTGAATATAAATGTTTTGAAGCCTGAAGTTCGTTTTTCATGGAATTATAACGACGATAATATGATCGGAAACATCACGCGCATTATGCCATCATTCAAGAAACACTATTAAGGGTGTTCATGCAATGTGCTTATAAAAACCGAGAAATTCACCTTCACTAATTTTTTTCCATGTTCAAAAACCAGTGTAATTG
The DNA here is from genome assembly GCA_907164805.1 of Brachyptera putata. NCBI lineage: Eukaryota > Metazoa > Arthropoda > Insecta > Plecoptera > Taeniopterygidae > Brachyptera > Brachyptera putata. Next base: position 18,634,946 of record OU015471.1, on the reverse strand, counting down.
AATGAAAAGTTCACATGTCCAAGATAATTTCATGCTCTTTAATTAATATGACATTCTATTTCAGTGAATTCAATCAGTTTTAAGATAATACGTCAATGAATAAAAAGAATGTGGTGAAATTCATTGACGTATAATCTTAAAACTGATTGAATTCACTGAAATAAAATGTCATATTAATTAAAGAGTATAAAATTATCTTGGAGATGTGCACTTTTCATCAAATCACACTGGTTTGTGAACATAGGAAAGATGAATTTCTCTAGCACTGTGCACGCACCCCCTTAATCATATTCAAGTAAGAAGACGAATAACCAGAGCATAATAAATGTGTAAATAATAGGAATCGGAAAAGGAAAAAGAAATCTCAAAGTAAACTATCCATTCTACTTCCCCTATCCTCCCTCACAATCACCACCATCACAAAAAAAAGAAATAATATGACAATAGGATGTATTCAAAATTATCATCATATTAATTGAACGATAATTATTTACAACACATAATAATGAAAAACATTCTCAGAATGGGAAAATATTTATTCATCTATAAAAATTATTAGTATTAGTGAATGAATAAAAATCCAAGCTATCATTGATTTGTTATCATTTTGAACCTGGACCGTAAAGAACTTTGAAGAACACAAGAACTGGACATGTTGCCATGGTAATCAGCTCTTCTACCAAACACAACAACCAATCACAGTCATATAGCCTTTTAGAGATAACTAGTTGGTTAAAGTGATTACAATTAGGTAAGGGTCGTGAAAACATCAGCTCAGCATGGATTAATGTCATTGTTGAGGGGATATTATTACGATATCCAGATTAGAGAAGGCGGTGGATCGAGCTAAACGTTACATCGTCATAAACTGTTTGTTTTGACGTTACAGTGTTGACAAGACGGATCATGTTCATGGTAACCCAGTCCACACAACGTTCTGCTAAGCCGGTAACCTAGTCCGTACAACCTCGTGCTACGACGTGATGTCACACGACACAGAAATACTGAATAAAAATTAAATAAAAAGCAATGTCAATATTGTGATTGGTTGTTATTAAAGGACATCATAACCCTGAAACTAGATTTCAACGAATAATGACGATATTCATTTCCCTAATGTCAGAGAAAACCTGCGAGAAATCAACATAACAATTTCAGAAATTAAAAAATCATTTAATTCGTCCTCCAGATTTTTTTTTCTCCGAATCACGACGTAGACACTAATCGATACCCTTCATGTTTCTATACAGAATCCGTAATGCCTACGTCACGACGCTGGAGGACAAAATAAAATATTATAATTTCTGAAATAGAGATGATGATTTCTAGTTTTCTCTGAAATTAGGAAAATATATAGGGCCTATCATCATTATTCATTAAAATCTAGTTTCTGGGTTGTGATGTCCTTTAATTAATAGTTAGACATTTATCTGTCTTTTTACAACTAAATGACGTCACTTGTGACAGTCCTATAGGTAAACGTGTGTTTGAGCGAGTATAACTATTATAGATCAATCATCCATGGTGAATGGTTCAATGTTTTTACAAGAAGCTAAACGGTGTACATCTTTACCCCAAGATTGTTGGCGGTCACGATCGGCCGTTTTCCTTATCAATTAGTAATAACGATCGTGAGTCTCGACCCGTCCGTCAATACTGTAATATGCAGGTACTACTTGTATTGCGTGGTACATGCACAATGACGTGCTCCTTGTGTGCAGGGGAGAGGGGGGGGGGTAGGGATTTAGGGGGGGGATATATCTAATCGAATGAATTATTATTGTTGGTAGCATGAGAAAAGTCAAGCTTTTACCATAGGCCTACGTAAGTTTGAATATAGTTTATATTCTATTTGGCCTACATTGTTTTTAACAAGGTGTTCAATCAAGTACACCTATTTTCCTAAAAGATTTTTAAAAAAAGTATGATTCAAAATCTATTGAAGAAATCTACGTCATGAGACGAATGAGAACCTTAAAATACAAAACCGAAATACGTAAGATTTTATGAAATGTCTAAATTACCACGATTAGCACTAGTGGAGGCGCCACGTTGTATTCGTTCGATCTTTGGTGGAAGTGCCAGGTTTCTCGAAAACAAAGTTCACTATTACGTTCAAGTCATTCGTTCACTAAAATTATTTCATTCACATAACTCACAGCCTTACAAACTGTAGATTTTCATTGACAAGACTTTCATCTCGATATTGGTCATTTTTCCAAGACAATTTATTTTCTTGAAAATAACCAAATTTTCTGTTTCAGTAGAAATATATAGGCCTATATTATAACAATATTAACAGAATGTGCTTCAGAAAAAGTTTCGAATAAATTGGTTAATTTTCCTAACCATGTAGCCTATGCCGCGTACAAAATTGCCCCTCAGTAGAAGAAAAAAACATAAAAACGAAGACCGATTATTTTTCGGTGTGTGGAATGGAAGCCGTCGCTCCGCTCATCCATCGACTGGACAACAATGTCTCTAAAGAATAGAAAGAAAAAAAAACGAAAATGTAGCCGATTTTTTTCGGTACGTGGAATGAAAGTCTTCGCTCCACTCATCCATCGAATGGACAACAATATCTCCCAAGAATAAAATGATCCGCTGAATCGACGACAATAAAATCAATGAATTGAAATCGTTACATCTCCGCGATAGCTGGTAGTAAGTACGCGATGTTTCATGCATGGGTGAACAGTTGGCTACCCTGCTCGGGAGCTAACTAGGACAACGCGATATGTTATCTACAGTTGATAGATAACGCAGCTGCAGAAAGATATTTAATAGACAAAGATAGATTGTAACTGCTTCGATCGATTCATATATATATATATATATATATACAATTGTGTTCACGAGAAAGTCATTTACCAACTAAATAAATGTAAAAACTCGAGTAATTTCATGGTATTTTCAGGATGTGATGCTTTTGAAAGATGTAGGTGCGTTTCTTATTGTAAACCTCGTCCTGGGAAATCATAATATTCCAATGTTTTAATCTACAATAAACATTTAATGGTATAGGCCATACATTAATGGTGATATTTGGGTTAGTTATGTTGGTAGACGATATTCTTTCGTGGATAATATGGTATACTTGTATCCACGGACGAAGAAGATCGTCTACCAACCTGAAAAATATAAGAACTACACCGTTATGGCTATGGCCTATCGCACTTCAAGAGAATTATGAATTGATTTTTTTTGGATTTGGTGGTCATGCTCCAAATAATTCACAACTATGTAGTTCTCTATTAGTGTTTAGCCCTCGGTCAGCTGAGGCACACTTTAGACCGTTGGGCGTGGGTTTGAGTCCCGCATAAGGCATGGGTTTTTGTAAACGTCCTTTCTCAAATCATCACTTCATAGTTTCATAATCACCAGCTCATTCGTACCCCCGTATAACCTAGCTTTTGATGGGATTGTTCAGCAAACAATATTCATCAATCAGGAATTAGCTAACTAGCACATTATTCGGGTATTTAAATTCTTACTCGAAGTTTGAAATAAAGCCCTGAAACTAGATTCTAACGAATAATGAGGATATTTATTTCTCTCATTTTAGAGAAAACTAGAAATCATTATCACAATTTTAGAAATTATGGTCAGTTTATTCGCTTTTCAGGACCCACCCCTTAATCCAAGTCGTGACGAAGACATTATTTTGTTTCTACACAGAATCGGTAATGCTACGTCATGACTCATAGTCTCTGGAGGCAAAACAAAATTCGTAATTTCTGAAACTGATATGATGATTTCTAGTTTTCTCTAAAATTCTGAAAATACATATCGTCATTATAATTAAATTCTAGTTTCAATGTTTGTGATGCCCTTTAATAAAATCCGTTTGTACCAAGTGGTGTGTAGAGAATATAGCAATAATTAGCGAATTCACTTGTTATCACCCTTGGTAATAAATAGCTAATTAATATTTAATCATCAGTTGGTACAACCAGCTCCCAAGCATATCAATAACGAGAAATATAAATTATATAAAGTATGCATCTGGGAATCGTATAAAGACATTATTCATTGCACTTGGAACGTTCTAACTATAATTCGCATAAAGTTTAGTACTGAATTGCACCGACTTGAGTTATTTATAGCTGTTTCTATTTGATAACAAACAGTTCTCTTGGTATTTATCGCGCGACTTATCGTCTTTTTGCATAGAGTTTGAAAACATGAAAAGTATACAATGAAATTATAATTGCTCTCATATGTACGTAGTTATATAAACAGAGAGATGAAGGGAGGAAGAGAGAGAGAGACGAGAGAGAGAGAGAGAGAGAGAGAGAGAGACGAGAGAGAGAGAGAGAGAGAGAGAGAGAGAGAGAGAGAGAGAGAGAGAGAGAGAGAGAGAGAGCGAGAGAGAATGCTTGTAGATAAAGAAAGAACAACTGAACGTACTTGGTTTTTATTATAATTGTCTCTTTTATATTACTGTTGACTTGTGTGATAAGAACCGAATAAAACCTGGCTTTTTGGGACGAAATTAAAAATAAATTGGATCAACAGATTATCTTCATCAACCTAATCTAATCTAACCCAAACTAAACTAACCAACCTATTACCACCTGTTTTATGAACAATCTGTAATGAATAAATAAAATATGTAAATATGTAACCTACCAAACATACATCCCAAACTAATTTAATCCAAACTGAAACCAATCAAAACCAGTAAAACCTACTTCCGGTTCGAGAAACAGCCACTTGGATTCATCAGGTACATGTGTGTATGTATGTGGCCGTGATATATTACTATGGGGCTTTGGTCGGCGAATCTAGAAGGCAGTGGCGAGATACGTGTCTTGTAATTGTATACCTGTTTCAATTGGAGCCTGCTGGCCCGGAATAATGCAGTAGACAAGGAGAAGAAAGAAGGAGTAAAAGAAGCGGGAGAAGAGGAAACAATCGCCTCTTGTCTTTTAGTCTTTTACAATCCAATTACAACGTCGACTGGGGACCTGCGAGATGTTAAGGTGGACCCACAGGGTTAACATTTTCAGTGGCAGTGTGATATATGAACGATCGCAGTGACTTTCCGGATGAACGTATTGTGGTGAAACTGGTTCACTCCATTCAGAGAAGTATCTTCTAGAATACTGGCAATTCATAATAAACATTCACAATATGTTATGTGTTATTTGTATGTAACGATACGCTGTGAGGTAAAAATCGATGACCAAAATATCGAGTGTTACTGTTACATACAACTGATCTTATACCACTTTTGTTATTATAACATTTGACTTGTTAGCATTTTCTACTAATTTTTTCAGTCCATTGCATTAATTCTTCTGATGCATTTTTGTTAATTGTATATCTTTCACTATTCAAGTTTATTGGTTATTTATACCTGTGAAATCCCCCTGGCGGGAACTTTTTGACCTATGGCGACTGGGGACGCCTTAAGCGCAAGATAGTCGATTCGTTGAAATATTATGTTATAGGAGAGAAAAATCAGTTATTTGGTAAACAAGAAAAAGTTCAATTATTATCAACTCATCTTACATTTCTTATAAATTGAAATTGATAAAAATAACAATTTTTCATTTTATTTTAACTTTGAATATTCTTTATTCAGAAGAAAAGCACACAGTAAAATTCACAATGTCCACAAAGCCTAGAATGGGGTTATATGTGCTAATACAAAAAAAACTGTAAGAGAGTACAAGTAAGATAGTTATAGTAATTAAATATGATATAGACTACAAATAATGTGTACAGGTAATAATAAAATAATAGTATCAAAGTTTATAAAAGTATATGAAAGTATAAAATAATAATAAAAGTAATAATAATAATAACGATGGTCATTAAATTTACTCGATCATATTTAACAATGTACTTTGTTGTACAATGGACATAAACTATTGCCCCTCAAGATATCACAGCTATACCAATACAACAGTTCAATAAATATTTGTTATGTTGGTAGCAAGGTCCAACTCTCATGAACACAAGTATATATACCGCATTGAAATTAACAGTTAACATTTCATTAAATAAAACCCAATTCCCTGCCCTCCTCACGTCACAAAACGTTGCTCTGTCATTTAAATATTAAACTCATACCAACCCAACAACGAGCTCTAATTACTTTTTTCCACACGCACACAAGACGTACCAACCTTTTCTCGTTCTCTCCAGTTTTTCCTCGCCCATATATAAAAGAGAGCGACTAAAGTTATACGAAAAAGTACTAACCAATTAGCAGAGAAAAAAAAATCTAGAATATTTTTTCTCTCTACTATCATATTCAGGAAAACGGAGCATACACATGGGGCATTCTTCAGCCAAATCGGTTGAGCCATTAAAAAATGTGTGTGAGTTTGGGGAGGGGGGGGGTCGTCAACTCGACAGTGTAGAAAAGCTAAGGAGGGGGGGGGGGGGAGATCGTTTGGCGCAGACCTTACCACTTGATAACGTTTTACCGTAGGAAAACTCTCAGTTCCCCCCCCCCCCAACCACCCTTTTCCCTGGTGTGCGAAAACTCCCTGAAAACTCTAAACTCCTCCCCCATCCACTCAAGTGACATCTGTGATGAATATGTGAAACTTTTGAATAAATAAGCACACGGCAAACTGATGCTCAGTTTAACTTTCAAGAATAACGCCAGTTTTCTTATATATAGGCCTATACATGTATGTATATAATATAAATAGGCTATTTTATATATATATATATATATATATATATATATATATATATATATATATATTTATATTTATATATATATATATATATATATATATATATATATATATATATATATATATATATATATATATATATATATATATATATATAATATACACACATACACACTTGTATAGTCACGAAAGAAGGACGTCTACCAACTTATTCATTACTAAAAATTTGATGATAACATAATCTCTCTGTAACTTCAAGGATTTAATGCGTTTGGAAGATGCAGTTGCGGTTTTTATAGTGAACCTCATCCTGAGAAATTAGAATACCATACAAATATCACAGCTATACAAATATGACGACGTAATATTATTTTTGTTATGTTGGTAGACGACTTTCTTCTAACATGGATATAAGTACATTCATATAATTTTTTCAGTTTTCATCTCGTAAGTTTGGTAGCATCGGGTGAACGGTGTCCAAGTAGAACAGCACAGATATCTGCCGGAGGTTTTTATCCGTCCCAAGGCGCCGCTTGTGTAGAACTTTTATCTGACTTTTCAAGCAGCCATGAAACTTTGTTACGGCGTGCTTGCTGTTGGTTGTATTGGGGGTGGGGGAGGGGAGGGAGGGGAGGGGGGAGGTACACCACAAGCGTCTTGACGTAATCGGGCAATATGTTTTCTTTTGTAGTCGCTTTTTGAGATACATATTCTCTTGGCGGCTTACCCCTAGCTTCGAGGAACAATTTTATGTATAGGTCTATATATATAAATACATACATATATATATATATATATATATATATATATATATATATCAATATATATACATATATAAATATATATATATAGTGGAAAGGAGTCGGTCGTGGCTCGGTGTTCAGGAACATATAGAAGAAAAACACAAAAAAACCCTGTCAGGATGGTCGACCATGGCGGGAATTGAACCCCGATCTCCTGAATGACAGTTCAGTGTGCTAGCCACTCGACCACTTGTCTCAGAGATATACATCTATACATACAGCGAAACCACGAGAAAACTGTGTGAAACTGTTCGAACCGAGACTCGATCTACCCTCATTTTCCGGTCACATTTAGTTTCATATTGCGTGACATGTTTCGAAGTGTATTTGTCTCCCATTGAATAGTATTTGGTGATTGTTTTCTCGAGTTGAAGTGAAATAAAATCGAGAGAGAGAAAACAAAAGAGGAAATCGAAGTCGTTTTCAGGAGACGTTGTAACCATTTCCTGATATTTTATTATTACGATTTTCCACGCGGAGAGCGCGCGCGAGATAGAGAGAGGAGAGAGAGAGAGAGATAGAGAGAGATAGAGAGAGAGAGAGAGAGAGAGAGAGAGAGAGAGAGAGAGAGAGAGAGAGAGAGAGAGAGAGAGAGAGAGAGAGAGAGAGAGAGAGAGAGAGAGAGAGAGAGATCATCAGTCCTAACAATCGTCAACTCGACACCCCTGCTCGCGGGTATACCGTATGATTGTATTGAGTGTATGTCACAGGGGTAGGCAACACATAACACTTCTCACAAACGATCATTGTACTATTTTAAAAGAATCTACGAGCCCTGTTATGACCCTGGTTGTATTGTTTCCCATGCAGGCGTTGTTGTTATTGCACTCAAAATTGATTTAAAGTCTTTTTATCACCAAAAAACTGATACTCCGCTAAATCGACTGCTATGGACTCTTACGTTCAAGACGGTGTATGTAATAACTATTCATCTTCTATCGCATAATTGCCAGGCGTATACGGTTAATAATGTGTATTTTTAAGCGTATACGGTTAATAATGTGTATTTTTAAGCGTTTACACCTGACAATTATGCGATATGAGGTGAATAGTTATTACTAACATTATCTTGAAGGTATTTGAATAATCTGTTTTTCCTTGTTTTCAGAATTTTGATATCTCATACCGTTCAAAAGTTATCACCAAAAAACTGATACTCCGCTAAATCGACTCCCATGGACTTTCAAGGCATATACATTTCATAGATTAGTTCGGTGTTACAGTTCATAGAAAATAAAAATAAATTCAAATAACTTTATTGACCCAACGTCATCGAGTTCGTTCACTCGATGTCAATTGAAAAAAATAGTCCGCAAAAGATTTCTATCTGCTGGCCTACAGTAAATCGAACGAATACATAAATAATGAATTACTTAATAAATATATCTTCCTATCATCTTTTTCTTCTATTCTTGAATTTTTCTGTCAATTATTTTTAGTTTTGTACCACTTTTGATTGAAATATCAAGTTTTACATCAACTACGCTGTTATTATCGAATTGCCTAGACTCTCGTCGTTGACGCGCCGTTACACAGCAATATATTCCACATTCATATTCCAGAAACAATTCTTTCCGATCGAACGAGTCTCTCCACATTTTGTCACCCATGTTTCCCGAAAGGTTCCCGATCACACAGTGTATTGTGTCAACATGTTAGTCCGGAACTCTTATCGCCCATGCCAATACAGTCAAGTGTTTACGGGACGAGAAACACTCCTACAGGAATTACAGGAAGTTGTACGACTAACAACTTAAGTAGTAGCCTACATCACGTTTTCAATTACTACAAGAACTAGTGTATTTCATTTTATTTGATAATTTTATTTTAAAAATAGAATTTATTTATTGATTTAGTTATTGACGTTATTGGATCACTATTTACATTGTGTTAGATGAGATTGAATCAGATTATTTACCCCCAAAATAACCAAGCTATGGTTGGGCCGTTAAGCGAACAATACGTATTATTAATATCTAATTCCTTGGGGGTTCTAAGATTGCCTGTCCAAACGATTTCGAGAATTATACTTGTGATCACCTCAGTTCATCTATTTATATTGGTTTTACCGACGTTCTCAAATGATACCTAAGATCTACTGGCGTTGTTGAATCATGATGAATGAGATAATAAAGATGTGATGCATTTTTTTTTTCAAGATTCTTCTTGGATAGTGGGAAGAAAGCAGCCGTGACCTGTTAACAATTTTTAAATTTGGTTTAACGACGTACTCTACTGATGACTAAGATATAAGAGGCTTCGGTGAATGATGTACGAGATGATGAGATGAAAGGTTAGGTGTTTTTGGATAGTGGGAAGGAGTCAGTCGTGGCCTGTTGTTAAGGAACCATCCCAGTATCAACCTGAATGACAGAGGAAAACCACGATGCATCTGTCAGGATGGTCGACCATGACGGGAATCGAACCACAGTCTCTTGAATGACGGTTCAGCGAGATAGCCACTGATACACTCGTCGTATAGATCAAGGATTACTCTATGGTAGTATCACCCTATACTGCCGCCAAGGGAGCGAAAAGGGGGGTGGGTTGGGGTGTGGGGGTGGGGTGCATGAACCACCCCCCAACCACCAAACTGTCCAATCTGAATAACACAGGATTTCCCCAGCGAGAACTATACAGCAACCGTCAACCTCGCGACATTACGTACTTCCTTGCACACCACCGAGCGTTGGGAGAAACACATACACACCCGAACGGGACAACCATCTAGAGTGGTTTTATAATAAATGTTCGGTTGTGAACGAGGCAAGTCGTGGAGAAAGAAAGTCTATATTTGATTGTCTTTTTTTTATCTAGTCGATTGGCAGCTTGACGGGAGCCAAGTCTCGCGTAGAACCGAACTATAGACGGTTTGTCCATTTAGACTAGGAAATATGAAGCACAAAAAGCTGTGATATCCTAACCAGAAATAAAAACTTGTGAGAAGAGTGGTTAATCCCTTGCTATCATTTTTGTATATAAAAGTGGTAATATAATTTTTTTGACCAAGTTAACTATTCAAGAGAGGGAAAATGCATATGTGTGGATAGATATTATGCATGATGCAAAAGTTCGGTAAATATAACTAAGCCTGATAGAAATTTTGATATGAAATAAAAAGTGCATACCAATTAATTTCATTATGTTAAAAGTTATTAAGAATAGTTACAATATAGGCGTTATAATAAAAGTTATAGGCTATAACGTTTGCATCATATGCCTAATATCGATCCATACATATGCATTTCCTCAACTTGAAGAGTTTACTTGGCCAACAAAAAAGCTTCTTAACTACTTGAGTAAATTATCTCATACTCATTATCTTATACCAGTTTATACCATTTTTTATTCAGTTACTTTGATCCATATTACATTATTGGGTTTTATGATAGGATGTATAGACTTTTTCTACGATAAACAAATACAAATTTGTGATAAAATAATAATCAAAAAGATAATTTTATATAATAATAATTTATATAACTATATGGTATACCATTTTATTCTATAATATGCTCACTATATATCACTATAATACTAAATTTGCTCAACAAAACTCTAATTTTATCAACATCAAACTTCAATGCCGGTATGTTGATATTTTAAAACTTTTAACTTTCAACTTCAATTTTAAAACTTCAACTTTTGATCTTTTAATACATGGGGATCATATATATACTGCAATTCGATTGTTTTACAGCATGTCCGTGACTTTACCAGGATTCCCAGGAGTAATTTACTGTCTCGAATTCCAGGTTTATTCCCGTGTTTTATGACGTCATAATAAGGTCGGAAAACTTATGTGATATCACACATTTTTATATAGCCTTTACTCTTCATCAATTTAAAACGAAAAGAATCGATTTCTATTCACTCTTTTTTCATCATATACTTTACATTTACCTATATTCTCTATTCTACTTATTCTGTCATTTATTCTATTGAATACAAGAGAGAATTTATTAAATCGATTTGTATTTTTCAAACATACAGTAATAAATAATTGCAATTATGAAAATATAAAGAAATATAATATACGACAGTTGACTATTTTCCATTGATTTTTTACATAGGTTTTCACATTAAGAGGTAAAATCTCCACATTCTCAAACTTTTTTCTACAATTTTAGTTTCTATTTTGGCGACACCCATGATTTTCAGGACGACGATCTGCATGACAGTAGGATTTTCCGAAACCAAACTCAATGCACTGCAGTATATGTATAAACTTATATGAATATATATATATATATAAATATATATATATATATATATATATGAATATATAAATATATATATATGTATACCGGTATATATATATATATATATACAGTATGACGACGTCGACGATAACACCATGTAGGCCTACACGACTGTAGCATATCGACAACAAGAGTTTATTGAAACTATAAAACGCAGAAGGGAAAAGAAACCAACGAATTTACCCTACAATTTATTGACAGCTGGAAGACATTGAGCGAAGTAACAAAGTGCTGGCATAGAGTGGTTTTCCACAGTCGTGACAGTGAATATTGGGACGTAACCGTAATAACAAGTGATGGCAGCCTGCTTTCATCCATCCAATACACTCTTAGAAATCTTGTTAGATATTTTATTCGATATTGGGAAGAGTAACAAATATCTAGATACAGTTGGCAGTGGATCATATGTAGTTTAGGTGATGATGGGCTCGGTTACCATGGTAACCGTCAGAAAACAATGAAAACCCAACTCTCAGTGTCACAATATCCATAATGTGAATGGGCATTCCACGCATAGGCTGTGAAAGTTATTAAACGTTGAACATACGTAGATTGTATTACAATTTTAAATTCAAATGAAACCATTTTATGTCAGTGTGTAAGTGTAGGCCTATACTAATGGAAAAAGATTTGTTGTTCGCACAATATTTTCGATTCCCATTCTATACATGTACGGTAGGTTTATTATCTTAATCATTTTCATTATTAAAGGAACGATTACCATCAGTAGTTGAATATACAAATGATAAGATTACACTAAATTATCCCGTATAATCCTAGCTGTTGATGGGGTCATTATTCACCATGAAACATCAATCATAATCAATCAATTAATCTGAAATTACACTTTTGAGGATTAGATATATACCAAAATGCACCAATCGGTATTTTTCCATCAAGAAAATGAAGAGGGTTCAAAATCATGACATATGAAGTACGACTGATGTGCTATACTAGCGTGGAGGTGCCAAGTTAGTAAACGGGTTAACACGCGTGGAGGTGCCAAGTTGACGGTAAAGTTAACACGCGTGGAGGAGCCAAGTTTCTACCAATTAAGATGCCTTTTGTCCTGTACTCTTTTCAAGTCGAGAACTTTTGTTCACTTTATAGCCAGTTGTATAGCAACTGATGATTACATACGAATTAGCTAATTGTTAGCTCAGGTATGAAAATAACATACATAGGCCTATAACCGAGAGTCATGACAAGTTAATTCGCTGATTATTGCTCAATTGAATGATAACTAAAACTTAGTTATGAGTTGGTTGACCGGCAAATAAAACTAGGGTCGTCTTCCAATTCTCAAGCATAGCTAATAAACGTTCGATTTTCTATCCATTTCAACCACGAACTATAGGAGACTCGAACTCACGTCCAGTCGATCAAATCACACAGCCATCGTTTCGGCGAGGTAATTCCATTTACTTTTCCAAGTAAAATCTCATCTGTGGTCACACTATTGTTATTATCAAACATTTCTTATTTCTTATTATTACTTTCTCGATAAATTGTTCTCAGTAAAATCTCAGCAATGACAGAATCTACTCGTTCACCGACAACGTGCACTTCCGGTTTATATTTCAACAACCAATCAGAACTATCCGCTCGTAAAGTCGCAGCCAGTTGGTGCAGCTATTTTGTGTATACAATTCTGTTTTTTTTGCCTCTGTGGTCACACTTTTTAATCTACCCTTTCAGCTGATAATTTAATTCCGGTCACAGTCACTATGGCGCAGAGAAAAACCCCGTCTACGAGACAGATAATCGACGATAAATGATCGACCGCAAGGAAACCGTTTAAAATAATTGTCGTTCTATTTCTTAGACGGAGAGCGACTGATCGACACTGCCGGACGGTAGTGTTGTTGAATACGAGGGAACGGTCGGTTGAGCCATCCAACTGTGAGTGTAGAAATAGATGTATATATCGTGTGTATACCTGCCCGGGATTCGAACGTGACACTATATATATATATACGGTGTCACGTATATAAATGGGCCTACACACACACACATATATATATATATATATATATATATATATATATATATACATATATATATATATATATATATATATATATATATATATATATATATACATATATATATATATATATATATATATATATATATATATATATATATATATATATATATATATATATATATATATACCGTATATATATATATATATATATATATATGATAGAACGGGTATATATATATATATATATATCTATATATATATATATATATATATATATATATATATATATATATTGATTTGTGTAAGCTTTCACAAGTATTATTTTCAAATTGCTTCATAAAGATTAAACTTGTGTGATGATGTATCAATTTTTTATTTAACGACGTTTCAAACGAATTACATTGTTCATTTTTAAGTTAAATACAGTTTAAAAGTGTGTCTGTCCGACTGATGGTCAAATAGAACTAAAAGGGAATTCACATAATGGAAAAAAGAAAATCAATTGAAAAAACAGGAACAGGGCAACATAAACAATGAAAACAAATCTAATTAGACTTCAACAGGCGGGTTTTTTCTGCATATATATATATATATATATATATATATATATATATATATATATATATATATATATATATATACACTTGTATCCACAAAAGAAGAATGCATTCTCTACCAACATAACAAACACAAACTACACCGTTATATTTGTATTGCAATGACATTTTCAGGGGAATTATTATTCTTCAACTCGAGATTTACGTTAATAAACGAAACTACATCTTCAAAAAGCATTTCACCTTGAAACTACGACAAGTTGATCTGAAATAACTGAAGTGTTCATCTTTATTTCGTTGGCAGACGACCTTCTTCTCTCGTGAATAATATACTACCTGTGTCGAGAGTAGACGACACAAGGCAGAGTAGACTAGACGTCCAATTATTGCAGCAAATCTGTTCAAAACGAAATAATAGAGCGTAGATCCATTGTACGAACAGCGAGATTAAAATAATAAAAACAAGAACAAACAAAATGGCCGTGTTAATCGTGGCTTACTGTTCGCTGTTGTTGTTTTATAGAATGGCATTGTTGGTGTCTTTTGTACGCTCGTTGCTAAGGAAAACGACACGGGAATTTAATGACCAATGTGAATTGATTTCGTGACTTGAATGTTTTTTTTTTAGAACCAAATTAGAAAGATGTTCGAATTGGGTAGAGAAATAATTCATTTTTAATGGTCAAGAAACGATATGAAATGGATCTATCATTATTTATTTAAATGCAGACTACAAAGTCTTTGTTCCCAAATTAGGAAAAAGGATGATGAGATAGGATCATTTGGACGGGGGACCGCAGATGCAATGTTGCCACCCTGAATTGGACAATATTTATTTTAATAATTTTCAGGTCCAGATTTGAAGATATTATATAGCAAAAGTGGAATATAATACATTTCAAATCTTCATATATTGAAATCCTTACATTTTCGCAACATGAAAATATGCATTTTGTGTTTAATTTTGTGGTATTTCAGCAATTACGATTTTTCAGGTCGAGATTTATAAGTACAACTACATTTTTCAGAATAGTGTTGTTAAAAGCCTCAACGAAATTACTATATTCAAATTATGTAAAAAAATTACAATTATCTAGTTAGTACATGACTTTCTTTCGTAGATAAAATCATAAAAAATAAGCGAGTATAAAACACTGCAACAAGTTTATAAAACAATGAGATCAGTCAGCGTCTTATGAAGGAAATGAGTCGTACCAACATCTGTTCTCTATTGTAACAAACCGCTAGTAACCAACAGTTGGCAACTTGTATACGAACCTCCCAACACAACACGTTAAGAGTCCATGGAAGGCGTTTTGGTGAAATATCAGTATTTTTGTGATAAGTTCCGAAAGATATCAGATATTAAGATTCTAGTGCGGAGGAAACAGATATTTTATCACCGTCAAGATGGTGTAAGTTATAACTATTCACCAATTATATCGCATAATTGTCAAACGCAAACTGCTAAAATAAAATTATTAGCCGTAATAGCTTGACAATTATTATCGACATGAGTTATAGTTTAATTTATACCATCTTCAAGGTATTAAAATTATCTGTATTTTCTTTGTATACAATTTTAATATCTCATACCGTTTAAGAGTGATCACAAAAAACCTGACATTTCACTAAATCGATTTAGGCATGGGTTTTTGTAAACGTCCTTTCACCTATCATCACTTCATAGTTTCATTATCACCCGCTCATTCGTACCCCCGTATAACCTAGCTGTTGGTGGGGTCGTTAAGCAACATTAAAATATATGAGAAAACTTTTTTTTAGCTCTATAGGATTTACAATTGGGCGACGTAAATTGAATAGTTATAGTTAAACCATCTTGAAGTTTTTTTTTTTAAATCCATGCTTCCCCGTATAGAATTTTAATATCTCATTCTGTTCAAAAGTTATCACAAAAAAACTAATATTTCGCTAAATCGACTCCCATGCGCTCTTAAAGTTCTTATTCCAAGCTGTTCGCCCGCAACAGAAAAGTTTCAATTCTCTTGTATAATAGTGCGAGTTGCGCGGAAGTTTGTAAAACTTATACTTTACTGTTATTTGGCAAGAAAAGCGTGGCAGACCAATATTTTGTTAATCGTATCAACTATAAGTTAAGATTCTATCCGAATTTCTCGGGAGAACAAATTATCTGAGCACACAAAATGTAGGAGAAATTCATCTAGATTTCAAGAGACGTAATATTTTCTGTATCTTGGAACAATGAGAAACATCACTTGAGGTTTTAACAATCGATTTAACAATATAACAATATAGCGAATCGATGTGATTTCTGGACGTTTGCGTCAGGTAATTAAAGATAATGATGATGATTATTGTTACACCATAATCAATTATTACGACTACTAGGAAAACGCCATATATGCGTTGTTAGACGAGCAGATAGTAATAGTGTGGGTAAAAATGGGTAAAATCTGCTTCGAGTGGTAATAATTTAGCACATTTTATGTTTTTTCTTTAAAATGGCTGACCCGATCAAGTTGAAAATTTCCAGAGATGTGTATCAAAATGTAATTTAACTTAGCGCAAAATTTCATTTTTTTGAAGGATATTTTTTTTTTCTCCGCTGTGTTATTCTAATGGGTCTTTTTGAAATTTCTAAAAATTTTTAAAAAAAGTTACCACTTGATAATGCCACAAAACTATACAGATCTAAGTTAGATGAGGAACCATAATAATAATTCAATAATTTCTCATAATATATATTATAAACCATGTAAAAAAAATTAAAAGCTATTATTAGACTTTATTAGACTCGTTTAACTTTCGGGTAATGTTGCGCTCAAGTGACAGCATGAATAGAGCCGTTTAACTGTTGAAATGAGGTATTTTTTTTTTTTTAGTAAAGTGCTCTTTACACGATCAATTTTAGTTGCATAAAATTTCAAGAATTGCACGGAATTGCAAGAAAATTTCAATGGTGTAAAAAAGGCGCTTCAAACTTCTGATGCGAAATGTTCATTCTAGTAGCGAAACGGTTTGTAGATCCTACTGAGTCAACGGAAAGGCACGTGACCAAAGGCTCCTCGCTCATTGGGCACCGGTGAAAGATTGCAGTAAAAGTTGAACGTATTTCAATTTCGTGAAATTCTTGCATGCAAGTGCAAGATTTCCTTGATCATGTGTAGGTCATGTGTAGTTAAGAAATTAATTTCAGGGAAAAGTTGACCGTCTAAAGTGCTCTTTAGGTTAAGTTCAATCGTGAATGGTCCTTTAAACCCAGTAACCGATCGTATTGTTGCTGGTCAACAATGGTCGGTCCGCGAATCTGTTGCTGGCCGCGAGCGTAAAGGCTGCGGCCAGGTTACTACTGGCTGGCCTTGGCCTGTACGCTGGGATCAGCGGCCAATGACTGGGGATCGGACGCGGGCCAGTCGGGTTAACCGGCCAGCAGAGCTGCACGGTCAGTCATGACATAACAACACTGCTTTACAACACGAGATCGAGGACACGATTTATAATCAATTCAAACATTTATTCATTTATATTAGGTTTAAAGACGCACTGTTATGATAACTGAGATCTAAAGGCGTCGGATGGATGATTAATGAGATGATGGGATGATGATATGAAGGTTCTTGGGTAATGAGAAGGATAGTGGGAGGGAAGCGGTCATGGCATTTATTCATTTATATTAGGTTTAAAGACGCACTGTACTGATGACTCCACTATCTATTGGCGTCGGTGTGTGATGCAAGAGATGAAAGTTGTTTTTTATGTTGCTTAACGTCCCCATGCACCAACAGCTAGGTTATACGGGGGTACGAATGAGCGGATGATAACGAAACGATGAAGTGATGATAGATGAAAGGACGTTCATAAAAACCCATGACTTATGCGGGACTCGAACATCAATCAATTCACCATCAATACAAACATTTTTCATTTATATTAGCTTTAAAGACGCACTGTACTGATGACCACACAATCTATACTGGCGTTACGTAAAATGATTTTTTTTCTATGCTGCTCAAAGACCCCACCAACAGCTAGGTTATACGGGGGTACGAATGAGCGGATGATAATGAGACGATGAAGTGATGATATGTGAAAGGACGTTTACAAAAACCCATGCCTTATGCGGGACTCGAACCCACGCCCAATGGTGACCTCAGTTACTACCGCCAACGATAATTGACTTAGCCACCGGGGCGGCTCAGGTTATTTTAAGATGTGTTTTTTGGATAGTGGGAAGGAGTCGGTCGTGGGCTGTTGTTAGGACATCCCAGTATTGACCTGAACGACAGAGGGAAACGACGAAAAACCCGTCAGGATGGTCGACTATGGCGAGAAATCCAACTCCGGTCTCCTGATTGACGGTTTTATGAGCTGGCTACTCGACAGCTCGTGTCAGTCCGATCAATTCGAGGATTCATTCATTTTTAATCTATATTGGGTTTAGCGACGCACTGAACTGATAACTGAGATCTAATGGCATCGGATCAATGATTAATGAGATGAAGGTTTCGTAGGAAATGAGAAGGATGATGAGAAGGAAGTGGTCGTGGCCTATATTGAAGGAACCATCCAGGCATGAGCCTGAACCACAGAGGAAAACCACGAAGACCCAAAACCACGAAAACCCACTGTAAAGATAGACGGTGGCGGGATAGAACCAGGTCCAATTTGCTCATCACCTCCCGGGAGTAAGCGAGCGCGTTAGCAACTGAGCTGCATGTGCCGGTAAATTCAAAGATAAAGGCCAAGTTTATAATTTACTTAATTCTTTCAATTTGGAACAACTCGAAATGTTGAATTAGTACTCTTTGTTAATGCAATAATATTGCATTAAATTGAACGACACAACTTGGATAGTTTCTTTCGTCGAGAATGTATCGCTTGATTATTGTTTTTTTACTCAACGACCCCACCAACAGCTAGGTTATTTGGGGGGTAAACGAATGAGCAGGTGATAATGAAACTATATGAAATGATTATAAACGAAAGGACGTTTACAAAAGCCAATGCCAAATACAGGACTCGAACCCACGCCCGACGTGATCTTGCGACTTCAAATCATCTCCCTAAGAGAATACAAAATTATAATGGAAGATAAACTCTGTTATTACTTACAAAAATCCGTATAAAAATTGTATAGTTTCTCTATTCCAACCACGAACACTTAGACCACAAACACTTCAACCACATTCACAGTAAACAAACGATGAACAAACAAACAAATACAAAACACTTGACTTTGAAAGTGAAACCAAAACAGTTTAAAGTTCTAGTCACTAACGTCTTGGTTTTCGCGTTGGTTCAAGGCAACTATCAACCAATACCGATGGGCCAAATAGTTGAACCGCGGGATGAACTCCTCAAGACGCCGAAAACCCGTTTAGCAGGAATTCACCTGGCAGTGACCAAACAGCAAGCTGTTTTACCGGCAGCTGCGCACGTGACACTACCGTGTGTCAATAACCGCGTGTGTGACGTCACTCGCAGCGATTATGGTCTGTTGGACGACGCCACCGACAGCTAGGTTAGATGGGGGTACGAATGAACGGGTGATTATGAAAGTATGAAGTGATGATCAGTATGGAAGAACGAATACAAAAATCCATGCCTTTGCGGGACTCGAACCCACGACAAAACGGAAGGTCAATGCGATCGTTTATATGTCACGTCAGCACTGAAAAAGTTATGTTTTGGCATGGTAGGTTCGCAGTTTTGATTGTCCCACCCTCTCATTCGTACCCCCACATAATCATCTATTGGTGGGATCGTCAAGCAAAACTTCAAATTTAATACAAAATTGAAATTTGATTTATATATTCACCTAATATTTACTAAAAAAACAATTTGTATTCTGATAATACCAACTAATCCTCAAAAACAACTAAATCAATCGACATTCAGCCACCACAAAACCACCTGTCATATTTATATTTAGTCGGAAAATTCGAAACAATATATCCACACAACCACCACATTATTCTCGTAGTCATAAATATCCCCAGATGTTACCAACGTGGCGCGAATTTAATTCCCCACAATAAGCAAAATGATAAATGCTGTGTATGTATGTGTGAGCATTTCTTTGGAGCTGGGGTTTTTTACTACTCGAATGTTGGCACACGTATAAGAATGATTTACGAGTAGGTTTTTCACTCTACTTGATAGAGCACGTAACATATGGTGAGGGGTGGGTGTGGGAGGGGGGGAAGGGGAGGGGAGGGGTGGTAATTAGCAGAATACTCCTAATGTAGAACTGTACAAGCTGTTGGAAAAGTGAACAAACTTTTTTTGTGAGGTTTTATATATATTATAACACTCATCACCTCATACATTTCTGTTTTATCTCGCCATTTTCTTATCTCTGTTTCTAGTGTTTAAGCATTCATCATTCCTTTATTACAATGTGCTTTTTCACTTTGTATTGTTCCTTGTCATCACAACACGGATAGACCGTATATATGTTTTACCTTGGGTTTTAGCTATCGTAACGATAGATGCAACAGCGTTCCAGAGCTGTGTAACCAGCCATATACTAATAATCATGAATGTGCTGATACCGCGTTACAAATTACACTACGCTTTCAACGTATGGGTGAAGTAATATACTTTTGTCACGCATAAAAACTGAAAGGCAAAAGACGTGTTCTCGTAATTTTATCGCCCGACATTTCTTCTGTCACACATTGAAGTTATCGAATGATTGAAGGTGGATTATCGATTGAAGTTTTCTTTGTAGAAGATATCACGTATACAAATCAGATGAAACAGTACACTACTTGATCAAGTAACCGTCGAGGATCATAATAATCCGATTCGTAATATAATTTGATTTTTATTTACCATAAAAAACTGAAAGACACAACAGTTCACCCTCATGTTTCCTACCTCTGAAGAGTCTGCATTAGGAATGAGTATAGAGTTACTTATTCACATAGCTTATCACAGAACGAATATTTTGAGATAGCGAAGGCAGTGATTCGCCCTTGAGGTCAAAATTGGGTAATTCTCTCTGTTCATGTCTATTTTTGGGGCGAAATTTTATACGATTTAAAAGAAAAATCTGAGATGTGAGAACAACGACGGACATATTTGACGATTTTTTTGAAAATCTGAGGGAAATGAGAAATAACAAAATTCAAGTTAGAATTGGTAGCCGGCGGGAATCGAACCTCGGTCTCCAGAATGCCAGGTATAGCGCCACCAGTTGACCATACCCGTCTTGATAAAACGTAATTCACAGCAAATTTCAATTATAGATTAAAATTTACAATGATAAATTTACTTTTTGAATGAAGAAAAATGTAATTCTATTTCAAATAAATTGGTTTAAAAATAAAATATCACTCATCAACAGAACGTTTGCAGCGAGGAAGTGAAACTCTTTTGTGTCACGATACTCTTCTTCCCTGGGGTGTCGAGATTAGTAATTCCAAGTGCGAGTGTACTGGAAGTCACCCCCTCCCCCACCCCCGCCCGACAAGTCATGTACCCTCTACCCTCGGGGGTAGATTACTCAGTCTGGTTCATTGCACGAAGAGAATTAATTAAATAACCGCGAACGGCGACAAAATACAAAGTATACTACACTTCTTCCGCATGTTTTTCACGCGATATATAATTATATATGTATAAAATATATATCTATATCTATCTATCTATCTCTCTCTCTCTCTCTCTCTCTCTATCTCTCTCTCTCTATATATATATATATATATAGAGAGAGAGAGAGAGAGAGAGAGAGAGAGAGAGAGAGAGAGAAAGAGAGAGAGAGGGAGAGAGAGAGAGAGAGAGAGAGAGAGAGAGAGAGAGAGAGAGAGAGAGAGAGATGGAGAGTGGGGGTGAGACTGAATAAGAACTGAATAAGTGGGAGTGAATAAGAGGGATGGAGGAAGACAGAGATATAGAGTGTGTGAGGGAAAGAGGGAAAAATACAGAGAGTAATGAGAGTAATGAGAGGGAGTAATGAGAGGGTAAGTGAGAGAGAGAGAGAGAGAGGGTGAGAGAACGACACTTACCACCAGTGACGTCACAACGTATGATTGCAGTCGGAGAAGTGGAAATATCGACAGATGTATTTATTTACCTGAAAGCAAATAACATGGTAATTATTGACATGTTCAGTAAATAGATGTACAGGACGGATCATAGTATGAAGTACAGACACTTTTGCCTTTCGTTTGGCTCCTCTAGACAGGGACAGTCGTCATTGCTGTAAATCCAAAGCCGGACGGACGCGAGTTCGACTCTCGCCACGCGTGGGTTATTGTAATGGTTCTTTCATGTTTCAACTATTCATCAGTTAACTATATCTACCGCTTATTTGTAACACTACAAATTAGCTGTAGTTGGGGGTAAGAGAAAGAAACGGATATAACTACACTTTAAGGAACATATTGATGTGATGTAGCATTAAACATGGCGCCTCCACGTACGTTATAAGCCTACTAACGTAAACAGGGAGACAGATAGATGGAGAGACAGAATGAGAGAAAGAGAGAGAGTGAGAGAGCGAGAAAGAGAGAGAGAAAGAAAGAGATAGAGAAAGAAAAAGAGAAAGAGAGAAAGAGAAGGAGAGAGAGAGAGAGAGAGAGAGAGAGAGAGAGAGAGAGAGAGAGAGAGAGAGAGAGAGAGAGAGAGAGAAGAGAGAGAGAGAGAGAGAGAGAGAGAGTAAAAAGAGAGAGAGAGACCAGACAGCATGACACGAAAATTAATGAGCGCAGATGATGAAATTTAATCTGAAATTCATTGTTTTTTCGTTCAACTTGATGGAATGATGATCATTTATGTCTAAACGAAATTTAATTATGAAATTCCACGACTTTTCTCATCTCATCCCATCCCTCTCTCTCTCTCTCTCTCTTTCTCTCGCGGTTGTTAGCGACAAGTTATCGTCGTTGAAAGATAATCGTATTTTTTTCTGTTTGTTTGGCGCTCGGTCTTGACTCGAGCTCCCTCGGATAAGAGAGATGAAGGAACATTTCACGGGGTTCTAGCCACGTGTGACGTGTACACAACGGCACACATTATCTAAATTACATGGCTGCGAGGAATAGGAGGTGAACTGTACGAGAAGGTTATGAACTGCATGAATATATCAGAATATTATTGTGTGAGAATACAAAAAGCATACAAAGATGGATATGTACAGGAATCATAAAGGAAGAATATTTGTTTACATGAACGAACATATTATATATAGAGATACATAGGCCAAGTTCAGATTAATAGAAATCCCGATTCGTTGAAATCCCAAATCGTCGACTGTCTCAAATCATCGAAATCCCGATTCGTTGAACTCCCGATTCGTTGACTGTCTCAATTAATCGAAATCCCGATTCGTCGACTGTCTCAAATCATCGAAATCCCGATTCGTTGAAATCCCGATTCGTCGAATTTCTCAATTAATCGAATTCCCGATTCTTTGAAATCCCGATTCGTTGAAATCCCGATTCGTCGAATTTCTCAATTCAGCGGAATCTTCCTTCCTTGAAATCCCGATTCATCGACTGTCTCCATTCATCGAAATTCCGATTCGTTGAAATCCCGATTCGTAAACTGTCTCAATTCAACGAAATCCCGATGCTTCAAATTCCCGATTTGCCGACTGTCAATTCATCGAATCTGGATTCGATGAATAGAGACAGTCGGCAAATCGCGGAGTTTCAAGAATCGGGATTTCGATTAATTGATCCAGATTCGTTGAAATCCCAATTCGTCGACTGTCTAGATTCATCCGAATCCTGATTGACTGACATCCGATTCGTCTGCTTTTAGTGATTAGCGCAGCTGTCCCGATTCGTCCACTGTTTCAATTGATCGAAATCCCAAATCGTCGACTGTCAATTCATCGAAATCCCGTGATCCGAATACATCACACGATGGAAACAATTTCTTCAATTATTCGCATTTTGTTCAGTATTTTGGTTCTTGATTGATTTGTTCGATTTTATTGACTACTGTTTGTTCAACCCCATCCACAGCTAAGTTATTTGGGGTACGAATGAGTCGATGATATGTGAATGACGTTCACAAGAACGGATGCCTCATCCAGGACTCGAACCCACGCTCTATACCTTGACATCATTTCCTAAAGCAGTGTCTCAGCTGACTGAGCCACTCGGGTGGCATTTGTTTTTATTCACTCGATTCCTATATACACACTGCACATCTGACCAAGGGTGACAAACAAATTGATGGAATAGCTAACTAGAATTCTCTATTGTTTTTATAATTATATTCCATTCCTTTGAGGTACGATTTTTATATCTGCTATAAACATTGTTATATATTATTTTCAAAAAACTATTCTACCATATAATTAGTATTCCATGTTATAGCATGTGTCTCCTTGTAAAATGAACACAATCATGGTTTCGACGAGAGATGAAGGTGCGAACCACCTGTTCGATAGTGGTGTGGAATAGGGGAGACGGTCGATCGAGACCTTCATCTCTCGCGAGTATAAAAGTGTAATACGGAACTTGGAGCAATAGTTATGCATATGCATTTGTATTTGTCTAGTTTTTTTTCGCTTTGAAATTACCCTCGCGTCAAAAACATGAGTTATAGAATGAGTTTGTCTTGCATATTATCAGATGAAAGTTTCTATTATACCACGACCCTGCATGTGTAATACATGTTGAAACTTTAATCAAATGCACCAGGTCCTTGTGTTTTACTATAATAACCATGATACGAAAATGCAATATATATATATATATATATATATATATATATATATATATATATATATATATATATATATATATGCAATTTCCTTTTTGACATATTTACATTCATAAAGAAAAGATTCTGCCTTCCACAAAAATGGTTTCCACCTATAGGCCTACGTCTTACTCTTAGAAATGGAGAAGAAACGGCCAAAAGTGGTTAAAGGGATTAATTATTCATCCGACGTCAATAGATCTTAGTTATCATAACAGTGCGTCGTTAAACCCAATATAAATTATAAAAAAATTGAAAAATATGTTTCCTAAATCCGGTGTAGACCTATACATTAGGAAAAAGTTATATGAAAACATCGACGGAAATCCCCCCCCCCCCAAAAAAAAAAGAATGAAACTTCAGCCGGAAAGAGAATTTAAAAATCCAAAAAACACCACCAACAAAGAAAAGAAGAAAAAAATCTCAGCTGAAAACACGTGGGATCAAAAAACATGAAAAATAAAAATAAAAATCTCTTCCGAATCACAAGATCAAATAGAGTATGAAAAGAAGAACTAGGAGACAAAAAAATCACTTGGAATCGAAAACAAAACACGAGAATAAAAAATATTCGCCCTTATGTCAACTTTTACAAGTTGATATAAAAATAATGTAATTTTTTTCAAATTTATCGGAATTGAATTTCAAACCAACGTTAACTCCAAACATACTTTCAATTTTCGAAAAGAAAAAATATGACGTATCATATCTAATCATCTTCCAACTAATTCCATATTGCTATTTAATCTATCGTTATTTTTATTATAGTCTTTCGACCGATAAATGGGCTTCAACATTAGTCTGTTGGCACAATGGGAAGGTAACGGTCGTGGCAGGGCATTTGTAAACCATATTTATCTTCATCCCCGCCCTTTACATCACCCACATCAACAACCTCATACCTAATAATTTACCTCATCTAATGTGTTTTCCCTTTCTCCGTGAAAAATGTGCGTTATTTGCACGAAACCTGGCCCTGTCAGTGAGCACATTAGAATATATCTACCCTGGACAAACTTTACGAAACATGACGGTTCCGACCGACCGTTCCCCCTATCCACTAACATCAACCGCGGAGGTTTCGATACGGCAACTTGGTACCGTTTTTATAATGATGACTACGATCGAACGTTCCCCCTATTATTTAACATTAACCCCGGAGGTTTCGTTCATTCAACATCAGATTAAATCCGTCCGTCTTTATAATGATAGTTACGAACGCCAGTTTTTCCATTCCAGTAACATTAAACACGGTAGTTTCGACCTTTCAAAATTCCAGTAACTTCATCATGATGGTTACGATCGACCGTTTTCTCTATACATTAACATTAACCCCGGTAGTTTCGACCATTTAACAATCACGTAATGAAATATACGAGCTCCGCTGATGATGATAGCCCCGATATGCAAAGAGCATGCTGAAGGATAAAGGAGAGGTTCCGATCGACCGTCTCTTCTATACATCAACATTGACTCCGGTAGTTTCGACATGTCAAGTATTAGAGGGTAGAGGTGTGGGCAGCAGAAGGCAAAGTTTTGGATAGTTGATTTCGCTAGTCGGTTAAAATAATAATGAATGAAAAAGTTTTATAGAATTACAGTGAGTTAATAATCACGACTAAGGTTTTTAATTCGAATTATTATAATGAAAGATTAATGAATGAAATTATACAATAATGAACAAACAGTTTTAGTATGTTGAAGAAGGAAAGATAGCGGAAAGAAGACGAAGGATTGAAAGAAGACGGTAAAGAAGCTTCTTCCAGTCTTCTATTGATCGATTAACCAATGGATATCAAGATAGAATAAAATGAAATTGAATTAATCAATCAATTAATCGATCAACTCATCGATAAAATCAATATCAATGGAGAGATCGAGCGAGTTTTTTTTCCCAGGACACAAATGATCGAAATTAAGATTGAAATTAGGAAAAAATTGATTTGCCTGAATAAATAAATGAATAAATGAATACTTTCCTTCTTCTTTCGTGGATATATACCAATTAAGACTTCCTCTAAAATGAAAACAAAATATAGTTGATCGGCAAGTACTTCTTCCCTTCGCTTATCCTACGTTTTTCAAGACATATAGACGATATGTATAAAAGATATATTGTTTAAAAAGAAAAACGCCAAAATAAAATGGAAAAACATGTTCAAGAAAGGAAATGAAACATAGCTAAGCGATTTCCGTTAAAAACCCGGCACTTCCACCCATATAAATCAAACGGATGGTTTGTAATCTGTTTTTTTCTGCAATGATATATCGACGTATCGCAGCCAACAATTCGGACCTGATTTTATGTAACGTTTCTATAAACATGAGGAATTAGTGGTCTGAGTTTTTTCAGAAAGGCAGAGAATGTCAATATTTTGAAATTATAAGAGGCTTTGTTATCACGACTTTGTCATCATCTTTCGTTGCCACAGTATTAAGCTCCTCGAGTAAACAATAACGAAACAAAGCCCAAGTCCTTGTGAGCTAGGAAGGTTTCAGAAGTTATTTCAAGTGACAGTCGCGGTGTGGGCCCAGGTTTGCAAAAAAGCTTATAGATATATAGGGAGAGACTTTTTCTTTTTTTGTCATTTTCTATGTTATATTATTTTATATATTTTATATAATGAAAACGGCAAATAGAAATGAATAGACAAATGAATAAATGAAAGGATAATTGATGACTAATGAAAAATAAACCGATAAAAGACAATCGAAGTAAAAATTATAAATTTTGAAATAAATTGCAAGAGAAAAGAATTTGAGAATGATAAGAAAAAACTATTCAATATTTCGACTGTGAATGATTGAATTGTTTTGTATCTATGAAATGATTACCTTAAGATGTATTAAATGGGTTATCTCAACAGTTAATTATTCCTTGTGGTGGTGACATCGCCCTTGTTGGGACTCGTCCGAACGATCCTATCTTTTATCAATAGCCTTAATTGGGGAAACAATGACTTTGTATCAAGTTTCGATGATAATGAAAAAACAACAGTTCAGTGACAAGTATAGGACTAGTAAATAACCCTTCTTCAGTCTGTTGGAATGATGTTAAACAGATGGTCGAGGCCTTACACTGAAGAACCAACCAAGTCACCTCTTTAGTACTGAGAAAACCCACGATGCACCTCAGTCAGGATGGTCGAACATCGAACCCCGGTCTCCTGAATGACGGTGCAGCGCTCTAGCGACTGATCCCCGTCTCAATGTCCGGTTTCACGACACCATTGGGTATAATACAACTGCCTATACACTTCACCATGACCAGTAGTTCCCCCAAATAACCTAGTTATTGGTGGGGTCGTTAAGAAAACATGAATCCAATGATCACGACCAGTAGCTGTAGAATGTAATCTGACAGTGTATGAATAGTTAACCAACTCATCATAACTAATTGTAGTTCAAACTACTTTTAGACAGGAGGGAGTGAGAAAGAGAGAGAGAGAAAGAGAGAGAGAGAGAGAGAGAGAGAGAGAGAGAGAAAGAGAGAGATAGAGATAGAGAGAAAGGGAGACATAGAGAGAGAGAGAGGGAGAGAGAGGGAGAGTGAGAGAGTGATAGAGAGAGGGACAGACATAGAGAGATAGAGAAAGAGAGAGAGATAGAGAAAGAGAGAGATAACCGGTTCGACTCCAGAGAGCCACCGCGGTGTTGACCTCTGACCCTGGCGGTTGACATTCTATGGGTGTGTGTGTGGTGACCCGTGCGAGTCTCCTCTTGAACACAGCTCGGTACAGACGACGAGTCACGTGACCTGAGGGGTGTACGTGATGGTGTTGAGGGGGGGGAGGGGGGAGATTTACTACACCAGTCTCCTTTCATCACACAAGCGACGTCCCTCATCGCTGAGACAGACAGACAAACTGTCAGCCAATAGGGAGATGGCATGCTGGCCACGTTACCATGGTAATTTTACTTTTAGTTCTAGTCTGATATTTAGGTTTAGTGACTTCAGTCTTACGAATACAATTATATTTTTGTTATACCATATTTAGACGAGCTTTAGCGAGGATTCAATTAGACATACTGAAAAAAATTGGTGTTCGTTTTTATGTTAGTCGGTTCTCCACAGGTCAAACGGCTGCAGCTATCAACTTCAAACTTTTTTCAATATGGTTCCTCGTCTAACTTAGTTCTGTATAGTTTTGTGGCATCATCGGGTGGTAACTTTTATTTTTATTAATTTTAGAAATTTCAAAACTACCCATTAGAATAACACAGCGGAAAAAAAAGAATATATTTTTATTTTCCAGAAAAATGAAATTTTGCGTGAAGTTGAATTACATTTTGATACACATTTCTGGAAAATTTCAGCTTGATCGGGTCAGCCATTTCGAAGAAAAAACATAAAATGTGCTAAATTGGTACCACTCGAAGCAGTTTTTACCCATTTTTACCCATACTATTACTATCCGCTCGTCTAACAAAGCATATATGGCGTTTTTCTAGTAAATATCAACAACAATACATAGTTCTGGCTGTAACTAACTATAGTCCCTATTCCTTTTTTGTATTCCTTCTTTTTGTTTCGCTGTGAAATTAACACATGACATGATATACTTCCATGATGTGTGTTTCGTATTTATTTAATTCTCCTTTGTGATTATGATATGTAGTAAATTGAGCCCGAAGCTGCTCTAAATAGAAACATATTTTCACATCGCTGCTTTTCCGTAAAGCATGTAAACATTTATATGAATATTCCGATCGACCGTCTCCCTTATCCCACACCACTAGCGCACGGGTGGTTCAAGCCTTCATCTCTTATCAATAAAAGTGTAAATTGTATCCATAGGTGGAAGAAGGTTATGATCGATAGTTTCCCGTAAACCACACCACTAGCGCACGGGTGGTTCAAGCCTTCATCTCTTATCAAAAAACGAAATAGTGTATCCACGAGAGATGAAGGTTCCGATCGACCGTCTTCCCTATCCCACACCACTACTCACGGGTGTTTCGCACCTTCATCTCTTCTGTACAATATCGTGGTATAGTTGGACCGACTTATGATGAAGGCACGAAACACCCGCGCGCTAGTGGTGTAAGATAGGAGACACGGTCGATCGGAACCTTCATCTTTCGTGGATCGAAATAGAGTAAAATTTCAGTGAATATGCAGTAATTAGTCAGTCAAAGGGTTATGCTCTTTAATTGTGCCCGACGAGCAAAAAAGTTTATAATTTTTCATTGTAACAATTTTATAGTAATAGACTGTTCATTCCGTTATGAAAATGTTTTGGATTGACAGTTGATTTTCTGTTCTCTTGATAGTCCAACGAGATTCAATTATGTATGGTCGGTTTAATTAGGTAATTAATAATAGTTTTATAATTACTTTTTCTTTTCCCTAATGAAAATACATGATTGAATTATTTAGATTTGGTGACAAGACAGCCTCGAAGTCTTAAAACACATTGGGGAATTAATTCATCCTTCGCCTTGATATAGGAAACAATTGTATATACCGATTATTTCAAAAATTTCGATGTTAGTTATAAAAATGCATATTTACTACATTCCGTTGTATCAATAATTGTTGATAAATTAATCAATCAGATTGGTAACATATTCTCATGATAATCGTAATTAAAAACAGTTTATATATGTAACTAATATCAAATGTTTTTAATCATTCCTAGACCATTGACCTCTATGTAAAATCCATTATCATTCCTGGACCATTGACCTCTATGTAAAATCCATTAGGTGAGCTCCATAGCGTATATATTATCTACTTGATCATTCATTGATAAGGTTTACTATAGTAGTAAAACGATAATCTACGTGTACACTTGCTGTTACGTAAAGTGGTCGATCAGGTCAATAATAGGCAAATTACCGACATAATATATTTGCACTGAAACTAGCAGGCAATGTACACTTGCGGTCACATAAAATTGACTTTTCGACATTTCTATTCCGAATGAAATCTGTATGGCCTACCCATATTTACCCACTAATTTTTTCACACGATGTACGGTGGATACGTCTGCACATTGTTTGTTAGTTTCATTGTGTATTATGTCAATACATACTCTTCAGGAAACAATTTAATGTGCCTTGATCGATTACTTCAAGTGACCGGTAGTGTACATTTGCGGGTCACATCAATTTATTTTTCCGAAATATAAAATAAAATCTACCGGTACGCATATTGGAGCACGTTTGGTTGTGACGTCATAGGCCTATACGTGGAGGTGTAGGCTCACATTGACTGCTATAGTTAATTAGTGCGTATAAAATCAGTATATTTTCTTCAGGATATATTTTAATGTGTCTTGATCGGTCAATTTATGTGACCGCAAGTATAGATATGCACACACCATGTACAGCATGAACCAAAAGTAAATATCCTTTTTCTAACCGGCTGAACCCATCAAAATTGTGCTATTGCATAGGATTGAAACGTGCTTTTTTCACCTTGTTTATATTTAAATTTCTGGATAAAAATATTATTTCTCCAATGCAAACGAAATCTATAATTAATATGAATAATACTAATTTAATATGAAAATAAAATTACATTTTATTTGACCTGGCGTGTACATACCGATATTGCATGTCTGTCATATGGTATACTCGTAACCACTGGATATGACGACATGAACCACCCGTGCGTTATTGGTGTGGGATAGGGGGGACGGTCGTTCGGAGCCTTCATCTCTCCTGGATAGAACTATATTAGATTATCATAATAAAAGATATTAATTGTGTTGTTTACTTCGTGTCATATCGTGTCATATCGTGTCGTGTGTAGACTCGCATTAGTGTCGTTTGTAGAACTAAGCATTTACAACTCACGGAATATGGGGGATAAATAACGTGTATTTTGTGGGATTTGTATCGTATTGTTGGTCGTAAAGTTATGGAGGAAATGATTTATAAATACTCACCTATATCGAATGTATGATTGTAAATTCTGTTATACATTTGGTTTTTATTTACAATTGGCCAAATGTTTACAACAATGAGAACAACAAATGAGAACATACATAAAATACAGTATTGATCAATCAATTTTCATTTAAATTGAATTAACTCTCATTGATTGTGATTAAGAATTTGGCTTTCGCTTCCACAAAAATACCAGTTATAATTTCGATTACGATTTCGATTTCATTTCGACACCCTGGTTTCTATCGATTATTAGACAGTGACTTTTGACCTGATTACTTATTTCAAATACATCAAGAACGTGTCACAACGTCATCATTCCTCAATTTTAATTCTAAGAACTTACTGTAAGTTTATATTCTCCTAATCATGCAAAAAGAATTCTACTTCGTTATATAACTACGGTACTTGTATTTTTCGATACGAACTTATTAAAAATGAAATGTTCAACTTTTCATTCTGTTTAATTTTTTAATTGAATTTTGTATTGTTCCTATTTTGGTTTAAATTCTATTCACAATTCAATTTTTCATAGATGAAAAAAATGGTACACCTTTCTGATCAGTCATTCACAGTATTCATAATACCCAACAAAATATTGTCACATGGGCCTATAAACCATCAACTTTCAGCTATTAAAGAAAAATCTAGAATACACACAACATATTTTAGTATTTTGTCAACATGTTCAACTTAATTCTTTCAAACATTTTGAGAATATTCAATTCAACATTTCAAAATTAATTTCCTAATAATCTTTATTAAAAAAAGATACAGTACACATTTTTATCGTTTATAAATCCTTTCAATATGCAACAATCCCATGTTGAACCTTTTATCGAATCTTCCACCCAACCCCCAACAAACTCAATATATAAAACACCCCATTCCAAACTTGATCAACTCATATCAACCCCCCAAAACCGTCATCCCCTAAACTTCTACCCCAGACACTCAATCGCGACCGCAAACTCTCTCCAGGCATCTGTTTTTCTTACGTCGAAACCTATCAAAACCACCGAGTCTAGATCGTGTAGATTGATTGTTCTTTGCGTTTTGATTGATTGAGACGCCAGGGGAGGTCGGTGGGGGGGAGGAGGGGGGTGTCATTGATTTGATAGACCTTAAAGATGGTAGGAATCACGTCTAATAATGTATATAAAAGATCTTGAACAATCGGTTGGGATTGGGTTATCAATCATTTGGAAGGATACGTTTATAATGAAGTGGAAATTGACACTAGGTCGATTGTTGGTCGTTTATCTTTTCTTATATATAAATGGTCTTTTATATTTTCTCTTTCTTATTATAGATATCGATGTAGAAATTGGTTCTGCTACTTTTTATATACGATGAATTTTGTTTTATCTATTAGAGTTTTGCTTTGATTTTGTATTGTCGTAACTTGTCCTTCAACCTTATAACCTATGTTAATTGTTTTAACAAGGTTTTAATGAATTGTACATGTATGATATATATCAATTTCAATTGCATCATTATTGTTTATCATTAATTTATTTTCTCATTTTAATTTTAGTACGAGACGCGGTTTATATAATTATTCTATGCAACAAATTATAAATAAATTCATTTTTTTGACTTCAATTCTCTCACATCATATCTTATTATTTTCGTTATCGAACAAGTCAACAATGAAAGGTTGAAGATATATACCAACATTAAAACATAAACGTAAAATGGACAATGACATTCTTCAAGATTATTATGTTGGTAGCGACCTCCGAAAGACAGGAATCATCATGTATCCAGACCACTGAAGTAATCAATTAGCTAAGTATAAGGTTGTATACAGTTTTATGGGTCATGTCTGCATCTAGCTAAGTGATATTATAATGGCTTATTGATCACTCGACATGGATTAAGGTTAGATTAGTAATAAAGATAATGGTGTACAGAAGTTGTAGGTGTATATAGAAGCTTTTAAAATGGGACAGTCCGCAATTATACGTAATAAATTAACAAGTTCACGAACATGATACGCGAGGTGGTGGAAACTCCAGATTTAAAAAGAATAGTTTTCAAATAATTAACAAGGATCCCATAAATGTTGGGACCTACCTTTATAATAATTTGACGACTGTGGTGAAAAAGTAAAACACTACAAGAGTAACATTCAAGGAAAACGTTGACATTTTCCTTATTTCACATTCATTTAATAGTATTGACATAGTTTTAAATGCTTTCAATTGCTGGTTTGATTACTCCACTAGTTGGCCAACTAGACTAGAATTGGTCGTGTGAACGTGATACCAACTCGATCATTGTTGACCGATCACAGTTGGATTGGAAAGAGAGAGCTTCTAAAAACGCCAATTCAATCGGCCGACTAGCGGCAACAACCAATGCGAACGGAGTAAATCTGTGACTATATATATATATAAATATATATATATATATAAATATATATATATATATATATATATATATATATATATATATATATATATACGCTATAGGGGCTATATATTCAGACATTTTCAAAAAATAGATATCTTAACGTTCAAAACTCAAAAAATCTATTTTGAATAAAGCGTTATCATCTCCAATATAAAAACGACGTGGTTTTATCTCGTATAATTTATAACTTATTCACCTTTCGAAAGTGTACATAGCAGACATGTGTCTTATAAGACAGACCCCCCCCCCGGCACGCTAAATTACACTGTCTCTTTTTTTATACAAAAGCCGAGCTCAAGCGTAATATTAATGACGTCCCCCGCAGGTATCATCCACCCCCACCCCCACCCCCACCCCCGCATCATGGTTATGATATTATTAAAATCATATCAAAAGGATTGTTTTTTTCTAAGAGAATCTCGTCAAAGAAGAATAAAATTAAAGTTTTTGCGGGTGTTTCCATGACAAACGTAATTCAATTACGCAAAACACAGGACTCACGATCGTCGCAATTAGATTGTGATTTGAGAAAGAGAAAGGAAGAAAAAGATTGGAAGAAATTGAAGGTTTACGAAAGCGTACGCATATTTCCGGTCACATTTAATATAGTTTTATCCGAAATCAAAATTCTAGTGTAAAGAATATATCACAACCCTACTGGATTTTAGCGAATATTGACGATAGGCCTATTTATCTCCCTAATTTTAGAGAAAACTAGAAATCATCTTCTCAATATCACAAATTTTAATCAATTTATTTGTCCCCAAGGACCCGGTCTTTTTTTTCTGAGTCGTGACGTAGACATACTAGATTCTGTTCATATTTCTAAACAGAATCGGTAATGTCTACGTCATGAATCATGGTCCCTGGAGTACAAAAAATTATACTTTCTGTAATAATTATCGAGATGATGATTTTTACTATTCTTGAAATTTAGAGAAATAAATATCTACATTTCATTAAAATCTAGTTTTACGGTTGGGATGTCCTTTAATCAACGCACAGTCAACTGCTGATATATTTCCACAGACCATGCACGGAGTGCGTGTGCACAATTGTCTTCTAGTTCAAGTGCGTATAATCTTATACATAAAAAGCTCGTGTCACATGTTAGACGATGAACTCCTCCGAAACGGCTCGACCGAGTGTCATGAAATTCCTCACGCACATTCGATAGGGCTGGTAGTAGGTCCTAAAGTATACGAGATCTTCCGCCAAGCTTTCTCCTATGAGCAATATCCAAAAAATTGGCACTTCAAGGACGACACCAGTAATGACGTTGTTCAATGACACTGCCGGAGTACTCAAGAAAACATTAGTATATATTTACCTTGCTGCAACTTTGAATATTTAACGCTTTTGAAAAATGCAGTTGCGCTTCTTATCGTAATCTCGTCATTAAAAATCATAATAAGATGAAAACAACACAGCTATATAAATATATAACGGTCATATTTGTATTTGTTATAATACTAGAAGACCTTATTCTTTAGTTGATACAACTATAGAAAAATAGAAAAAGGAGGAAAAAATATTATTCCTGAAATGTCCATTTTTTCAAAAGCAATTATATAACAATATAAAAAACCAACCGGCTAGGATATAAATTAATTAAAACTTGTCGGAAACATGTAAATTTAAAAAACCAACACCGTACAATATTAATTAAAAATCCTGTTATACGAATAGAGCCTCCACCCCAACTCTCCCCCCAACTGTTGATTTATTATTCGTGTACACTAACAAGCGAGGACTCTAGCATCCAGACCTTGGGACATTGTAACATTTGTAGGGGTTGGTGTTGCTGTTGTTATTGTTGTGATTGTTGTTCTGTTTCTGGTGAGCTACCTAAATCAGAGCACTCCTACATATTTTTTTCACGATTTTGGTATATTTTTATCAAGAATTCTTAGAACAACTATTTCTAATCCATCCTAATTCCCAATTACTAATTACTAAATCCTAATTACTAATTCATTCAGGACCCCTATTCCTGAGATAAATGAGATGTGAGAAAATAAAAATGAGTGAGAGAACGAGTATCTCACATAAAATATGAGATGAAATATGTCATTATTATATGAGATAGTTTTCTCACTGATTTTTCTCACATCTCATTTATCTCAGGAATAGGGGTCCTGATAGACTTAAAAGTGAACGGGAGTCGATTTAACGAAATAACAGTTTTTTGGTGATAACTTTCGAACGGTATGAGACATCAAAATTCTAATACTAAGGAAACAGGTATTCTAAATTAATCTGTTGTATTTGTTTCGTTATATTTAGTTAGGGTGGGCGTGTTGGGGAGGGGGGGGGGGACGAAGAAGGGATGGTTTACTTTGTGGTGCGTCCCGGTTCCTTATTATTTACAAATTCAAGACCTGCTCTTTCTCTCTCCATCTCTCTCTCTCTTTCTCTCTCTCTCTCTCTCTTTCCCTCTCTTCCACACCCCTCCCTCTCTCTCTCTATTTATGTACACAGTTATTTGCCAGCGAGGAACAAATGTCGAGACGGATATAATTGAAATTAATGTTATTGCGTCAACTGGTCTCTCTGACCTTATACCCCTCCGAAAACACTTTATTAAATACATGACATTTGAATGCCATCTCAAGAATCTCAACTGTGACATTTGAAAGTGCATTTCTGCAATTATTATTTGATAATCGCTTAATTAAACAACAACAATTATGTGGCGTGAGTATAATTATTCAATCATGACGTAATTATATATATATTTTATGAAGGTAATTGAGGAATTGGTTAGGTATCCTATTTTCGTAGCTCGACCAATAATTAACTAATGAATGCAAGTTGATTCAACCGACTCCAAGATATACATTTAGTTTGTTTAATGAGTTAGATTATAATTATAATTTATATATAAGCTATATATATATATATATATATATATATATATATATATATATATATATATATATTCTATATCAATTTTATATGAATAATTTGAAATGAGTCACTCATTATCAAGTGAAAAATGCGAAAAAGTGCGAAAAACGTATATATATATATATATATATATATAATTTGTCCTTCTCCCTAGAGATATTCGAAACACTGTGCATAGGTAAACAATTGTGTATTTATTAGAATACGGTATATTAATATTTACGTAGTGTATATTACTGACTGAATATTGTATGTACATTGTGTATGTATAGGCATTGTTTGTTTAGTACGTTCGTCCAACAAATACTGTTCAATTAGAGAGCTTTTGGAAAGCGCCAGACATATCTATAGATGGCAGTGAATCATACAGTTTGGGTGATCATAAGTTCAGTGACCATGGTGACTCTCAGAAAGCAACCACTAGTAAAATCAACAATTAACCAAGCTTTTACCATCTGTAAAATTGAGTATTATTGTCATCTACAGTTAACTTTCAATATCAACTGAAATTATCCTTTTCATTAACTATCAGAATGTATATTTGACTATAAGCTAGCTCGCTGACGAGGTGATCAAAAGACGACCAATAGCCAACATTCAGAATCACCTAAACTGAGCTATTTAACTATCTACCAGATAGCGTATTGTCTGCAGACAATGAGAACGATTTGAATGTATTGCTTTCTGATTTGCATTTT
This sequence comes from Brachyptera putata, assembly GCA_907164805.1. Taxonomy (NCBI): domain Eukaryota; kingdom Metazoa; phylum Arthropoda; class Insecta; order Plecoptera; family Taeniopterygidae; genus Brachyptera; species Brachyptera putata. The sequence goes on along the minus strand of OU015471.1, from coordinate 18,597,048 downwards.
ATACTTGTTTTGTCTAGTCGTTTGTTGCATTTTGATTCGCATTGTTTATTTGTTTTGTCGTTTGTTGCTCCCGAATAGCTGCTGCCTTAATTAAAGATGCAGCTTCATGATTCCAGCAGCAGTGTTACCACCACAACACAAAACGTAAAACCAACATTGCTCCATTATACGTATACTCACTGACACAAATACTAGCCCAATTAAAAACGTTTAAAAAGTTTACGAAAGTTTGAAAAAGTATGACTAATAAGTTTTGAAATTGTATCAGAAAAGGGAAGTGTTTTTCACACCAAAGATATACCAAGTACCATATACCAAAGTATATCTTTTGTTCATGTTTACACACCATCCTACCCAAAAAGAAATGTTTGAATACGTAGATCTCCCCCCCCCCCCCATATTAGAAATGTACTAATTTTCATATCTTAAAAGGAATTATGATATAAATTACAGTATTTCTTTAATTATAATATTCTGTATATATATACATTTATTTCAGTCTATGGAGACTTCCAAATTAGCAATACAATTTTACAAAAAAATATAATAAATTTTTACCTGCGCGACTATGTAGCGACCCTACCCCTAATTTGTAATATACACAATTCCTCTTGATTGCTCCAGTTATCAACCCCTAACATAATACGTTTATAGGCCCAAAATAAATTACAGGTTCTGAAAACACAAACAATTCACACAAAAAAGGTCTAGAATTGTTCTCAAATTATAGATGGTCTAAAATCTTCCTTCTCACCCCTCTCCACCCAATTGTTATGTACATCATTAGGCCTACATATAGTAGTTCGAGATGCCATCCCCCACCGAGAGATTCTCCACCTCGAACACTGTCAGTATCGGCGAGTGTACCGCATGTAGACCTGCTCGGGTTACAGTGTATGACTGCCGGGGGGGAGGGGGGGGGGGGGGGGGCAACCACATACATGCGTGCGGCAGAGAGGAGTAATTAGCGAGACACCGCGGCAACGACGCGGCACGATGAAATAATTAAAACATTATCGACGCTGTACTGTCGTTGATTGGGAAAACGCCGAAGTTTTGAGTTAATTTAGTTAATATTTTTTTTCACTTTAAATTACTTACAACGGGAAGGAATAATACAGTCAGATCTGGGAGTGTGCTATAGTCTATGTTGACGTCTGTTTTTCTATTTCTGATTTTTGTTTTTGTTCAATCATATATATGTATATTGATAAATATCAATATCTTGATAGATGTGTATTGAAGCAAATGATGATAGAATATAAGACCGCTTAGAAGATTGGTTTTTTCAAGACAATTGTCACAGCCAAAGACTCGAATTTTATGATAACCAAGGTGGAAACATAATTTTGTATAATTTCTGCCATCGATTTTTACCTCACAGCGTACCGTTACATACAAATAAAATGTATCATATTGTGAATGTTTTTAATGGAACAACAGTATTTCAGGAGATACTTCTCTGAATGGTGTGAATACGTTCATCCGGAAAGTCACTACGACCGTTTATATGTTACATAAACACTGGAAATGTTACGTTGTGGGTAGGTCCCCCTTAAATTGGAAAGCCTGATTGTCTTCCGATGTATTTCCGAGCGTGGCGAATCGAACTCGAATCTATAACCAGTAACGAATTCCGAGCTCCGATATTAATGTATTCATACAGCCAGTACGTGTGACGCAGTTACATGAGCCAAACCGAGCTGTGATCAGAATTTTGATTATCTAGAATTATTCTAGATGAAGTTACCACACAGAACTGATTTGTCTCTCTATCAAAATATCCTCTCATTGGATTGGATGAGCAAAGCGAGGACTCAATTTTATCGTATTTGAAAAGAAAAAAAAAGAAAGAATTTGTTGTTGTTGTTGTTGTTGTTTGCGCGTCACAGGTCAAACGAGATATTTTTTTATGTAATTTGCATGGCGTGCATTTATGTCATCATCTAACTCGGTACTGTATAGTTTTAAGGCGCAATCGCAAATGCAAATGAACCACTTTTGAGATGAATAATTTCTAAACTTTCAAAAACCTCACACGAAGAACTAGGGGGGGGGGGGGAAGAGGATATGGTGAACAAATTCTCTTCAGATACATGTAAATTTTGACGGATTTTGAGCATACGAATGATACACATTTTACAAACGGATAAGCCGTTTTAAAGATTTTTCTTAAGGGTAGGCACCATGTTTTTTTTTCAATTCAATTTTTTTCCCATCCTAAAATGGTTAAACGACGTCACAGCCCTGGGACTAGATTTGAATGAATAATGATGCGATTTCTTCCCCAATTTTAGAGAAATTTATTATTAGAACCATCAGAGAAAACTGGAAATCATTTTCTCAATTTCAGAAACCAAGATTAATTTATTCCTCTTCCAGAGACCCTCGAGTCATGACGTAAGCATTACCTGATCTTTATTGAAATGCTTAAGCCATGACTCAGAACAGTCGGCAGGTCCCGGAGGACAAATAGTCTAACTTCATCATAATTTCCGAAATTGAGATAATTTCTAGTTTTCTCTAAAATGCAGCAAAATCTAGCGTCATCATTCATTAAAACCCAGCCCCCAGGTTTGTGATGTCCTTTAATTCTCCATCAAACCGTGTGAACTTATGTAACAATACTCCAAACTGTGTGAAACCAGGGAACTAAAACTTTCCCCTCAATCGAGTTATCAGCCGTTCCGAAACAAAAACAGTGCTAAAACAAACGACGAACACAATTACCGACCATTGGTGGTTCCGGGGGGGGGGGGGGGGGGGGGGGAGGGGGGGAGGGGGATGCTAAAAGGCTGGTAACCACAACTAAAGTATAGGCAATTAGTCGGATTACGACATCGCTTGTCTGGCGAGCGAGGAGCAGAAAACACGTACATGCGTGTATTGAGGGTAGCGTACACTTGAGGCAAAATAAAATGGTGGTTTTCTGAAATTTGAAATTAAATTAGATCTGCGCGTATTTTACCGCTAACTGTTGCGGTTACATGAAAATAAAATGGTAGATCAAGCTACATCAAAATAGAGAAATCATGAAAAAATATATCGATATTAAACGCACTAAACCTAGAAGACAATGTGTGCTTATACTCCACGCAATGAAAAACCGAATGGCGGTTGAATGTGCGTGATTTTCATTCGAATTTAATTTCAATTTCGGATTAAACCATTATTGCATAATTTTTCAAACGTATAGAGCTGAGAAATTTGTTTTTAGCTGTATAGATTAGACAATTATACGACACAAGTTTTAGTTACATAACTTTTTTTTCAATCACATCGAAACTTGATACAAAATCATTGTTCCCCAATTAAGGGTATGCATGAAAGATGAGATCGCTTGAACGGGGCACCACAAGGGCGATCTTACCACCCCAAGTTATATAGCTTGAAGTAAATTGGAGGTATTAAAAATATCTGCATTTTCAACGTATTAGAATTTTTGATATCTACATTTTTTTTTAGAATTTTGCTTAACGACCCCACCACCAGCTAGGTTATACGTGGGTAGGAATGAGCAGGTGATAATACAACGATGAAGTGATGATAGGTGAAAGAACGTTTACAATAACCCATGCCTTATGCGGGACTAGAACCCACGCCCAACGGTGACTTACGTCTCTGAAGCATGCCTCAGCTGACTGAGCTACCGAGGGCGGCTTTGATATCTCATAACGTTCGGAAGTAATTGTACAAAAACTGACTTTCCGCTCAATCAACTCCCATATGGCTTCCTCAGAAAGGCACGTTATTCTGACAGCTATTTCGACAACAGCGAGTCGTTGGCAACCGCTTTCACGTCGGCCCGATCCAATATTCCCATGCCAACCGAACAGAACGGTACACGAAACTTGGATGTTTCATATTCATTAATATAGGGAGATCTTTCAAGAGAGGAGGCGGGAAAACGTCAAATTTTAATCACGAAATATAATTCTGTGCTCGCAAAAAGATGGGGGGCGCTGATTAAATCGTTCTCTCTCTCTCTGTCTCGTTGTCTCTCTCTTTCTCTCTCTCTCTCTCTCTCTCTCTCTCTCTCTCTCTCTCTCTCTCTCTCTCTCTCTCTCTCTCCAGCTCATTAAAATTAAAGACTACATTATAATATATAAAATTGTTGTTTCGAATAAAAAGTGTATTTAATATATTATACACATTCGTATTGAAATGTCAATTTCTGAATGAAGAGAGTATTCATAAACAATTACCAGAAAATAATTATTAAAATCCATTGATTTGATGGTAAATTGCTTATAAGTGAATGAGGGGGGGGGGGGGATATTAGGGATCCTATATATTTGAATGTTGCTTACGAAACCAATGCCTCATCTGGGATTCGAACCCACGCCCTACTTGACTTTGTTTATTAAATCAAAGCCCATTTTCTTCATTTTCTCCAAGTATTATAAATTTGTAGGTTTGCAAACTTTTTCATCATACATGCATGTTTTATTTCATTATGCTACGTCTAAACGGTCTTCGATTGGATCTAGCCAACAGCACGTCAGTACAATTATACCGTAGCTCTGTGTTTTACGCACTAAGCCTACTTAATGCAAATATCTCTTTTATATTCAGTGATAGAAACTTTTAGACAGCTTATAAAGGAATAGGAATTAGGAGTCATTTTCGTTGAAGGTTTAAATAAAGTCTTCAAGAAACTCGACTGTCGCACGAAACAAGGGCTTAGCTGTCGGGGAACGGGGTGTGGGTTCGAGTCTCGCACTAGGGATTTTAGGATTCAAAGAGTAAGAAGTCTACAAAATTTAAGTCGCAAAACAAAGTCATAGGATATTTTGATTACTGTGGACAAAATTACGTCATTAGAATAATGAATATTTAGATTTATAAATTTACTCCTTCATTTTACTCCTTCATTTTACTCCTTCATTTTGCTATCCTCCATTTTGAATGATGTGCCAGGATACATATACTGTTACTGTTGCATGCAAGTGATCTTTCCATCTTTCTTATTATGAAATTTGACTCATAGCATTTTCGACAAATATTGTCTGCATCTCATGATGTATTCGTTAAATTAGTACCTAACTCCGTTAATTTTTCATCATCATTTATTTATATGCCTCAAATCACTGGGTAGAAACTTCTTGCCCTAAGGAGAAGTCATTCCAGTATGCACAAAGGTATCTGAAAAGCCTGTCAGGGTGGTCGACTATTCTTACTTTCATCCATAGCCTTATTTGGGGGAAACTGATTTTGTATCAAGTTTCGATGTTGAAAAAAACAATCTCAGTTATTCTACAGTATTTGTCATTTGTGGTAACTTTATTCAACATTACTCTTAAGTTTAATAGGGCATCTACCGGCACATGCAGCGCAGTGGTTAACGCGCTCGCTTCATGTGATCCGGGAGACGAGGGGAATTCCGAACCCAGTTCGATCCCCACCGCCGACCATCTTTACAGGGGTTTTTCATGGTTTCCTTCTGTAGTCTAGGCTAATGCCGGGATGGTTCCTACAATAAGTCGGCCATGACCGCTTCCTTCCCACTATCCTTCCAATTACCCAAGAACCTTCATCTCATCATCTCATTAATCATCCATCCGACGCCATTAGATTTCAGTTATCATAACAGTGCGTCGTTAAACCCAATATATATATAAAAAAAATCAAGTCTCGATGTTGAAAAAAAAACATCTCAGACATTTTACATTATTTGTCATTTGTGGTAACTTTATTCAACATTACTCTTAACTTTAATAGAGCATCTATTTAAGTTATCTCTGAAATATCGCTCCACCTTATCTCAACTGTACAATATATGACGTCACAATTCGCCTGCCCTGCATATTCCAGTCCCCGGACCGTTCAATAGGATCGTTAGTCTATGCAAAACGATTATCGATTCGAGCATTAAACGATGTTCGAGATAACACCTCGTAACGATATGAGTTAGTACACTGCGATTAGTCGAGATCATATCGTTTGTAAGATATTGTAATGAGGGCTTGAAGGCTGATCCTTAAGGATGATTATTCATGAAAGGGTAGTTTCATACGAGTAGTTTCATACGAGAGTAAAATCAAGGAGTAAAATCAAGGAGTAAAATCAAGGAGTAAATTAACTAGTTTGTGAGAGGGTAGAAAGAAAATGTCTTTGGGGACTCATATAGGACTATCTTTCTCTATCTGAAATGCATCTCCTTTCCCTTTCTTCTCTTCCTTCCTGCCTACACATCTATCTCTCTCCCTCAGTTTCTCTCCCCCATCTTGCTTTCTCTCCCTCTCTCTCTCTCTCTCTCTCTCTCTCTCTCTCTCTCTCTCTCTCTCTCTCTCTCTCCTCTCTCTCTCTCTCTCTCTCTCTCTCTCTCTCTCTCTCTCTCCTCTCTCTCTCTCTCTCCTCTCCTCCTCCCCCCTCTCTCTCTCCTGAGCCAACTCTGCTATCTTTGTAGATATTATTTATGGAACATTAACGTTTCAGAAGATTATATCTTTCGGAGTCATAAACCTTTACGGAAACGAGAACGGAATTACGAAATTGATTTTAAATTTGTGCAATTTTACAATTTTCAATTAATTCAACGTAGTTGGCCATTTGTTTGTTAAACGGCTACACCAACAGCTGGGTTATTGGGGAACAAATGAGCGGATTATAAGGGGATGTTTAGACCTTATGTTGTTATCTACTCTCGATTGGTTTTAGTTTCTATAACGCAAAGCTCAATCAAATGACCATTTAATTGGATTAAAATCTACGCCAGAGTCCTCATTTTATAACTGTAAACGAAATGAAAGATTGACGAAAGTGTCAGATCCCATAAGATACACCACGTTACAGAATACAGAATCTTCCGAACAGAACCAAGATGTGTCGGTTTAATAGAGTAACAGAATAATGGCCCAGGCCACTCAAATTAGTTTTCCCAATCAGCAATCATTAACAAAGGTTTATATTTTTCGTCAACGGAATTATAATTACAAATTAGGGGGAGATATTTTCATTTTTCTAATTTTAGTGTCCAGAAAAAAATACTCGAAGAGACACCGAGGTACTGTAATTGAAAAGAAATGGGTGTAAAAATGATGATGAGAAAAAATATCGTAAAAAGAAGAAATATCGTGAAAAGAATATCGGAAAAGAAATATCGTACAAAGTCTTCTTCGTAAGAAAATACATACCGTATAATAATGTATTTATACTCTCCAGTGGCCACATAAGCACTATTACAAGTCCACTTAACTATATTCTGAGAGTTCCGAATTCCTATTCTGAGTCTCGACCTTTAGATACTAATCATACTGTTGATTATCTATGATACACTTCAAAATATAAAAAGTACTAAAATCTTTTTGTTACCAAGAAAGCTGGCATTACTGAAACATGAAGCCATCTCCCCGGGGACTCGCGAAGAGGAAGCCGGAATAAAAAAGCCAGAAGAGAAGGAAACTATCGTAAAAAGAATAACGATAATATACCCTATAGCCACCTTCATTATAACCTATATTATATAGACAACACAAATTATTTAGAAATATAAATATATATATATATATATATATATATATATATATATATATATATATATGATGTTTTAACCATGTCATAAAAGATACGTCTCGACCGGGACTCGATCCCGGGACCATCAGATTGCTGGTCTGCTGCTTTCCCACCGGTACTTGTCATGCAGAAGTTCGAGACTGTATTACCGGCACTTGCCATGCAGCAGTTCGAGGCTGTATTACCAGCACTTGCAGCCTGTATTACCGGCACTTGTCATATAGCAGCTCGAGACTGTAATACCGGCACTTTTCAAAATTACAGAAGACATGCTGTAGTTTGAGACTGTATTACCGGCACTTGCCATGCAGCAGTTCGTGACTGTATTACCGGCACTTGCCATGCAGCAGTTTGAGACTGTATTACCGGCACGGCATGGGATAGATTCACCGCGATACTAGAGAGATGAAAGAAGAGCTCAAGAAGGCTCAGGATAAAGGGATGAACGAGTCAGGTCAGGTCATTTCGTTGAGTGCTATGACGCGACTCGACTCGTCTAGTTGATGGCTTCTGGTGTGGACACTGAGGAGATGATTGCGTTTACAACCTGTTGTATTATCTATATAAAAGGCTAAGCGTGTCTGTCTGTCTGTAAGTTGGTGGTGATCGCGGGGAAGGGAGGTGGGGGGGGGGGGGGGAGGGAGGCATGGATGACGGAGAAGGGAGGGAGAGGTGGTCACTGCGTAAATCACTTCACACTTCGCTTGAAGATAAGGTGTGGGCAATGGAAAAGTGCATGCGTAGAAGTTCTGTGCAATTCCATTTGGGCGGGACCTACTATACGAGAATATTCGAATTGTAACATGGTAAACATTTGATGGGTAACTACATGCATTCAGTATTTAGCAACGAACGGCGGGGGGCAGCTTTCTGTCTGTGCTCAACCGTGTCCAAGACATTCTGGAGGAGAACGGAAGGTGGGAAGGAATTTACGCGTAATTGGGTTAGTGCGTAGTGATGCTGTGCGTTCAAGGTATATGCAGTGCGACAGTTATAACAATATAAGTGGGAAGTATAGTACAGTAACAACAGAGAGAGAGACCCCGCGTTTTAAACGCGGGGCTACGGCTAGTATTATATAGGTTACAAAAATCACATTTTCTTTATTAAGGGGGACCCAACCATTTATGAAAAATGTGTATCAACCGCAGCGTCAACATGTTCAGTGGCAACGTAACATATACACGATCGTAGTAACCAACACTACAGGAATTTGACGAATTTCAGGGTTTTTATGCCAGTAGGTTTGTACAACTAACACGCCTTATCAATTCCTTATCACTATCCGCCACGTCTTATACAGATAACATTATACACAATTAAGGTGTTCTTAGTATGCTAAGGCCTATCACAGAATTTTAGTGAAATTATCACAAAAAATGAGTAAATTACACTAACTAGTGTAGGTTTTTATATTTTACATGTTTACAAGTTTTATTTTATAATTTTACAAGTCAAGAAAACGAATTTGAAGATGAATATGAAGACAGAAGTTTCCTTTTCCACAGTGAAAGTGAGTATTTTCCTTATCCATGTTTCTATTTACAGTTATATAAATTTGTTATTCTGGACAAATTCAGCTATTTTCTTCTTTTGTTGACTACTAGAATCACTGTTCCCACAAGAATGGATGAATCACACATATACCTCAGTAATTGATGATAGTAAACATGTAGTCACCACAGATAAAGGTTCCGATCGACCGTCTCCCCATCCCACACCACTAGCGCACGGCTGTTTCAAACCTTCACCTGCTGAGAGTACAAGTACACTTAACAGATGAAGGTTTCGATCGATCGTCTCTCCATCCCACACCACTAGCGCACGGCTGTTTCAAACCTTCATCTGCTGGGAGTACAAGTACACTTAACAGATGAAGGTTCCGATCGACCGTCTCTCCATCCCACACCACTAGCGCACGGCTGTTTCAAACCTTCATCTGCTGAGAGTACCCTCAACAGATGAAGGTTCCGATCGACCGTCTCCCCATCCCATACACCACTAGCGCACGGATGGTTCGAGTCTTCATCCAACATGAACACGACTATGGTCCGAGGAGTCTCACGCAATTATTAACTCATCACAATCAAGGATGGCTAATAAAAGATGAGCCGAGACGGAAGTACGATTATTATTACTAATAAGTGAACAACAGGTCGGTGGGACGATCGGGTGTCCTATTGTGTTGATACGGGGGTGTACAATATAGACACATCGGTGATAATTTTGTTTTTATTGCTGCTCAAAAGACTTTACAACTGTGAAACTTGATTTTAATGAATGATAAAGATATTTATTTCCCTAATTTTAGTGAAAACTAGAAATCATCATCTCAATTTTGAAAATTTCAATTCATTTTATTGTCGTGTAGAGACATGACGTTGGCATTTCCGATTCTGTGTAGAAACATAAACGTAATACAGTAATGTCTACGTCATGACTCAGAAAAAGGGCCGGGTCCCGAAGGACAAATGAGTTGATTTCATTAGTTCTGGAACTGAGATGATGATTCCAGTTCTCCCTAAAATTAGGGAAACAAATATCGTAATTATTCGTTAGAATCTAGTTTCAGGGTTGTGATGTCCTTTAACGACCACACCAAATGTGACTTCAGTTTCTAAAGCAGTGCCTCAGGCGACTGAGCCACAAGATCTGATATTTGGGAAAATAACAACGGAGGAAATTCTCTCCCGATATCAACTTCTCTGGAGGAAAGAGCGAAGATCCTCAGGGATCGAACAGGAACGCCGATAGAATATATTCAGCGGGATGATATAGGAGGAAAGAGGAATACGCAGGGGAAGATGACTTCAAGGGGGAGGGGGGGAGGAGGGGAGGGGAGGTTAAATTGTGCTAATTCTCAGAGATTAGCACACGATGAAATAACCTAGTAGAACGTTATTTCACCAGTCCGGGAGAACAACCCTGCGAAAGAACAGGGTTAATTTTAATTTCTGCTCACGCAATTCTCATTTGGAGGTCTGTTTTTGAAGGTTCGAAACCACCGGGTTATTAATTATCAAGATAAGGAAAGACGGTCGATCGGAACCATCATTCTGAAGAGAGATATGAAATACGTGGAATGTTGAATGATCGAAACTACCGGGGTTAATGTTGTGATAGATAGAGGAGACGGTCGGTCAAAACTTATAATAGTGGATATACCACTAAAACCTGAGTGTACTTTTGATTATACGCTTTCTCATAGTTCGCCTATTAAAATTCGGCCTAATAGATCGTCATTACTCGACTATTTCAAAATAGAAGTGAATTAATTGAGATATTTTAATTAAAGAGCGTCACTTTCATACTTTTCCTCTTGACAAGTAATATAAAATTTCATTAACTATCTAAGAAAAAACTATTACAAAAATGTGAATGGAGTTGAAATAACAATAATTCAAGAGCATCATACATCACTTTCAAACTTTTCCTCTTAATTTATTTATAGTTTTTGAAATACTCTTCACAGTTTACACTATCTAAAAAAACGAATAACTTGAGAACAATAAAAAATAAATATACTTTTTTTTTATTCAAATTAAAAAATCATACACAAAATAAAATATCAACTAGAATAATGATCACATCTCAAGGAACCGCGTCCTGACACCGTTTCTCCCAACTCTCTGGACATCCTTTGTTTCTATACTTCTATAAAGGTGAATCCACACGGCCGATCCCGTTGTTAGAATCGCGTTGAAAAGTGCCCAACTGGGTTGAATCTGGCCGTGTGTATTGACCAGGAACGCGGTTGTGAGTTTTGACGATCGGATCGCGAGGATAGAGCTATGCTCTATAATCGACAACCGGGTTGTTAGAATCCCGACGTTCAACCAATGAGAACGCAGTAAATTTGTGACGTCAGACTTCTGAGTGAGTGAGACAGAGAATTGACGATAGCCGGGTAGCCGCCATTTTCTGCAGATTTGTTGGTTATGTTGGGAGTGCTAGGTCCCTAGCATAATTATTTATATTTATATTTAATATTTAATAGAGCTATATTTAATAGAATAGTCGCTGCAGCTACTATGACAATGTTGTCATCTTCCATGATTATTTAAACAATAGTAACACAAGAAACGTCAAAACACAAGAAACGTCAAAAGCAATGACACCTATCAAAACCCAACCTCTAAAACATGATCGATGTATCGAACGATCAACGTTCGATATCTTCCTCGCTTCTGATTGGCCAGCGTCGACGAAGCGAGATAAGTCGACAATTGAATTGTTATGGCATCGTACACCGTGTGGATTCAAAACTCGATCGGCTGACGCGATTACCCAATCCAATTCAACAACGGGATCGGCCGTGTGTATCCACCTTAAGAACAACAACGAATCAGATTGTCGTGAGTGTTGGTGGTGTAGCTCGACCGTCTCCCCTATTCTCCAACACTATCGCTCGGTAGTTCCCAGCATCAAGACATGGCTATTTGCAACGGACAATTATTTGGCTCTCCTAAGTACTTTGCAAGGACAATGCATGATAGAGAGAGAAGGTGAGAGAGACAGAGAGAGAGAGAGAGAGAGAGAGAGAGAGAGAGAGAAGGAGAGAGAGAGAGAGAAAGAGAAAGAGAGAGAGAGAGGAGAGAGAGAGAGAGAGAGAGAGAGCATGGAGAGAGAGAGAGAGAGAGAGAGAGAGAGAGAGAGAGAGAGAGAGAGAGAGAGAGAAGGAGAGAGAGAGAGAGAAGGAGAGAGAGAGAGAGAGAGAGCATGGAGAGAGAGAGAGTGAGAGAGATAGACACATACACACACTATATAGGCCTATATATATAAATATATATATATATATTTATATATTTTCAATATAATATATGATATATGTATATATATATATATATATATATATATATATATATATATATATATATATATATATATATATATTCGTAAATATATGTAATATATGTATGTATATGTATATATCTAATCACTTTTTGGAGACAGCGTACAGTGGAAAAGAGACAGGTAGGGTAGAGAGGAAGAGAGGGATAGAGGAATATGTGTATAATTACGATATAATGCTAGGTAATCAGATACCTATGAGGCTATGGCTGGAGTATAGTGATTAGGTGAGACAAGGTGAGGACCCCATTGGCTATTGTACTCGCATCAAACGTACGACCAATTGTTTGCTATTAGTACGCTCAGAAAGAAAAGTGCTCTTCTCAAAAGAAAAACAACTTTGTGACGGCAATTGTACTCGAAAATAGGACAGTGTTTCTTTCACAAGAATAAGCACCACTCGAGTCCGATGAGTATCGTTTAATTAGAGGAAGCTGAAGAGCGTATACCGGAATAAAGTATACTTGGCTGTGTGACATGGTTTTGGGGTACTTATGAATTGATGGTTGTAAAATGAGGTCAGGGTTCAGGTAAGGTTGTATACCCAAACCCATGTCACAACCGAGTCGACTTCATTCCGGTGCACGCTCTTCAGGCGCCCTTTTAATCAACGACCACACCAACAGCTATATAGGTTATTTGGGGATATAATGGTACTGGTGAATGATAAGACGACAAAAACTTGGCTGAATGAGTGAAATTTTTTTTTTAGTGATACCCCACCCCCACTAACAGCTATGTTATTTCTTAATTGCAGGGGATAATATTAGATTGTTTACAATAATCTACATTTTATGAGGGACTATAGAGCACGTGCCCGAATTAAATACAGTTTCAAGACAAAATCGTGATGAATGAGCCAAAAGTATCGAGATTAGCGCTTATTTCACGTCCCAACCGACAGCTAGTTTATTTAGTGGATACGAATGAGCGGAAGAGTTAGACGCTTGTGTACAAAAACCTATACTTCATACGGGACTCGAACCCAAACACGAGTTTCCAGTCCATGGAATTGCCTTGACTGACTAAACCAGGCGGTAGAACATAGAATTAATTAACAGTATTTATTTTTACATATTGTTAAGACAATAGCGAAATATATGCAAATTCAATTTCAATTATAAGATCCACTAGACAAAATAAATTTCAATAAATTATGTATATATTTGTATCCACAAGAGATAAAGGCTCGAACCACCCGCACGTTAGTGATGTAGAATAGGGGGGACGGTCGTTCGGAACGTCTTCTTTGGTAGGTACAATTAAGTATAATAGACACCTCAGTGTTTTTAGCGCTATTCAGGGTTATATAATATATTTTTAATTTGCATTTCCGTGGTTGGATGATTGCCTGTGAAATCGAGTCTGCATGCTGATAATTGAGGGAACGATTCCTTCTCGTGAAATGAGCAATTAAAACTCTGTCCATGTACTTGCTATTTATTATTGGAAGGAGCGCAAAATTCATGGTGGAAATATGTAGAGGTTTTTAAAAAACGAATAAAATCAAACAAATACAATAACACAAAAAACGAAGAAATGAACAATTTTGTAATGTATACAAGAACAGGGAAAAAAAAAGGAAAAAACGTTTTCTAGAATGAGAAGAAGATGATCAAGATAATAATAAGATTCATGATTTTTTCTGCCTACTTTTCTCCTTTACTCTCTACATTCATTAATGATCATAAAACTTGAACCATGCAAGATACAAATTTAACAAACACATCACAAGATGCAGACAATATTTGTCGAAAATGCTAATGAGTCAAATTTTGTTATAACAAAAGTGGAAAGATCACTTGTGTGCAACAGTAACACTCGATATTTTAAACATCGATTTTTATCTCACAGCGTACTGGTACATACAAGTAACACGTGACATATTGTGAATGTTGATTATGGATCGACAATATTTTACAAGAAACTTCTCTGCATGGTGTGAAGCAGTTTCACTACAATATTTTTGTCCGGAAAGTCACTACACAATCGATCATATGTTACGTTCAAACTGATCATGTCACGCTGTGGATAGGTCCCCCTTAACCTGAGATTCAAATAATCCGTTCCGTCCACGACCGCCTCCTTCCTCCCATCACAACACTTGACCTCCTTCTCTACTACAATAGAAATTACACGGACAAGTCATTGTACATCAACAGGTCGACGAAAAACAAAATTAAAATTACACACCCAACAAAAAGAGAACGTACTAAAGTTATACAAAATCGATGAGAACCTCAATTAAAAAAGACTATCATTTTTGACATCTGATGGATCGTCAATGAGAGATGATGGCTCGAACCACCCGCGCGCTAGTGGTGTGTAATAGGGGAGACGGTCGCTCGGAACCTTCACCTCTCGGAGAGACAAGTATATGTAAACCTCCATTGGACCTTGATAAGTAATATTAACCCATCATTACAACTGATTACAAGTGATTACAAGTGATTACAATTAATAGGAAGCCGGGTCGGATATAATAATAGAAATTCACTAAGTGATAAATTACTCGTCGACTAGTTGTATATATTATACGTCACTATCAAGGCTCAATTTTAACGATATCAAGAGTAAACGCGAGTTGAACTTTCGAATCGAAGGCTTCTGTCAAGCGCAGTGGCGTAACAAGACAGGAGTGCAGAATGGGCCCCTTCCTTTTCCCCATAGAAAAGCACTCGTGTGCCTCTAATTTAGTTCAATATAAATGTGTTTAAGATTCTCTTTGAATTTTTGTTAATTTTATACATTCTATATAAAGTACCCGTAACGTAGAATACTATTTATTGCCAAAAATTAAATGTATTGTAAAAAATATAAGAGTCTTTTTTATTAAACATTCTTTACACCATAAAACACTATTTATTGTTGTTATTTTATAATGTTTATGCATTTCTTTCTCAAATTATCTATCATTACTTGTATCTATATATAAATCTTTATTTTAGACTATGTCATGTTATACATGATTGCCGTCAGACACATAATAACAATCAAATTAAAAATTAATGATGTAAAGAAAAACTGAAAAATACACAATAATAATAATAAATCACACATGAATGATTGATAAAAAAAAATGATTGGTTGTAGAAAATAATGAGAGAATATTAAACAATAATGAAAAAGTATCAGTGTGAACAGTAATATGAAAATAATATAAAAATAATACAAAAATGACGAATAATTAAGCTATAAATGAGAGTATAAATGGTTTCTCAGAATGGCGATAGATCCTTTTAAGGCTAAAATCCCTATCGAATTTATAAAATTACTGTTCAGATTGAACTTTCTACAAAATTTTACAAAATAATTGGGATAGTGCCCCTAGCGCCTATCAAAAGACCAATCACGGTGATATTCGAAATATTATAGGTGGTTCTCAAGTATAAAGATGTTGTTTCATAAATGTTTTTTTTTTCATCATCCACATTCCTTGCTTGATCTGAACCTAATTCAAAACGAATTGTTGGATCGAGAACATACCCGTGATTGGTCTTTCGATTTATGGCAATAATATCGATTCTACGGGTACTGTCGTTTTCTCCCAAGCAGTGTACTTCTTACTATACTATTGAAACCCGTCTGATATCATTACCAGCATACGATCAATTTGGACTAAAAAAACATATTCTATTCTATTATAAGCCTACAATATAAACACCATGCATGATTTCTTCATTACTACCTTCAGAATTATATGTATTAAAATTATTAACCGTGTAAACTAACATTTTCACAGGTATAAAGATAAAAAAATTGTGTTTTCAAGTCGTTGATGTGTTAAAATTATAGGACTTGACTTGAATACTATATCCTCACAAAAATTGATATTTCTCTAAATCGAATCAAATGCACCATTTTTTTTATTTTATCGCAACACGAGATTTCTCAATTCCGACCGACCGTCTCCCTTATATGATAACAATAACAATTGTCCGTGTCGACCATTCATATTTAATTAAATAAATCTTCCATTTTTGAAGGTTCCGATCGACCGTCTCCCCTACACATTAACAATAACAATTGTCTGTGTCGATCATTCAAATTTAATGAAACTAAAGACTATTTATTGAAGGTTACGATCGAGCGTCTCCTCTATGTGATAGTTATAACGGTTTGGTGTGTCGATTAGTTAATGAAGTCAATGACAATGGGATGGAGAGGCTTCAATGAATGATGCCGCAGCATTGATGGATTGGGAAATAATCACCACCACTTAGCAGGTTTTCAATGAAAGAATGTAAAATTATACGAAGTAGTTTTCATAATAGTGTTTTACCATTAAATTGAAAAACATGAGTGAAATAATAGATGCATTCCTGTGTTAAGTGTTTAGATTAAAAAATATAATAGGTGTTGTGATGTAGAAATAAATGTAGGGAATATGAATGCGTATTATGGAAAATATTGTCTGTAAAAATGAATAAATAGTAAAAATAGTGAAGTTAATTATTTAATGCATCCTTTACCCTTGAGGGCGAAATTAAAATAGGTATTGAAATACGCGAATAGTTAGGGTTAGTGCAAGACATCCGTTCGGTGCAAATCGAAGCCCCTGCTCGTTTGTTCGGTTGTTACGTCCATCAACTATTTTTCCTATTTATTTTTCTATTTTACATAATATATATATATATATATATATATATATATATATATATATATATATATATATATATATATATATATTTATATTTTATGTATTTATTTCTACTTTACAAGTTGCAAGTGTTTAATATCTGAACACTTATTTCATCATGAAGAAAATAGACCATCTTCATAAATACTTCGTATAATTTTTTAAATATTAGGCCTACAACAAAAATTCAAAACACATTCCTACAATGGTCACTCTAATGAAAACAAAATAAAGTCACCCTCCGTGGCCTAGTCAGCTGAGGCACTACTTTAGAAACTGAAGTCACCATTGGGCTCAGGTTCGAGTTCCTCATAAGGCATGGGTTTTCATCAGCATCCTTTCACTCATCATCACTTCATAAAGGTTACATCATCACTGCTCATACGTAACCCCAAATAACCCAACTATTGGTGGGGTCGTTAAACAAACAATAATCATCAGGCATCATTCATCATAAAGAAAATACACTATCATCAAAACTCCTCAGTGTAATTTAAAAATCATAAAGAAAACACGCTATTATCAAAACTTCGTGAAATCTAAAAATAAAATGACATCAAAATACAGGGTCTAGTCACATTATAATGAAAACAAAATAAAACACATCATTTCGCTTCGCTCTTTCACATAACACGGAAATTACAGGAACCTTCAACAAGCCGAAGGCTCTCAACGAAGACAATACATAATTACATAACAACCCATCACCGAAAACCAGAGCCCCAAAGATTCCGCATCAAATGTCAATATCCAAGGTCCTTAGAAGACACAATTACACTATCCACTCCGAAGGCCGTTCAACAGGTCTTCTGCCTTGTCTTAAGATACTTGTGCTGAGGGTTCGAATCAACCGAAGTCAGTGGTATGGGATGGGGAGACGGTCGATTGGAACCTTCATTTCTCGTGGATATTATACTTTTGCCTTGTCTTATATATACGTATTGATGAGATATGAAGGTCCGAAACAACCGACTGTTACTGGTGTGGGATAGGGGGGGACGTTCGATCGGAGCTAACACTTCTCATGGATATAAATATTGCTATCAACGAGAGAAGAAGGCTTGAAACACCCGCGCGCTAGTGGTGTGATATACGGGAGACTGACGATCGTAACCTTCATCTCACCTAGATACAATTATCCTCATGTATTACATCTTTTGCCTTACTTGTATTGACACGAACTGACGACTCGCGCTAGTGGTGTATGATAGAGAGGACTTTCGATCGGGACCTTTATCTCGCAAGAAACAAGTAGAACATGTGTCACGATCAGGGGTTTTATCGATAGTTTATGATAGACGATTGAGGGTGTCGACATGTCGTAAGGCAGTAGTCATGAAACCTTGTTTGTACATCCGGGAATGTTTGAGATTTATTGATACGGGTTGTTCACACGGTTGGGACGAGTTTAATAAGTCGTTTCGATTTGTTTTGTTGGTAGTATAATCATTATCATCGTAGTTGGGCGCCAGAATTGGTTTCATTTTTATTTGGGTGGTAGGATCGCCCTCGTGGTGCCCCGTTCAAACGATCAAATCTTCCATCCATAGCCTTAATTGGGTAACAATGATTTTGTATCAAGTTTCGATGTTATTAAAATATATATATATATATATATATATATATATATATATATATATATATATATATATATATTTACAGAATTTTCTGAGTTGT
Source organism: Brachyptera putata (assembly GCA_907164805.1). NCBI lineage: Eukaryota > Metazoa > Arthropoda > Insecta > Plecoptera > Taeniopterygidae > Brachyptera > Brachyptera putata. The sequence continues at coordinate 18,578,366 of OU015471.1, read as the reverse complement.
GAAGAGAAACGATGAACTATTATTTTACTGATTAATTCCATCATTATTATTATTATTGTGCAATTATTTATTCGTCTATTAAAATTACATATTAAATTAAACTGATTCATTCATTGAAACGGCCACGAAACTTTCAGATACGCCTATCATAAAAAACGTGAACTTACTATTGCAAACGAACAATATATTACAACAATATATCTCACGTGTTTATATTCTTGTTTTATCAACGATTTCAATTTTATGAATCACTATACGAACACCTTCGCAATAACGCGGTCAATCAGATTGTGACCAACGTATTGCCAGTTCGAGACACCCCGCAGTTACTGTTAACACATAGGGGAAACCTCCGATCGTTCCCGTCATCACGTGACGCTGGAGAAGATCAGTTGTGAGAAAGTCGCATGTTGCAATCGAATACGGCAACCCACGGCTAAGAAATGCCGTTAGACCAGCTTCGTCAATTAATATTGGTGAAAATCAGTGAAATAAAGATAAATGAAAGTTTTGTAGCCATCATATAGGCTTATACTTGTATCGAAAACAACCTAGTAGCTGATAGTTTTTATGATACTGATATAACTAGTTCATCAACAGACGTATGTAAAAATTTGAAAGAAACACACAAATGAAAGCTATAATATAAATGCTATAATATATATATATATATATATATATATATATATATATATATATATATATATATATATATATATATATATATATATATATATATATATATATATATATATATATATATATATGTGTGTGATAATTAAACTTCTTGGATACAATACCGCTTTTGAGGCATGGAATTGTGTTTCTGATCGGAAATCTCATGGGGACGCTGAAGAGCGTATACCGGAATAAAGTCGAGTCGGTTGTGTGAGATGGGCTTTGGGGTATATACTTACGAATGGATGGTTGTTGAATGTGGTCAGGGTTCAGGTATAAGTTTTGACACTCAAGCCCATGTCACACAACCGAGTCGACTTTATTCCGGTATACGCTCTTCAGGCGCCCTGAAATCAGTGAACCTCAGAATACCACTAATGGTGAGATTATTTTGTTGGTTATCCACCTTAAGTGGATACAATTTTAGTGTTGAAGATATTTTCTAGGATAACAAATAGTATGTGACGAATCGAAAAACATAATCTCGTGAAAGAATTATACTAAAGTAGAGAAAGGAAAATTTATCCATAATGGAAGAATAATCGTTTGTAATCTAAACTAAAATTTCATCAAGATCCTAATTGGTACTAAAACCTGCCAACAATGTGGGATGTCTTTATTAGATGTCATTGTTGACAGCACTTACGCGCTCTATATTATACCTCATTTCGATAGTTTCTCTTTTACTATCACAACTTCTCTCGTCTTCGTTGGCCTTTATTCTGCGAAGTGGCAACCGGAAGTGAGTTTTTCAGTTTTAGATTAGTTTTAATTTAGATTAAATTAGTTTAGGTTGTTTGTCCTGTTGAGTTAGTTTAGGTTAGTTTCGGTAGGTTTGGATGATTAAGTTAGTTAGATTAAGTTGATTGCGGTTAATTTAGGCTGCGCGCAACAGCAACAACAACAACAATAACAATAACAACAGCAACAACAACAACAACAACAACGCCCGCACGTTGTGACATACACAGATGGTCCGGTGAAGAAAGGCTGCCTTTATAATGACTGTATAGGCCAGCGAATTATTGATGCAACCGAAAAAAATGATAATTTCTTAGGTTTTCCAACTTTTAAAAGTTTTGAGTTGACCATTTTTTTTTAGCAATAAATCAAAGAGTTCAGTTTTAACGAAACATAGATCAATGAATTGTGTATACATTTATTTCATCCACTTCAATCAATCCAACAAAGATATAGCGTTTTCTTCATCAAAATTAACTATTATACAAATTGTGTGTATACGTTTTTTTCAAATATATAACAAATGACCAAACATTTTATCGATAATAGGGCGATATATTATCACCCTTGTGGTGCCCCGTACGAATGATCCTATCCTACCTCATCATAAATATAGCCTTATGTGGAATACTTTGTACCAAACCAACATGATAATATAAAATATCTAATAATGAGTAGTACTAGGAAAGTAACAAAGCTTGTGACTGGCTAGTCATTACCAGCTGAAGGATATTGTTCGGTGTCTCTTTCAACTCTCAACAATGAGAAACGAGAGCCACTCGAGAGAAACCTATCGGATATCAGTTCTTAAGATCGACCTTGCTTCGAGACGGCAAGTCCATTGTTGCGTCAAACAACCCATAATTACACACTTGTGTCCACGAGAAATGAAGGTTCCGAGCGATCGTCTCCCATATACCACAACATTATCGAACGGGTGGTTCCAACCTTCATCTCTTATCAATAAAAATGTTGATATATCCACGAGAAATGAAGGTTCCGAGCGATCGTCTCCGTACATCCGCAACATTATCGCACGGGTGGTTCAAACCTTCATCTCTTATCAATACAACTATAAATTGTATCCATGAGAAATGAAGGTTCCGAGCGATCGTCTCCCATATACCACAACACTATCGCACGGGTGTTTCAAGCCTTCATCTCTTATCAATACAACTATAAATTGTATCCATGAGAAATGAAGGTTCCGAGCGATCGTCTCCATATACCACAACACTATCGCACGGGTGGTTCAAACCTTCATCTCTTATCAATAAAAATGTTAATTGTATTCTCGAGAAATGAAGGTTCCGAGCGAAAGTCTCCCCTATCTCATACCACTACCGCACGGGTGGTTCGCGCCTTCTCTCGTGGATAGAGGATGGAAGAGGATAAACTGATAGCCTCTGTCTGGCTCGGGCAGTTTAAATATATATATATATATATATATATATATATAGGCTCTGTTTGAGGAACTCGAGTCATGGCGGACGTGAGTTCGAGTCCCGCATGTGATATGGACTTTTGTAAACATTCATATCTACCATCCACTCATACTTACAAAAATAACTTGGCTACTGGTGGGATCGTTAAGGAAACAATAGGCCTAATCATTATCTCGGATTAATTTAATCCATGATTAATGTTGTGACAATAATAATTTATAATTATATACATAATGATTATAATATATAAGTTGAATTCACTTACTATCTAATATATTTTGTAAAATCGGACAAAATTTATGGTTGATATTACGGATTATGTGGAAAGACGGGATCATTAAAATTTTTAGGGTTGTGCGAACCTGGTTTTTTGAAGTCGAACTCGAACTCGAACTTGAGACTGAAAAGTTCGCGAACTTCGAACTTTTTTCGAACTTTAGAAATGCAATGTAAAAGCAGGAATTGAAGATGTAGAAAAATAGTACATTGGCGGTCTGACATCATTGTGAAGGCTAAATAAAAACTCAAAACTATATGTACGTTTCTAGTGTACTATTCTTTATTATTCATTACATAAAATAACTATGATATAATATTGATTTTCCGACAACGATATAACCTAATATACATCATTCCTTAAGAAAAAAAGAATTGGCTAGTGCTATAATTATTCGTGAGAAAATGAAAGCATGAACTGAATTGAACTCTCAACAGTTTATAAGCTCAAATATGAAATAAAATTGTGAATAGGCCTAATTATTTAGTGGCCTACTAGCCTAGTATGAGTTAAGGTACCGGTAAATACTAATTAGTCAAATTCAAAATACAATTCAAGTAAATGATGAAGTGAAAATGCTCCCCCCTTTCCATAGTCTAGAATTATCATTTAATCAATAGGACGATTTTGCATTTGTAGATGCCAGCAACGGACTTTTCTTCATTTCCTAGGTATGGCATCATCGTAAATAAAGCCTTGTACATTGTACTTTTTTCGTAGCTCAGTTTGTATGTGGTCATGTAGGAATGTCAGATGTTCGACATGTTCTGGGCTGAGTAGCGTTCTTCTATCTGTAACTACGTTTCCTACGAAAATGTAACTACGAAAATGAATCCACCAATGACAAACTGGAATATGAAATTGTGATTGATAATACTAAATGTTAGATAGGCCTACTGTATTTACACATATAGGACCCATTTTTTTTCCATTTTCAAGTCATCAAAAACTGATTCATCAAAAAATCACATCGGTCTTTAAAGGAAAGTGAGAAAAAAACGTCACATTTTGAGATAGTAAAACATCGCAAAACATCCCGTGAAACACTCCTGGTCGTCCAATGTTAAAGCATGGGGCGAACCCCCAATCGTCCTTTTTCCTAACATTAGAAGTCAGGAGTTCCGACTCCTTAGTATCATGTTACAATGAATAACAACCAAACACTTTGACACATCTGTTTATCATCAATCAACTCAGTCAACACTGTAGGCTAGATACAAATGAATACAAGGGAAATGTTTGTTTATTCTCTTTTTGAGTGGTTGATAGATAGCTTGAACCAGGCATCTGCTAGTGGGTGGTAAAAGGGACAGAAACTTTCTTTTGTGGTGACAAGGTCTCATGAATCATGTTTATGCTCTGGAATATTGGGAATATGATGCTGCGTCCTATACAAGTTGATTTCTTGAGGGTTTACTAATGGCCTAGTCATATAATGAATTAAGGCACTTAGTACTTTGATTAAACAATAAACAAGAAACACTGGAACTGCGCATTATTGCGCATAATGACGCATAATGCCCTGGGCCTAGGGCCTCATCACTACGACCTCCTATTTCCACATTTAATGCAGATTGCAGACAAACAAACATGCAAGTCACTTCAGAGCAGACTGGATTGGCAATTCACGGGAGTCAGGACATCCCACAGTCCACAGCCTTGAACCTAGTAGCTTTCAAATGCCAGTAGATGTGCTCCAATAGTGCCACTCGCGCCATATTCAAAAAGTGCGGGAAAGTTCGAGAAAGTTCGTTTTCGAACATATACGGTTCGATTTCGAACTAGAAAAAATAGTTCGAGTTCGAGTTCGTTTTCGAACTGTTCGCACAACCCTAAAAATTTTTCTTCTCAACAAATTATTATTTCACCCTTGTTGTGTGATATCGTAAACTGTATCTAATTGAACCATATTCAAGATTCCAAGGTTTTCTCAAACACTTCTTTCAAGTAACTTCACACATTGTTGTAATAAACGTACAACAATGTCCCCAAATTGTGTTCACCAATCAAAACTTCAGTATTAGTTTGTTTGCCCCCCACTAGTTGCTATGGTAACCTGACCAACAAGTCATCGTCCTTATTACTCCTTGACGCGCGCCACGACAAGGAATCAAACACGGCGTAATCCTGATTCCCTGATTCCTTCAAATAAACCAAGTGAACAAAACTAAATTCAATGCCAAACTAAGTTAACGTCAAATGCGTGAGCCATTCGTCCTAGCCATTAATTGCCTGACCGAAACCATCGATCGCTCATGCTAACGGATACAGAGAACGGTCGCTCGAAGTCGCCAACGCTAACAAGCGAAGCATATAGTCGGAACACGTTTCGACAATATGAACACAATATGGAAGATTGCGTTCATTTCTTGTTGCCTTTTTTTTTTAATAAAAAAAGAGGAAAAAAGAGACAAATCATCAGAGGCATTGGGACGATTTGTATGGCCTCTGAAAGAAACGTGATTATAAGGTATCTATCTCTCTCTCTCTCTCTCTTTCTCTCTCTCTCTCTTTCTCTCTCTCTCTCTCTCTCTCTCTCTCTCTCTCTCTGTCTTTATATACACACATTTTTTTATTTATATTATATATATATACATATATATATATATATTTATATATACATTCATAATTTAAAAATATATATGTATAATATACAATATATTATGATGGAACTTTTCTTACGAATTTAACGTTTTATGGTGATCAAACAATTGAGGATAATACATATATATATATATATATATATATATATATATATATATATATATATATATATATATATATATATATATATATATATATATATACATATATATATATATATATATTTTTTTTTTTTCTTCATACATATTATATATATTTTTATAATTTCATTCATACTTTTGTCATTGGTAATGACTTGAAATTCATATTATTTATGTATTTCGACAATGACCCATATCAACGTGTTATTCTTATGATAAATGAAATTATTACTATTACAATCAACTATGTTTATAATACCTATATTGTATATTGTAGTTCCGTATATAATAACTTCAAAAAAATAATCAATATAGATACAATACAATATTTGACAAATAGGAGACTTTTTCCACTCACTCACGTGCTAGGCCTAGCATTCCTTGTAACAGCATTGAAAGAAGTTGGGCTTACCTGTAAACAAAAATACATTATTTAGTAAAAACATAAATAAGAAAAATGCCAATCAGCATAAAGCTCAATCGGCTGAGGCACTGGTTCAGACACTGAAGTCACCGTCGGGTGTGAGTTCGAGTCCCGCATACGGCATGGGGTTTTGTGTAAACGTACTTTCACTTATCCGCACTTCATCGTTTCATAGTCATCTACTCATCCGAACCCCCGTAAAACCTAGCTGTTGGTGGGGTCTTTAAGCAAACAATAATCATCATCATCTGTATAAAGTCTCTCTGTAACTACCCTCCAGGAGTATATGATTATAGCTATCGTACCGATGGAAACGGTTTTGAGGGTTGGGAAAACTTTGAAAATGTTCAATATTTCAATATTGAATACATTGATAACTCATTACTATTTGTATATGAATAACAGATAAACCAACCTATAGAGAACAGAGAATGCACATCATAAAAGCGGCAACCATGTTTTTGCCAAAAACAGTCACTGTACAGCCACTTTCTCTAATTATATAGGATCTCTAGATTCCTCAAGATTCTAGGTCGAGTCCTGTAGTAGTAATCAACAGGTGCGCGGGGGAGTAGCCACTTGGAACACGCGTCGGCCCTGGGAAGCCGAGTGCGAAAGTATGGAATCTACACACAGCGGGAGGGAAAGGTCAAGGACCGTGACCCTAGACCTATAGCAAACATATATAGTTGTGTCCACGAGAGAAGGTTCTGAGCGATCGTCTCCTTCCCCCCCTCCTGCCCCCACCTATTCGATAAAGACAGTTACAGGTACGCTGTTAGGGGACGCTGAAGATCGTATACCGGAATAAAGATACTCGGTCGTGTGACATGGACTTCGGGGTACTTTTCAATGATATGTGGTTAGGGTTCATGTAAGGTTGGACACCCAAACCCATGTCACACAACCCAATATGCTTTATTCCGGTATATGCTCTTCAGGCGCGCTGTAAAGAAGTCCCCATCAACAGCTATTGTAAATTGAGCACTGTACACACTCCATTTGGGCCCAATCGTGTGCGAACCTAAATTAACCTAAAATAACATGACCCAACCTATATAGATCAGCATAATCTAGAAGCTGTATATAGCTATAGTCAAACTAGATACAGCTTTAAAGATTCGGACGCTTCTGAAAGATGTAATTGTATTTCCAACCGTAAATCTCGACCTGTAAAATCATATTGCCATATACATAAGACAGGTACACCAACATAACGGTGATGTGTGTGTTTGTTATGTTGGTAGACGACCTTCTTCTTTCGTGGATACAAGTTTGTTACTTTTTCCTTTCTCTCTGTCGTTGCAAGATGACGGTTCGGTCGGCTGTTCCTGTCTACGGGTTAACATTGACGGCCGGCAGGTTCGACGGGGCATGTGTGGAGCGTGGGAAATGTGCCGTATTGCTGAATGCAGGTATATATGGGATTATTGCAGCATGTTTTTCTTGAAATCTGATCAATTGGGATGATAACTTTTTATAATGGAATATGTCTTGTTTGTCTGCGCCTCTCATAATTCAGTTGTTATTGACTCACTTTATTGGAATGAATTTGGAGAGCATTTTTTTAGAATAAGACGGATATAGACAAGGGTTTACTTTCAAGTTGGGTGTGGGTTCGAGTCCAGCACGAGACCCGAGATTTTGTAAACATAATTGAAGTAGAATACCATCATTCGAACCCCCAAATAGACTAGCTATATCGGGATATACATACCAAATCTTATAATTCCCATATCTCCGAAAACACAAATCTCCGAAAATTGTATATGAACTGTCGGAGAAATGGGTTTTCGGAGATTTTTCTCAGTGTTTCAGTTTTTTCTCAGAGAGTTTTCGGTTTTTTTCTCAGATATGGGATGCCTAACGTTTGTTTTTTCGAGGATTTGATTAGTGTGTGACTGATGGGGTCGATAAGCAAATTACCATAGGCTCACTTATCGATCCACATCGAGTACTCCTTGTATATCCACGATATTTAGTGGATGTCGACACATATTTTTTAAAAAAGTAGCATCATGAGTGCATACGAGAGTCGATTTAGCGAATTATCAGATTTTTGGGGAGAGCTTTTGAATTTACACACTTTTCATTTCACACACTAAAACACACACTAAAACACTTTTACACACTAAAACGGAGGAAACAAATATAAGTTCATTACCTTTAAGATGATCTAAGTGGAACCCTATCAACTCATATCGCACAATTGTCAAGTGTATACCGCTTTTTATTATTCGTCATTCAATTGCAATTGTTTCTCGTTTTTTCTCTTTTGTTTTGTATTTTTGTTCTTATTGTTCTATAGTAGGCCTATTGATTCTCCTGAGAACGGTGTAGGTTCAATTACACTGAAACGTAGCATTTTAATAAATCACTCTAAGCTATAAATCAAGTCAAACAATAATTTCCGCTTCAATATATAAAATAATTACTAAAACTTATACTCTACTTTGTATTATTATAATTTCTACATATAGCTTTAGCTATATTGACTAGAAGAAGAAAACTATCCCACATGTGATATACTCATCGTATACCAAATATAATAGTTTAACCTGGTATTCTTTGGTATATGCTATACTCTACCGATCTATTCACATATCCACACGGCCTACTTTCCTCTAATCACCCCAACCATCAATACACATTCAATTACCGATCGATTTGCACCTGATGAGGGTCGTTAATAATGATCCCGCATGATGTCGAACCCGGGTCACCAGCTGCGTGTTTGTGTTGGTGTGTGGGTGCTCGGTTAGCCGGGTAATGTAAGCTCAAGGTGAGGATGAGACGACATTGACGGCAACTTTCACTTGAAGACGATTTACATGGTACTATAATATACCGTTAATCTGCGTATAAACTTGTCTAGAGGAAAGAAGATGGTTGTATATCAACTATAAGCAGTAAAAGCGTAAAAATTTAAAGAACAACATGACCCTGAAACTAGATTCTAACGGAAAATGACGCTATTTATTTCATTAATTAGAGAGAAAACTAGAAATCATTTCATTTCACGTTCAGAAATTATAGTCAATTTATTTGTCCTTTGTCCTCCAGGACCTGGTCCACTCCCGAGTCGCAACGCAGGCACTTCTCGATTCTGCTCATGTTTCCAAACAAAATCGGTAATTCCTACGTCGTAGTCATCGTCACGACTACAACGTAGCCCTAGAAAATAATTTAGGCCAGAGCCAAAGTGCAGTCTTATATGGCTCCCGAATATTTTGTCAGAAATTATTAACTTTTCTGTCAGAAATTCTTGACTTTATAATGTTAGTTCGAACGTTAAAAAATGAAAAAACCTGATCATAACCTATCTTGAAGAAATTAAATTAAAGAAACAAAAATAAGTACAAGTCGCGGTATTCGAACCCAGGCTGCTCGTCACCAGTAGCAAGCGTCTTGTCCATTGGGCCACGAGGGGGTATTGACAATATGTCCTTTTCTCTCTACGATTAGAGTGGAGAGATCGGGTATATTCGGGAGCAACGTGACTGGACTTTGGGTCTGTGCCCTACCGTTATCCTTGTGACAGCAGTTTCACCCCATCTCGCTCATCTTACAACTCATAGGGTGCATTCCGAAACCTACTGGCCTTACCTGTAGTACAGTATACTTGCTAGTAGAACAATCTAATTCCGGTAGGCCTCAATAACGGAACGCACCCAGTACAATTCGAAAGTAAAAAGATGGATGCATGCAATTATTGTTTTCCAATGAAAGGTTGGGTTATGAAACAACGTGTGAAAAAATCATATGCAAATCAAACTTAAATACATTTCAAATCAACTAGCATCCATCCAGATGAAGTTTCTCAGCCTTATTCACAACAATATTTACACGTCGATTTGTCAGTGAACTAACTAATGTAATTAATCTAGCATCATTCATTGGAGGGCGCCATTACTTGACTGGGTTTACTGGGACGAATAGTTCCAGTGTTTCCAGTAAACCGAATATACTGGCACGTTGGGTTTCGGAACGCTCAGTAAATTACTCGGAGTAGGTTTCGGAATGCATCCAGTACACTTGCAGTAGATTCTGGAGGTTTCGGAACGCTCAGTAAATTACTCGGAGTAGGTTTCGAAATGCATCCAGTACACTTGCAGTAGATTCTGGAGGTTTCGGAACGCAGCCATATTCTGCGTGTGCCCAGTTCTATACAACAGCATGCTCATTAACAACTCGATGTGCTCACGTCTTCAGTATACAGACTGTTTATACAGTTGAATAAAAGATGAGCTACTATCTTACATTTTTATCACACCGTCTCATTACGTACAGTGCCAACAACGTGTCCCGTTTAACGCAGCGACATGCCACTTACCGCCAACACTGGTTATATACACTTGTAGCATAGAGAGATAGAGGATCCGAGCGACCGTTCCCCCTACTTCACATCACTAGCGCACGGGGGGTTCAAGCCTTCATATATCGTGTCACTAATTGCAACGAGAGATAGAGGATTCGAGCGACCGTTCCCCCTATTTCACATCACTAGCGCACGGGGGGTTCAAGCCTTCTTATATCGTGGATACGACATGGTACAGATTGAATGAGAAGTATAAAAGACCTTTTTCTTTTGTTATAATGCTGAAAACGACCCCACCAACATCTAGGTTATACGGGGGTACGTATGAGCAGGTGATAATGAAAAGATGAGGTGAAAGAACATTCACAAAAACCCATGCCTTATGCGGGACTTGAACCCACGCCTGACCTGACTTGAGTTACCGCTAGCGATAGTTGACTGAGCTACGGGGACGGCTGCCCCTTTTCCACCTGGCTAAACCAGTCGGTCTCATGCTATTACATGTGATTCAACAGGTATCAGACGGTCAGAAAAAGGTCTTCTACTATTGGTTCCAGCTCTACACGCTTGCAAGCAAGACAGTTGAAGGTTCAATCGACGGCCCCCCTTACACAAAATCACTAACGCGCGGGTGGTTCGCTTCATCTTCTATAGTGGATAAAACAGCACTAGCATAGCTTCTTCCTTTTATTACTTACCATAGCAGAAATAAATCACATTTTCTTGTATAATAAAAATGACAAATAATAAAATGAAACAATCACACGAACGGTGAGATGATTGCAACGAAGGTTGAATGTTCTTATTCTCAATTAATGCAATTCTCTCTCTCTCTCTCTCTCTCTCTCTCTCTCTCTTTCCCTCTCTCTTGCTCGTGATGGGTCAAAGCAAGAATAAAACAAAGAAAATATCGTATATTTAGAAGTAAAAACAAAAAGACATACTCGCTTGTTGTGAGTGGTACTTTGTTTATGGTTTGGTATTACTGATTCCAGAAGGCTTTATTCTGAGAGATACTGAACCAAATAGCATGGGTAACCATGGTGATACCAACCCCCCCCCAGTTAGAGCTACTCCCACGATGGTAATTCATGCACGTATTGTATTCGTTAACTGTATGCATGCTATCTTTTAAGAGAGAGAAGGAATCAATAATGTCAGTTTTTTGATATACTCATGGAATGTATGACATGATAAAATAAGATACTGGAATAATATAGAGATGAAAAAATGAGAGATACAGAAGATGAAGTAGAATCCAAGAAACGAGTCAATTAAAAAGATAGAAGAATCTTTTTCTTGAATATAAATCAATGAATTATTCATTATTCCGGAAGTTTAAGGTAGTGCATGCTCTGTGCTTGTACAAATAGAGGAACACATTCTTACTATTTTTTTCTATGCTCACGAATCAGTGCAATTGACTGAAAAGTATATAAAATCCAAGATGAGTTCATGCTCTTTAGTTAATATGACATGTCATTTATGTGAATTCAATCAGTATTGAGATAATACGTCAATAAATACCAAGAATGTGATACGATTTATTGACGTATCATCTCAAACTGATTGAATTCACAAAAATTGATGTCATATTAATTAAAGAGCATACCATTATCTTGGAGTTGAAATACTTTTTAATCAATTACACTGGTTCGTGGACATGGAAAAAAAATAGAAAAAAGAATGTATTCAATTTTATAAGCACCGTGCATGCACCTCCTTAACACAGAGCCAGTTTTACGAATCTGATTCGTGTCTTATCATAATGTCATTACAAATAATTCTCAATACCATATTATGTAAAAGTGTACATCCTTTTTCATGTCATTTCAAATGTTTATCAAGGTGAATAATTATGAATAATTGAAATAACTCCACAAAACAAATCTTTATAATTATCTCAATGGAAACCCTGAAAGTCGAAGATGATATAATTTTTCAATGTACGTTACATTATTTGAAGAGCTACATCGTGTTGATAAGATGGTCGAATGTGTAATTATTTACAATTACTTTATATTTCGGTATAAATCAGCATGAATTATTGAAATTATAGAGTGGGTAAGGGGACACCAGATCTCATTTTAGACTGTGAAATGTGCATAATCAACACAGATTGAAAATGAAACCTGAAAATGAAATACATTTAATGCATTTAATGCAACTCCTCCCCTTTACAAGCTGTTACAACCCACTGAATGTTCTGAAGATTTTTAACGATGGTCAAAGTTGGGTGGGTAATCTTTTTGTCAAATGCTTCCATTTCAAACCTTCCATTTCAACTTCTGTACCGGTTACTTAATAAGTATAAGTTCAAGTGAGTTGGTTTTTCGTACAGTTAATTTCTGAGACAGTTGGTACGCCTACCTCCTCGTTGGTAGACAACCTACAAACTGTCTGAATACATCGTAGTCTCCTTCAATCATATTACGTATAATTGTGTACCATTTCATGTTAATATCACATTAGTTATCTCCGTAAATATCGTTCACTCTCAACTGAAGGTTCCACTCGGGTGTCTCGTCTATGCTCCAACATTAGCGACGGGTGTTTCGACCCGCAACGAGACATCGACTTGTTCGAAAAGTAGCATGCGCGAGCATACTCGATCACTGGCATTAATTTAATAACATATCGCAACAAAATGCTGAGATTAATTAGCAACACGAACTGAAACTGAGACGGGCAATTGACGACTTGCATTTCCCGCCCTTTTGACGTCACAAAACGTAACATCCAATCAGGGGGCTGCTAAATAACCATAAATGATACGGTAGTATTTTTTTCAAGTAGTAGTAGTTAGTAGTTGGTAGTTATTTTTTATTATTATGAAACAAGAGACATATATGTTCACATTCTACAGACTCACAAAGTCACGAGTTTTTACTTGTCTGCGTAGAAGTAGTAATTTTTAGTTTAGTAGTTTTAGTATAGACCCAACTGGCCGACTGGTAAAGCCAAGCCATTTCAGTCGTCAATAACGTGTAATTTCAGTATTATGAGCGACTCAATTGGTATAACTACATCTCTGAATTGATCACCCGTTTGGCCAAGTCAGGCAAGGCAATGTCTTGGAAATCGAAAGCGTATCTCCTTGGATTATGGATAGGTAAGAGCATTCCAGAGCTGTGTAACCAGCTACATAGTAAAAAAAATATATACAATATTGTCAACTTTGACAAATAGAAATATTTTCTACATACAAATATAACGATGTTATTTGTTATGTTGGCAGACGACCTTCTTTCGTGGATATAAGTATATTTAAAAAACGTGTAACATGAAAAGCTGAAGTCGATGAATGAAAGTAGGTCATGAGACGGGGTGATAATGATGGTGTATCAGGCCACAACCCCTGCATTAGAAGAGGGTAGGTTACATTATAACTGTACATAACCTACAGCGACGGGCCGAAGGGTGCAGCTAGCTTTACACGCAGAGTGATCGAATACCACAGACAGCGTTATTCCGACCGTCAGCGGGGAAAACGATATATATGCATGCTCAGAGGCCGTATACCTATTGTTAAGTTGTAGGAATATATCATTTAGTTTTAGTTTTGGTAAACTATTTGTATGGAAAATTTAACATTTTGTAGCAAACTACTATAAGAGTTCATACTTCATAAGTCAACTATGAATTCTTAGTAGTTTGCTAGCTACAAAATGCTACATTTTTCATAGAAATAGGTCACCAAAACTAGAAAGATTTATGAAATGTAGCGATTTATAATATATACAGATAAAGATTCAATGAATATTATATATATATTATATAGATTCAAAAATTTATAATCATTTGCCAAAAAATGCATCTGTAAAATCACTACAAAAAAACGTAAAACACGTCACTATGACGTAAATGTACGTTCTTCGCACACGGTCGAAATAGCGAAGTACAAATACCACAGCTATATGCACGATTGTCGGGGATGCTTCTAGCGGTAAATGGTGACAGGGTGGGATAATACCGACAGTCAATAGAAGGAGATGTGAAATATCTTTCATATTCGTGTCGGAGAGGTTTATATATTCATGCGTGAGGATATTTATTGAATATACGGTGGAAAGTCTGGCTTGGTCAATTAAGGTACTGCTTTTATAAAATTAAGTCAAGTCTGGCGTGAATTCGAGTCCTTTAAGAAACAGTTATATTAACGTGATACTTGATAATATCTTTCTATCTTCTACAATTTTTTAAAACCAAGATTTCGACGGATACATAAAGAGGGATCTAGCCACTATGACTACATCTATATCTTTTCAATAAAATAAAATAATAATATCTTTACCTATGATAATACGTGAGCATAAATTATAATACATAAAGGCTTAATTGCCATTATCGGATTGCAGGTGCATTCCATATAACCTAACTACTGGTGGAGGCGTTAAACAAACACATAATTCAAGTACATATTGCATATTTTGGTATTTAAATCGAATAATTGAATATTTTTCAATGTATATTTGAATCGTTTTTTTTTTCAAATGCACATTCACCACTTAGTACCACTTATGAAACGTTTTCCTAATTTCGATCGCAAACCGAATGTGAATCTCCTTTGGTATTTAAATTGTATAATTGAACATTTTTCAACGTATATTTGAATCGTTTTTTTTCAAATGCACATTCACCACTCAGTACCACTTATGAAACGTTTTCCTAAATCGATCGCAAACCAAAGGTGAATCTCCTTTGGTATTTAAATTGTATAATTGAACATTTTTCAATGTATATTTGAATCGTTTTTTTAAAATGCACATTCACTACTCAGTACCACTTATGGAACGTTTTCCCAATTTCGATCGCAAACCGAAGGTGAATCTCGTGAACAACATTCTTCTTCTTCTTCTGTCAAGTGAACACGACTCATCAATATAACATGCACGGCCGACTTGAGGCCATCAGTTATTCCTCTCTCGAGAGAGAAAAGAGAACTTGTAAATATTTCTAGAGAAGTGTGTCAATATCAAACCTCTTATTGCACCCAATTAATGTTACAACACTTTCACTTGATTTTATTACAAATAAACGGTTACTCACTGTAAATAGCAACGTGTTATTATTGTATTGACTTCTTTCAAGTGATGTCATACATTGTTGTAATAAGTAGACACCAATGTCCCTCGAATTGTGTTCTCTAATTACAACTTCAGTATTTCAGAGACTAAAGTGACCATTGGACGTTGGTTCGAGTCCCGCATAAGGCATGGGTTTTTGTAAACGTCCTTTTACCAATCATCACTTGATAGTTTTATTAATACCCGCTCATTCGTACCCCCGTATAATCTAGCTGTTGGTGGGGTCGTTAAGCAAACAATAATGATCATCATCATCAACTTCAGTGTTTGTTTACCACAGCCTTTTCTTTTCCTAGTTGCTATGGTAACCCGGGACATATTAAATCTCCCTATAGAGATCGTGCAAGGATGACGTCACACATTATTGTAATGAGTGGACAACAATGTCCCCAAATTGTGTTCTTCAATCACAACTTCAGTCTCAGTTTGTTTACCCCCAACTGTTCATAGTTGCTATGGTAACCCGACACATATTATAAACATCCCAATAGAGATCTCGCAAGTGATGTGGTTGTGAACAGTGGACAACAATGCTCCACAGATTTGTGTTCTCCAATCACACGGAAAACCTCTGTCAGGATGGTCGACCATGGTGCGGGAATCGAACCCCGGTCTCCTGAATGACGGATCGAGCTAGGAACTGATCCACCTATCTCACTGTTACAGAACAATTATAGTAGGCCTATTGTTTGAAATGGAATGTTTTATAAATAATATAAGTAGACCCTAACATTAAATATATGAACTCTAAGATCAGGACAGGATATACATTTCTATAGAATTAAATGCCATGTCATTATCTTACTATATTATACGATATTTGTTGTATTTAATTCTTACAAACATATTCATTTACCCTGGGAATATTATATCATCACGTTTTTTAGGTGTGTTTAGTGCCTATAGTGTACATACAATTGAGTTGAAAATGTCGTTTAAACGTGGAAGATATCAACATGCATGTGCTAGGTTTGTTGTTAATGTCCGGATATATTGCTAGAATGATTTGTACTTATAATGATGTGATTATTAATGTGAAAAATAATGAAATAAGATTAAATTAGGCCTAAGCTAGTTCGAGGTGAGATCTATTAGTTTACGCGAAGACGGTTAAAAGCTAGATTTGTATGCACTTTTTCATATATCTTAATTATAATTACAGTGCGTCGGTAAACAGAACTCAATCTAAATAGTTAAATATACTGTTAAAAGACTTTCTTCTTCGTGGATAAAAGTCTACAGCTAAAAAATAAACATAACGACTATAAATACTGAAGTTCAAACATCTTGCAATAATAAAATACACCGACGTCTTTGGAATTCAAAAAAAAAAGATGAACGGCACTTTCTAGTTGATTTCAATACACAATATTTCAATTTCCGCCAGAAAACTTTTCCCGTTTGATCAAAACAGATCACAATAGATTATTAAATGATACAATAGAAACGACGTTTCGTATAGCTTATTGTTAATATTCTTCAGTCGACAAAGTTTTTATAAAGAAATGATGAAAAATGATGTACAAAAAATATATATATTTTCATTTTCTCCACATTTGTGTTACCGTGCCAGCAATAGAGGAAGTAAAAATATAATAATAAAGTGTTTTGAACGTAACTGATATAGGAGAAATAACAGGCAAAATGTACACAAATAAAGGCGGAATACAGACCTTTAAAACGACACATTTCTCGAGTTTATTGGACTGTGCAATTATTACTACCTGTAAAAATTACGCGAAATATCAGATTTGAAAAATGTAAAACCTTAAGAATATCGAAATACAAATGATACTGAAAATAACAGTTTCTACTTTTTTCATCCGTATATCCAACGCTGGGCGCCTGGAGATCATATACCGGAATAAAGTCTACTCGGTTGTGTGACATGGGTTTGGGTGTCCTACCCTAACCACCCTTCATATATGAAGGGATGGTTGTAAATTATTCCAATTCCTATCATCTATATATAGGTGTTATATTAGAGTTAGATATTATAATTAGAGTTCATAGATCACATGATACATTCTAATAGGGTATTTTTAAAACATCCCTAATGATATAGGGCCTATCAGCGTTATATTATCGTAGGTGATAATCACATACATCCTACGTGAAGTCGGCAATTAAACTGGTTTCGAGTTCTATATCTTTTATCTCAGGCCAAATATGTATAAAGGAAGTCAGCTATCGCTAGCGGTAGAAACTGAAGTCAGCGTTTGCGTGGGTTCGAGTCCCGCATAAGGCATGGGTTTTTGTAAACGTCCTTTCACTTATCATCACTACATCGTTTCACTATCATCCGCTCATTCTTACCCCCATATAACCTAGCTGTTGGTGGGGTAGTTAAGCAACATTGAGAAGAAAAGTTAAAACTGATGCGCATGCGCTCTTGTAATGTAGTTAATCCAATTTAATGTAATCTGTGATTACACAGATATTTTATGATTGTTCTCGAATAATGACACCATAACGTTGTAGATGACTTTCTTATCTCGGCCGACTCTCTTACGTTCTAGACGCAAGTCTCTTATCAGTACAATAAAAAACGAGTACCAACTACCAAAACACTAAAACCAGTCAAAACTGTTGAGTCAAAGAGCTTTAAAAATAAAACCCACATTACAGGTGCTTTAGTTAATACGATGTCTAGTACGTAGAAGTGGAGAGATAGTCGCCGCCTCTCACTCACTCTCTCTCTCTCTCTCTCTCTCTCTCTCTCTCTCTCTCTTTTTCTTCGCTCTCTCTTTCTTCGCTCTCTTTCTCTTTCTCTCTCGCTCTCTCTGTCTCTCTCGCTCTCTCTCACTCTTTCTTCGCTGTCTCTCTCCATCTCGTTACTCTCGCTCTATCACATATACACACTCTCATACGTCTCTCTCTCTCTCTCTCTCTCTCTCTCTCTCTCTCTCTCTCTCTCTCTTTTCTTTCTCTCTATTCTATTCTTCATCTCTTTCTCTCTAATCTATTCTCTCGCTCTCTTGTTCTCTCTCTCTTTCTCACGGAATCACGAGGTTATTCATTACGAGGTTATTATATCATTTCGTAAAGTTATCACATGTTTCACAAAGGATATTTTTAATAATACCGAGGAGGAAAAATGTAATAAAAGAGAAACAGAGAGAGTGTGACAAGGGATCAGAGAGAGAAAGATATAGGAAGAATGGGAGCGAGTGATGGAGACGGAGAGAGAGGGGGAGAAGAAAGACGGAGATACAGAGATGGAGAGAGATGGGGCAATGTGAGCATGTGTGTGAGTAAGAGAGAGCGATAGAGCGACGAAATCCTAAGAGAGACGAAGACGAAGGAGAAGAAACGCTTGTGGTTCGCTGAAAACGCCAGAAGATTGGAAAACATGTTGCGTCTATATAAACTCAAAAACTTTCCACCGAACAAAAACTTGAAATCCTCTTTAAACAAACTCATCTCCTGCCCGCTCGACACACCCGCCCGCTACTGCGGTCTACTAGCCGGGACTGCCGCTCGGAACCGTCACGCAGCGCGGCAGTGCGGAAATCTAATCACGGTGACTTGACGCAATATTGAAATCTGTCGAGGAAACGGAAGCGCAGCCATTGATAACCCAGGAGTGACGTCGTTTTACAGGAGCCAATCGGGACTCGAGCCTCGGCTCTTCAGGCCACGTGGTTCGGCGCAGTCGCAGTGGCATTCGTCGGACCGGAAGTAGGGTTTATATTTATTTTTTTAATCAAGGTTAAATTAGTTTAGGATGTTTGTTCGGTTAAGTTAGTTAGTTTGGGTAAGTTTGGATAATTAGGTTCAGCGCCGTATTAAGGTATAGACTCACGAACCCCGGGTCTGAGAGGCCAAGAATTTAAGGAACTATTGAAATTAAAAAATATATTATTATATGAAGTTGTATTAAAAATAGAAGTGTAATCAATAATATATAGGCTACAATCTTATTGTAAAACATCAACTTCTGAATGAACAGAGTATTACTGAAAACATACTTCATATAACTATTTCGCTAATTCGATAAGTGTATTGGGGTTAGCGATATGCTCTCAAGTATCTACCCCATTAAGCTCATCTCAATTATTATTCTCCAGTACCTACGTATATATAAACCACCAACTTCGTATCAAGAGACCCACTCACGACTGTTATAGGGGTTGATATCCACTCACCCTTATAAACTCTGCCACTAATTGAGACCACCTATATTCCCATCGCAGTCGGCGTAAGTGCTATCATTACAACATCTACAAGTCGGTCTCTATACATCATTAAAACCGCATCAAGTGCTACCAACCCAGACTACTCGATTCAATTAAAAACATTTCAAAATCAGAAAGCAGAATATAATGACGTGACGTTGGTAATACCGTTCATCGTTATATTGAAGTTTTTAGGTTTCCAAAGTTAGAACAAAGACCAAGGTGTGTATACCAACAGAATATAATGGAATGTTTTTTTTTCAGAGCGATAAAAAGTTTGGGTATAAAGTGTTTATACAGTTGGTATATACGTTCGAGGTGATAACTTTGAGCACCGCAAAGCTTTAGGCAAGCTTTATTAACAACTTTGAACTCCACTAAAACTTGATAATAACGTATAAGCTTCCTAGATGGAGACATGTTCGCTATTCGATTAGAAGGCCGTGAGCGGTTTCGACAAAATAACAATTTATACGATGTGTCCCAGCTTTTGACATCTACAACATTACTTATAAAAACGGTGCTGTTCAGGGATGCGTTGATAAATTCTTTTGTGTTCTAATTTTTGTCTGTGTGGTGACACTTTTGAAGTTTTTCAAAATGGTGATGTGTTTATAATTCTATTTTTCATTTAATTGAATTTACATTTAATGTAATTGAATGCATGTGCTCCGTGGTGAGAATTCGTTCCAACATATTATTTATTCTTTTCTTCTCTCTCGCTGGGGGGATTGTCGACACAGCCTCACATTTCAGTGTCCACATCACGTAAGTTATCGCTGCGACTTTTTATTTGAACATATTGTATGAAATTGCTTTATTCCATTCAGAGAAGTACCTAGTAAAATACTATCAATCTATGATGAACATTCGTAATCCGAAGTGATATATATCGTGTGCACCTTTTAGGTCAACTTTGTAGATGTGTTCGAATTGGTTATGTTATACAATGACATACAGTTGATTTGCTGTAAGACGAGAGATTTTGAGGTCAACCTTCCAACAACTAGGTGATAGCTGAACACTTTCCAGATGCCATTCTAAACAATTGAATACAATTAAAATAATTTAACCAATCAAAAGAAAGGTGCAACATTCATATTGAAGGTAGATTTTTCTTTCACTAACATCTAAATTTGATACAAATCATACTTCCTCAATTAAGGATAAGGATGGAAGTAGGATCGTTTGGACGGGGCACCACGGTTGAATAGTTTCAAAATTTTCGCTAATTGTAGCAAAACTCGTAGCGGCTTCGAACAATTACGTAGTTGTTTCTAATTGTAAAACTCTTTCGGAAAAAATTCATTGACCCTCAAATTACCACACAGCAATACAAATATGACAGTTACATTTTCTTGTTATGTTGGCAGATGAATTTCTCAACTCGTGGATTCAACTAGAAAGATCTTACAGGCCTGAACTTCAAAAGACGGAAGTATTTGTAGACCATTCTATAACGGAACGGTCTTTACTTGCTTCCTTACGTACTAAGTTATTAACGACTTAATAACTAAAGTATTGTTTGTGCTTTATCGATTGTTCCCCCCCCCCCCCACAGTTTCTCGGTCCCCTCCCCACACAGCCTCCTAGGGAGCGAGGCTTGTCGGGTGCATATGAAACATTCATCATACGGGCATCGAACCAGAGACTTCGAAGGGAGAGGGGGAAAGAGAGATTAATGAGAGGGTAAGTGAGAGAGAGAGAGAGAGAGAGGGTGAGAGAACGACACTTACCACCAGTGACGTCACAACGTATGATTGCAGTCGGAGAAGAGGAAATATCGACAGATGTATTTATTTACCTGAAAGCAAATAACATGGGAATTATTGACATGTTCAGTAAATAGATGTGAAGGGTGGATCAAATTATAGCGTGGACATACATGGTAAAATACATCAAATGAGATGAAGAGAAACTGTACATTGGCAATTCTGTTACAAATACTGTCTATAACACACATTTTACTCTCCAGTTACATATGATTAAGTAGGAAATAAAATATATATTATGTAGTTGGGTCATGTGACCACTTAGGACAGCCACAACGTACAAGAATGAGGCAGCTGGTTTGGTTTATTTATTTTTATTTTTAGTTGGTGCGTTATCATTTTTCGGTGATCAAGTCGGTAGAGTACTTGAATAATTAATGAAATCAGAAACTTTAGACACTTCCACGTTCTATATATAGGTATCACGACCCATGGGAATTTATTTTATCGCCTTCCTGAAGATATAAAATACACCTCCATAATTTGTATTACACTTTTATTGCCTATTGCCAATGAAAATACGACAGCATGATATGTGTACAATCTAATAAGCGATACGAGATGCAAAGTGCATTTTATTGTATCCTTAGTGACCTTTCAGTGGACTAGGGTTCGATTCCCGTCGACCTGATTTAGGTTTTCATGGCTTCTCTTTATGGTTCCTGATCGAGTCTTGTAATGTTCCAAAAACCAACGAAATAACCTATCGTCTCATCCATCATTCGCCGACGCCAATAGATCCTGATCATAATTATAGTGCGTCGTTCAACTCAATAATTGTAAATAAATAAATAATAAATATATATAAAAAAAATGTATTAAAAAAAATGAGAAAAAAAGCTAAATCAATTAAATTATATATAATATATAATATATAATAATACAATTAGACAATAGTATGAACAATTACTTTTCATTATAAATGTATAACTATAGACACAATCATATAGAATATTAAAACATCATACTTCAAAAACTACTGTTTGATATACAGAAAAATAGAGTTGAGCTATTTCTTAAAATTTTGATTCATACAATCTATTTGTACTCAATCCGGAAGACCCTGTAGAAGCTGCGTTCACCTATCAAAACGTGAGCTGTTTCAATAAATCCTTTTACTCTTACAACGGTATTTCATTCAGAATCTTTCTTTCTAATATTATAAATCCATTTTTAGAACTTTCCCGACAAAATTACATGACTGGTATCTTGAACATTTCGAAACAAAAATAACAAATACAAAAACAGCTAGAATATAAGCATCTTAAAAGAAAATTCAAACTCATTGCAAAGCTCGAAAGAACGGAAGATATTAACGAATAAAGTATATGAAGCTTACAATATGACTATAATAACTGTACAAACATTGCACTGACAAAAGCTATTACGAGAAAATCTGATAAAATGAAATTGTATTTCTACCATCCTTTAGTAGAAGTCGGTGTAAGTACAGGATTTAGAAAGAATGAAATATTGATATCTCATATTATACCGTTCAGAATGTATCACCAAAAGAACTGGAATTACGTTAAATCGATTTCAGTAGAAGAAATATTGCGATATTAAGGGTGTTCTACCAACAGTTAGCAATATAACATAAACCTATCCGTTTGCACGTATTGTAGTAAAATTGGAAGAGTATCTTTTGACTGATGGTTTTTCGTGGTTTCCCTCAGTCGTTCAAGTGAATACTGGGATATGAAACTGACAAATTAAATCAAATTAATAAATTGACAAATTTTAATAATTAGTGAATTAATAAATTAACACAATAAAAATATGAAAAACATATAAGTTATATAATGAAAATAATGAATGAAAATAAATAGTTTCATAAACGAATAAATGGGAAAAAATTGAATCAATATAAAACAAAACAAAAAATCGAAACACGAATTATCAACATTATATGAATATACAAGAAGAAACAAGAAAACAGAAAGAATTCAAAAGAATGAGAAGAAAAAGAATTCAAGATAACAAGAAAAATTAAAGATATATAGCATTCTCGACAAATATTGATTTATCAGATGATGTATTTGTTAATTTTGTATCTTGCACAGTAAAAATCTTACGATCATTTATATCTGTTAAATCCTCTTGGCGGAACTTGAACCCATTGGAGACTGGGAACGCCTTAAACTCTCCGATCCTAACGTACATCATAGCACACATCAATTCTTTCAAACGTGAATACGAAAGCTGTATTATAGTTCAATGATTATTCAATGATGAACATTTTTTTGCTCTCAAGAGACCATGAGTCATGACGTAGGCATTACCAATTCTATATCGAAACACATACAGAATCGAGTAGTGTCTACGTCACGACTTAGAAAGAAAGGCAGGGTCCTGGAGGACGAATAAATCATTCAAAATCTCCGAAATCAAGATCCAGATTTACAGTTTTCTCTCAAATTAGTTAAATTATTATCTTAATTATTCATTAAAATCTACTTTTTACTTTCTTACTTTTGTGATGTCCTTTAATTAAATTCGAACTAGTTGCTATGTAGCAGTGCTGAAAGATGTCTTGAAATATACGACACGAGACAGGAAGAGACAATGAATTTACGAGTACGAAACAAGGGAGCGTAATTCTGACAACACGGATGGAAAGTGTCTGCTGCAACGGTGTACCAACTTGACAAGAAATAACGTGCACACAGAATAATGGAACTGCGCTGTTATTTTCACAGGTAGGCTATAAGCCACGGTAGGTAGGCCTACACATATCATCTTTTGATAATTTTGTATTTTATATATATTAAATAAACGAATAAACAAATACATAGGACTTACATGAGCGAACGAACAAAGGAAAAATAATGGGATAAAATAGGAAAATAGTATAGAAAACAAAACTCTAGTTTTAAATAATGTATACAAATTCAATTAAGGACCATTTCTAAAAAAAAAAGATTTCCATCTGATTGAATGGAAATTCTGCTGCCTATACAATTTAGCCACGTTGGCATATAATAATAATGACAAAGAATCAACGTAAATACATGTGTCTTTCGTGGTATCCCTCTGTAGTCTAGGCTAATGCCAGGATGGTTTCTACAATGTAGGCCTCGACCGCTTCCTTCCCACTATCCTTTTCATTACCTAAGAAATCCTTACTCCCCCGATCATTCCCCCGACGCCAACAGATCTTGATTATCATTACAGTGCGAGGTTAAATAAATAAATGAATATAAATAAATAAATAAATATAGTATTTGAAGATTCAAATGAATCACACTAAAATGAATACTTTCTTCAAGTTCTCGATGTTATTAAGAAAAATCTTTTAAATTTCTTATATATTATATTTATATAGGCCTATATATTACTTTCGTATCACATATGCTGCTATACTATTGGTGTATAATCTTGAATTCAAATCCACCTTATTTAAAATGAACGTAAAAGATGTCTTGAAAGATACAGGCAGAAAGGAAGAGACGAGATATTCATGAGCACAGGAAACAATGCAACATAATTCTGGCAGCACGGTGGGGACGTGTCTGCTCCCCCGGCAGAACTAGTCGACAAGAAGGACGTGGAACGGAGGATAATGGAATTGTGACAAATCTCCGGTGACTACCGATGACGTCAGACGAAGCATGAATAAAACGCTTGTACTCTCGCCGACAAACGAAATGGAGACCGAAACAATTAGACAATTGAGAAAGAAAAAATTATATTGTTTGTAATTTAGGTAGAAAATTGTGATAGTGGTAGTACAGAATTCTGGTAGTGCGGTTGAAATAGATACAAAATAATTAATTATTAGGTATTTCATTCTAGTAAATGTATCAATCTAGTATGTATTCATGTAGTAGGCCCTATATTCACCTTTCATTCATAGCCTCAACTGGAGAGCAATGATCAAGTTTCGTCGTTATTTTAAAAAAAAAAAGCATATGTAGTATATAGAGTAGCCTGGTATAATTTGTCGGTAGGTCAGTTTTTAGGTAGGCTAGTTTACAGGTAGTTGAAATGCAGTAGTCCCTATACTCCCTCGAATGATGATAATAACAAAAATGATACGAAAGCATTTGATTCAATTCACACGAAAAAATCTTCCAGTTATCATTTCGTATTAGAAGTACAAAATATGCAATATAGAAATCAAAAACGTAGATCTAGCCACAAGTGGGTTCGAATCCCGCATGAAGAATGTTTTTTATAAATGTTCTTTAACGTTTCATGACTTCGTCGTCGTATCTAACAGCCGCTGATTCGTGTCACCACAGAACCCAGTAGTGCATGGTTATAATGTGGTCGATTGAAAAAAGTCAATACTTGTCATCGAGAGAAGTGAATCGAACCAGTTTTACATGTCGGCAGTACTACAGTGACAAGCGCCATGGGGGGCGAATGTACTTCGGAAAGGGTGCTGTATATTTCAATATTCCTTGCATATAGTCCCATATTCCCGTCGTTATTTCAAGACTGACGCTCACTCTCACTCTCTCTCTCTTTCTCTCACTCCATCTCTTTCTCTCTCGCACTCTCTCTCGCTATCTCTCTCTCTCTCTCTCTCTCTCTCTCTCTCTCTCTCTCTCTTTCTCTCCCTCCATCTCTTTCTCTCTCGCACTCTCTCTCGCTATATATATATATATATATATTTCTCTCCATCTCTCTTTCTCTCTCACTCTCTCGCTCTCTCGCGCTCTCTCTTTCTCTTTCTCTCTTTCTCTTTCTCTCACTCTTTCTCTCACTCACTCTCTCTCTATCTCTCTTTCTCTTTCTCTCTCGCTCACTCTCTCTTTCTCTCCCTCTTCCTCTTATCTCTTTCTCTCTCATAAACCCTCTCTCTCCACTATCTCTCTCTCTCTCTCTAACACACACACACTTGCTTTTTCCGTCTTAGCGCGAGAAACGTCATTCAAAACGACGTCGGCGGCGTCGGTTAAATTTATTCGGAATTAATGTGTCAAGAAAGTTTAGCGTCGAGTAAAAAGTGACGTCTGTAGCTGTCAAGTCGTGACGTCAACTTCGATCAGAATGATTATCAAGTGTAGCACAATTTAACGATAGAACGCGGGGAAGTTGTGACGTATAGCTGACGGTTGTGACGTCATCAACTGGAGTTATGAGGGGATTGATTTAATGAACTAGACTTGAATGAACTATAGAGATTCTCGCGGTAATAACTTTCAACCCCATTTACAATACAACATCTGATACTCTTCGTAGTGAAAAATCATAATTTAATCTCTGAAAAATTCTCAACTCACAACTATTGCACAATAAATTCAAGTTGATGATAATTTTTGTTTGCTTAACGGACCCACCAACAGCTAGATTATACGGGGGTACGAATGAGCGGGTGATAGTGATACGATGAAGTGATGATAGGTGAAAGGACATTTACAAGAAACCATGCCTTATGCGTGACTCGAACCCACGCCCAACGGTGACTTCAGTTTCTATCGCTAGCGATAGTTGACTGCGCCACTGGGGCGGCTCTCTCGTTATGAGGGGGTTGGTTTCATGAACTAGAAAATCTCTCCGCATAATGACTTTCAAACCTATTTACATTTTAATACTCTTCGTTTTTTATTGTAGCTCAATATTTTATATTCCTACTAGCTGACTCGGCAAACGTTGTTCTGCCATCGAAGTGATTTGTAGTGAATGTTGGTTGTTATGCTACCTAGCGTGTAGCCCCGCAAATGGTGAGTAACGTTGAGTAACGTTGAGTGACATTGTGTAACGCCGTCAATGTCAGGGAACAACGTCATTACTGGTGTTGTCCTTGAAGTGCCGAAATTTGGATATTGCTCATAGAAGAAAGCTTGTCGGAAGGTCTCGTATAGTTTAGGACCTTCTACCAGCCCTATCGAATGTGCGTGAGGAATTTCACGACACTCGGTCGAGCCGTTTCGGAGGAGTTCATCCTCTAACATGTGACACAAGCTTTTTATATATAAGATGTATAGGTAGGTTGATGAAAATGATGAAAAAATGATGAAAAAAAAATCTTGAAAAGCTGTAAATGTATTTGGTTTGCGGTTGAGCAAGCGCCAGTAGTACAGCTTGTGCTGGAGGGCCCGCAGTCGCCCCTCGTTGTACCAGCAGCCACCACACTCGACTCGCTAAACTGCCAACGTGTTATTATTCATAGCCTATACATATTCATGCCTCTTCCGGGGCCGCAGCATCAGCATCTTGAGGGGCTCGGCTGCTCCTTGACTGCTGCTACCCGCCGCACACTGACCACCGCGAGTCATAAGGTGTGCCGTGATAATCACACTTTACATAATTACAGTTTGATTACAGCCTCGTCGTCGTCATCGTACTTGTCGTTGTTGTTTGTCGTTGTTGTTTGTCGTTGTTGTTTGTCGTTGTTGTTTGTCGTTGTACTTGTTGTTGTTGTCGTCGTTGTTATGGTTGATGTTGTTGTTGATGTTGTTGTTGTTGTCGTTGTTGTTGTTGTTGTCGTAGTTGTTGTCGTTGTTTGCGTTGTTTTAGTTATTTTAGTTTCCGTTGTCGTAGTCGTCTGACATTTCACGTGTTGAAAAAGATGAATATTCGACCTAATTATTAATTGTCTTCTGTTTCAAAGAATCTACCAATTAAATTAGGTACATCAAATTTCTAAATATCTAAAGTATTCAAGTGCATAGAAAACGACAAGTTTTATTAGGCCTCCATGGCGTGTTCATACCGCTGTGGGCTCGAGTTTGTTGGGAAAGAAGCTAACTGCACACAGGTCAACACTACGCACGTAAAACAAACAGGCAGCAACTTTCCTCGTGACCTTCCCTGTGGCACTCATAGCACGTCACGTCTATTCATGGCGGTAGCGGTGTCGTTCTAAGTAGTCATTCACTCTGCCATTCATAACGAGAGTTAAGAGGCCTCTTTACATATCAACATATCGGTTATCGATTAATTAACGATCCCACGAAAAGCTAGGTTATTCAGTGGTGAAATTGAGTGGGTGTTATACAGGGGCGGACTGGGAGAAGAAGTTCCAGGCGGGAATGAAAAAAAACAGGGGCCCGGAGAGAAAAAAAATAAAACAATTGATTTTTTTTTTCAAATCATAACTCCGAAAACTATCGACAGATAATGTTTACAAAAGCCATGGAACACGAAATCACGCCCAACCCGAAATGATATTTCTAAAGCAGTGCCTTTTTGTGCCTTTTGCTGACCAACTCAAAGGGGCGGTTAACCGATCTAAATACCGGTACATCGAACTAATAATTTAATTATGGAATTAAATTTTTTGTTTTCAATTCAGTTTTCATTACCCCGATATCGAGTATGTCATTAGACCATGCCGGTGCTATTCAATGAATCTAGGACAGTCCGCTTTGAACTCGGTGTCCGTCGGATCCGATTTCTGTTGTTTCTTCTCTCTCTTTATCGTCTGAACTATATGTGTCTCCTCTCTTCCACCACTCTCTATCTACCCAACACCATCTATCTTCTACTTCACTCTGAATCTCTGATAATCTCTTTTTAAAAAGTGAAAAGAGAAAACCTATTCAAATACATAATCTACACGTATTAAAAACTACATCCAAGGTGAAAATCGACATTTTCAGATATTTTATTACGATTTTACTTCAACTTACTAATAAAAATAGAGAAAAACCGTATCCTTACATTTTTACTCTAAAAAGATTCTAGTTTTCACTATTAAATTTTTCATCATTTTATGCTTTGAAACTAAGTGATGAATAGGGATATTTAGTTCTTTGGAAGAGTTTTTCCGGTTGCACTTTAAACGTCATATATTTGAATGACAGAATCGGTTCGACTGAATCTGTGATGATCGTAGTCATGGTGATCTATACACTCAGGCGCTCTTAGAACAGCGAAATTCTCAACTACTGAAAGTCATTCATAAATCAAAACACGTCAACTTTTCAAGATGGAAGCGAAAGCCGAGGTATATAACACACCTTTAGTATCGAGTGATCTCTCCACACAAACAGAAATAAGTAGTGATATAAATTGGAATTATCTTATATTGCATCGTGAAGGTTCAACTCGGTCGACCTGCAGTGTCGACGCGCATCTGAACCCAACATTCACTCATTCATTCTATTCATTAGTTGGCATCTCAAAACGTGAATGTATATTGTATAAAAATATACGAGTTTTTCAATTTCCCCCCTCCCCTGAGAATTTGACGCCCTAGGCCCAGGCCTCGTGGGCCTAGGGCTTGATACGGCCCTGCTTATAGTCACCACAAATAACAATTATGCACCGGCACATATAGCTCAGTGGTTAACGCGCTAGCTTCATGTGATCCGGGAGGCGAGGGGAATTTCAATAGCATCACTGTCCATCTTTAAAAGATTTTTCATGGTTTCCCTCCGTAGTCTAGGCTATTGCCGGGATGGTTCCTACAATAAGTCGGCCATGACCGCTTCCTTCACAATATCCTCCTCATTACCCAAGAAACCTCCATCTCATCATCCCATCATCTCATTAATCATCCATCCGACGCCATTAGATCTGCGCTATCATAACAGTGCGTCGTTAAACCCAATATAATAACAATAAGAATTATGCATGAACTTACTTCCTAATGCATTACCCAGGGTAACCCACTCGTTTCCTTGTTTCTACTTAATATTCGGTTATTCCGACTCGTTTACAAAACGAGTAGAGAATAACTCGGTTATTCTATCCAGCTCGGCCTAAACAATCTCCCCTGGGTGTGTCTAATTCGCCCATTATATGTTACTGTTACGAATATAGCCGGGCACTCAAGGAGGTACGTAACGCGATAGGGCTCCGGAGACTATTTCAACATTTTTATGACACTTTTCCATTAAAAAAACATGAACAGAAAATGTTAAAATCATTACGCACGAAGTATGCCTTAACAAAATGCAGAGAAATATACTGGTATATATTAAGTTGGTAGTTAATTTCATTTTTCACTTTCTTTCCCTCGCTCTCTCTGTTCCTCTCTAAACTCCCCATCTCCTGCTCTGTCTCTTCTCTTTCTTATTTTCATCATCTCTCTTTTTCTTCTCTCTCTTCATCTCTCTCTTTTTTCTTTATTTCTCTCTCTTCCTCTCTTCCTCCTGACAGAGACAGACTCTGTATCTCTCGTTCTAATTTTTATTCTCTCTCTCTCTCTCTCTCTCTCTCTCTCTCACTCACACTCTATTTCTCTCTCACTTTTCAAAAGATTAACCGATTGCCCATGGGGACAACTTCATGTATTACTATAATCCTACAATCCACCAATTTTGGTAAGTATTTTATCAACTGAAATGTCCAGTTTCTCTCGCAAGTCGCAACCCACTCCCCCCACCATGACACTTCGAACATCCCTCCCCCGCTTCATGCCCTATTATCTATTCATAGCCCCCCCCCCTCGCCCCCCGCCCCTGTCAACCTACCAGCCCGCCGTACAAAGCTACATAGCCAACGTTAAATGCATAAATAATTAGCGCGTAGTCCAGGCGACTTCAGTACAGAGGGTAAGTAGCATCATGCTCTTGAATTCTGACTTTCATGGAGTCAGCGATTATCCAATATTCTCGAGAACTAAAACACGGTACGAGTAGAATGAAAGTCAGGAGTGTTGGCGGTTATTGGCGGTTTGATGAGATGTTGTTGGCGGAATGCGAATGAAAAATATAAAAAAAGTCCCCCCTATAATGGGATGTGTGTAACAGTGGCTAGCAAGCTGAACCGTCACTCAGGGAACCGGGTTCGATTACCGTCATGGTCGACAATCTTGAGATTGGTCGTGGTTTCCCGTTCATACTGGGATGTGTGTAACAGTGGCTAGCAAGCTGAACCGTCACTCAGGGAACCGGGTTCGATTACCGTCATGGTCGACAATCTTGAGATTTGTCGTGGTTTCCCGTTCATACTGGGATGGTTCATTAATAACAAGCAACGACCGACTCATTCCCACTATCCAAAAACACCTAATAAAATATCATATCATCTCA
Organism: Brachyptera putata; assembly: GCA_907164805.1. NCBI lineage: Eukaryota > Metazoa > Arthropoda > Insecta > Plecoptera > Taeniopterygidae > Brachyptera > Brachyptera putata. The sequence continues at coordinate 18,546,770 of OU015471.1, read as the reverse complement.
TCTTCTCTTTCATGATTCCCAATAGATCTTAGACATCAGTACAGTGCGTCGTAAAACCTAATATAAATGAATGAATGAAAATGTCCCATGAAGGTGGCATTACTATAGCTATAGGCCTAACTACTATACTATAGTTAGAGTTACTATAGTTAAGTTAGTTCAAGTTTAAGTTACTATAGTTAAAGCTATAGCTCGTGCTACTCACGATGGAACTATAATAATAGGGTGGCTGTGCAATGAAGGTATTTAAGAATTTCGATTCGATATCGCATTGGAATGATCGATATTCGATAAATTCGATATAGAAACAACTACCGATATCGATTAAAAAATTGTAAATAATTGATACACGCTGCTGCCGGGAATTCCGTATTGCGTGCGAGAAATCCGAACCATTAGTCCCCTCAAATCACCGTTCTCTGTTTCTCAACCATCACTGTAAATTTTTTCGAAAGAAAATTAAAAAATTGAGATCTCCATCAATTTTTAACAGCAAATTTCGACATCGTTTTTCTCCTATGATGGCATCTCTGAATAATATCGATTAGTTAGCACTGTTGTATGTATTTTGTAACAAATGAGGAATACCACCTTTCAAATACGGCAACAATAACTACCAATAATAATACTTAGTAATAATGACGACGCCAATTTTCATGGAAATCAAGTTTCAAAACCAAGTTGTGTAAATTTCCATCACATTTCCTATAAACATCCCACTCATCCTACACGACACATACTGCGTTTTCCCCTTCTACAACGTCACAAGACCAACCCGAGCGCCCGTCTCCCCTATCCAACACCACTAACGCTCATCAGTGTCGACCATTCATAAAACTATCGCGGCACGGCTTCCTTGATTACTACCACCACAGCCTTCTTGCTCGTCTGGCAGTTTCTTAGAGCGTTTCCTGATTACTAAATCGATACGCAAGTCACACGTAGTGTTGTACAAGTGAGGGGGGGGGGGGGGGAGAGGGGATCAAAACACCTAGAGCACGTGACACTAGATGATGACTTTCAAACAATATGTTCTAGCAAAATTTTAATAGAGTTGTGTCAAACGGAAGAAGGTCGTATACCAACATAAGCCAAACAAATATCACAGTTATGTTTGTATATTTGTGGTATTTTGAGGTTCAATTATTTTTTTCAATAAGAGTTTACGATTAGAAACGCAACTACTTCGGTCAAAATCGTTCAATTTTTCAAGTTGCAGCGGGTTTATCTATAATTAGCGATATTTAATCAATAATATAATTGGTAGACACCTTCTTTCCTCGATATACGTATAAAATGGAGACACAGTTTTCTATTTCGATCAACACCGCAGATGTGAAGTTCATAAAAAAATTAATTCTATATTATAAATAAATATCATTAGGCCTATACATTATAAAAATATGATAATTGATCATCAATTTATTCAATTTTGAATTAGAAATGAGCAATTAGATTATCAACTTATAAATAGGAACTCTTAATTGGCCAAAACATGGCCGCCGTAGCCTCAAAGACCGCTTCCATTCAGGCTCTCTCATCACAACTACAGGATGAGTTCATAACTTTGTTAACCCCTAACTTCTCCAGTTGCTATGGTAACCTAACAAACACGCCCTTTTATAATCATTAAAACTCAATTGAGGTTCAATAAATACAATATCTCGTCTTATTTCTATTTTAGTCGAAAGCTTTTCCGAACGAGTTTCCTCGATAAATATATATATTAAAAAAGAAAGTAATAATTTTTTTAATGAAATACTAGAACTATTGTTTCCTCTCGAGGGCAAGAATTTCAAAGTTCGAATTTGAACGAGTTTTATCATTTTCCCTTATTGCATTTTATAATTGAAGACTGGAGTGAGCTCGCTTATAATTAAAACCAAATAAGTTACATCTTGAATATAATATTAAATATTATCGAACTTGAAACGTTCTCCAACGTCCAACCCTCCATCTTTTATGTCCTAGAAGGGAAACCTACCCACAGCATAACATCATTCAAAGTGTCAGTGTAGCATACTAGGAAAACGCCATATATGCGTTGTTAGACGAGCGGATAGTAATAGTATGGGTAAAAATGGGTAAAAACTGCTTCGAGTGGTACCAATTTAGCACATTTTATGTTTTTTCTTCAAAATGACTGACCCGATCAAGCTGAAAAATTCCAGAAATGTGTATCAAGACGTAATTCAACTTCACGCAAAATTTCATTTTTTTGGAAAATATTTTCTTTTTTCCGTTGTGTTAATGGGTATTTTTGAAATTTCTAAAATTCATAAAAAAAAAGTTACCACCCGATAATGTCACAAAACTATACAAATCTGAGTTAGATGAGGAACCATATTCAAAAAAAGTTTGAAGTTGATAGCTGTAGCCGTTTGACCTGTGGAGAACCGACAAAAAACCATAAAAAAAAACATAAAAACGAACACCAATTTTTTCCAGTATGCCATCCTCGCTAAAGCTCATCTAATAAACAATCGCAGTGGCTTTCCGTATTAACTTGTTCTAGTGAAACTGCTGCACACCATTCAGAGAAGTGTCTTATAAAATATTGGCAATCCATAATAAACATTCACAATTCACAAACATTCTATTGTTATATGATATCTGTATGTTCCATTTTCATCTCTCCAGAATTTTATAAATTAATTATAATTAAACAGTATTTTTTCACACAAACAAAAATGCTCCACTTTTAAAAAGAGATAGAATGTATTGTCCGTTCATCACAGCAACTAGACAGGTTGGAGCCCAAAAAGAATGACCGTACCCAAGTTTATTTATGACCTGACTACATTATTACAAATTTTTGTCTTGTCAAGAAGATGATTGCGATCGACTATCCCACCTATCCAAAATGGTCGATCACCTATCCGCGTGGTGGTTTGTGCCTTCTTTTTTTGTAGATACAATTTATAATGATTATTGTTTGCGAAACAACAGCATCAACGTATAGGATACGTGGGGTCACGAATGAGCTGATGATGGGTGGAATGATGTTCCCGACAGGAACCATAGCCTTATGCGGGACTCGAATTTTTGTTGACGCGTATCAAGATCAAGTTGACAAAATATGAAAAATCAATATATCTTGACATTCTGTAATAAAAAATGAAAAAAATATACGTTACAACGAAGTTGGAAATTATTTAAAATATATCATTTTCACCAAAATTATTTTTAAAAAAAATCACCATCTGCAGCGGTAACTTTCAAGTGTTATCACATCCTTTGAAGTTCTTCACCAGAAAACTTTGAAAAGTTTCCCCTCCTGTTAATGGCATTCAATAAAACCAAGTTACCACCCGGCAGTGACAGCTACGTAATCGCAAGGATAATAAAGCTATCGACATTAAACTCTTTGATCTTATTCCACAGTGGAGTGCTTTGATCCTAGTACCTACGTCACAGAAGAAGAACAAATGCTGCCAACATTGCAGAGTTTTCTCGATAGCAGTGCTGACAAGGTGGCGAGTTGAAAAACGAAGGCTTATTCAAAATGCAGAACGACACTACCATTAAGGAGGGGCATGCATGGTGCTTATACAAGTAAAGAAATTCACCTTTACTATTTTTTTCCATGTTCAAGAACCAGTGAACATCTTATTTTAACACCTTCTTCCATTTTTATACTTTTTTTATATACCCTTAATTAAAATGAGTTTTATAATATTTCATGATTTTTTGTTATCAATTCTGTATCACTTTTGTAAAACCATTGTACTTATATGTATTGATCTTATTACGCTGTACCATCTTGGTATCCCGCATAGCGGACAGCCGTCAATAAATGACATTCTCTCTGAATACAAAAGTATATCAACTTCATAATAATTTGATGCTCTTGAATTAATATAAAATTCTATTTTCATGAATTCAATCAGCTTTAAGATGATACGTCAATGAATGTCAACACATTCTTGGTGTTCATTGACGTAATATCTTAGAACAGATTGAATTCCATAAAAGAATGCCACATTAATTAAAAAGCATAAAATGACCTTGGGTGAGTTGATAAATACTTTTTTATTCAATTACACTAGTCCGTGAACATTAAGAAAAAAATATAGTAAAGATGAATTTCTCTATTTCTTTACCCACCGTGAATCCAACCCTCAACATGTAAGATCCTTAATATATACTCCTCCCAATTACCTAAGAAACCTTCATCTCATCATCCCATCACTAATAATTAATCCCACGCAAATACATCTATGGTTATAATTACAGTGCGTCGTTAAGCCCAACGTGAAACAAAACAAAAAATTCGGGCCTTCAGACGCAAAATGCCTTGACACGGTCTTGCCCACAAGAACTCTTCCAATTCGACCACTGACAACAATAACAACAACAACAACAACAACAACAACAAAAACGTTCACACGAGGTGGCATTGTCCAATGATGCGATGAATAGAGGGAGTCATGCGTGCTCTGACATTATTAATTATATTTGATTAGATCTTGAAGCATAGGCCTATACACAGCCAATAGTAGTCCATTGGTATCAGTAGTTACAGTTATAGTTACAAGCCGCGAAACACCCGGGCGTTAATGGTGTGTGATAGGAGAAACGGTCGACCGGAACCTTCATCTCTCGTGGACACAAGTATGAGTGTTATCACAAAATACGGAGCGAAACACCCGGGCGCTATTGGTGTGTGATGACAGAAACGGTCGACCGGAACCTTCATCTCTCGTGGACACAAGTATGTGTACAATCTCAAAATACGGTGCGAAACACCCGTGCGCTATTCGTGTGTGATAACAGAAACGGTCGTTCGGAACCTTCCTCTCGCGTGGACACAAGTATGTCTACAATCTCAAAATACGGTGCGAAACACCCGTGCGCTACTGATATATGATAAGGGAGACGTTCGATCGGAAACTTCAATATAAAGATAATAAATACAGGATTGAGTTGAAGGTTCGAAACATCCAACCGGTGATGTTGATGTATAGGAGAAACACCGGATCGGCACCGGGTAAAGTAGACGAGACATTGATTGAGAGTGGTCTGCTTTGATGACACAAGTATCTCAGTCCGACGTGATTACCATTGTGAAGAGGGTTGCCGGTTACAAGGGGCAATATACTAATACTAACAATGCCAATCAAACCGTCAGTGGCGTGGTATGACGAGATCAGTGGCGTGGTTTGACGAGATAAGTGTCACGTCTGGTCCAATCGAGGACTTTCGTCGAACGGAATCGTCAAGTCGACGATGAGAATATTTATATAGGCCTATATATTGTGTTTAACGACGCACTGTAATGATAGCTAAGATCTATTGACGTCGGATGAATGATTAATTAGATGATGAAATGGTAAGATGAAAGTTTCGTAGGTTCTTCGTTTTCACAGTGGAGCTGTCAAAAAGTAGTTCTTACGAAAGAACGAGCCGAACCGGGCACCTCCACCCATGTTAATTGAATATTTGAAAACTGAATACACCGTTTCGGTGTGGTGATAATCGACTCTGCTTCAACTTTTATCGGCCGATATAACGATTTTACCGGAAGTTATGTTTAGGCCTGCCTCGGTAGCTAAGTCAGCTGAGGCACTACTTCAGAAACTGAAGTCACCGTCGGGCGTGGGTTCGAGTCCCACATAAGGCATGTGTTTTTGTAAATGTCCTTTCACCTATCACTCTATAGTTTCATTTTTTATATATATATATATATATATATATATATATATATATATATATATATATATATATATATAATGCTGCTCAACGACCCCCCCAACAGCGGGTGATGATGGAACGATGAAGTGATGATAGGTGAAAGGACGTTTACAAAAACCCATGCCTTATGCGGGACTCGAACCCACACCCAACAGTGACTTCAGTTACTGCCGCTAGCGATAATTGACTTGGCCACCGGGGCGGCTAGTTTCATTATCATCTGCTCATTCATACCCCCGTATAACCTAGCTGTTGGTGGGGTCGTTAAACAAATAAGAATCAACATTTTTTGAACCAATATAATTTTTGCTAACCTTCAGAATCACTTTAAATTCATTTGAATGTGATACATTTCCCCGTGGGGTGTAATGAGGGTTTACCCCATTATCTGCTCGTGATTGTGTGCACGTTATTGGCTTCATTTCCGTTAGGGGTGTAGTCATGCATATTATGCACAGCAATTAGTTTCGTTGTCTCTGTTTGTGTTTTACTATTTACACTTAAATGTACTACATATAATTATATTTCGATCCACATGTTTATTTATGGTTTCTCTAATACAGTGAAGTTTGGGGTAAACATTAAATACCCATGAGTATTTTGCATAAATATATATGGTTTATGGAAATTGAAATATAGAAATGTTCTGCTCACGCTTAAGATATGATGTTGACAAAAACACATGCCGTATGCGTTACTGATTGATATTTTTCATTATGATTATTCCACGATTCTTTCGCGCTATTATTTCATTTATTAACGTTCGACGCAGAAAAATAATATCCTCAATTCTTCATCAAAATATGAAAAATATGTAAAACTAGGTAATAAAGTGGATCACTGTTGTGACTGAAATCAGTAAATTTTTTCAACCTTTCAAAAGATTTTTTTCTCATTTTTTCCATCTGGGTTATTGTCACAGGTTTTTTCGAGAGGAATTTCCAGAAAAGTGGTTCCCTACAAAACTACACAGTATAAATTAGAAAATGACATGTGTGCATGCCAAGTTTCATACTGGTTTGATAAAATTGCGTCTTCACTTACGTTCATCCCACCAGCTGACTCTTCTCTTGTCGTAACCACCTGTTATCTATCAAGTACTGCATGTAACGAAGTCAATGGCTTACCTGCAACAATGAAAAACAATTCGATTATAAAAAATGTAAAAACAAAATTGATTGTTGCTTAGTTAATTCACAAGCTATGAACATACATAAAAAAGTACAATAACTTTATTACTTTAGATTCAATTTCTATTATGTATCACAATTTAAATTTTTAAGTCAACTTTTTTTCTCTCTAAAAACATCTACCCAGCCCAAAAATGAATCTATGTACCAACAATCTATTGGGATCCTTCCCTCTTTACTTACATTTTTAAAATGTAATCAACTTTTTCCTACTTTCCCACACACAGGCTTCGGCTTATGTGGATTCTGTTTTTCAATGATATAATATATTATATAATCATTATGATACATTTTTATATTTTCAAACATTCAATTCTAGTTATTATCAATGTGAAAGCTAATCAACCAATGTCAGACAATTGTATTACAATTATGTTCGCTATGTTTAGTATTATATTCATGTATTTATGTTTCGTATTCATTTGAAAAACATAATAATTAAAAAAATAATAAGAACTTTCAATACTAAGTAAAGTTGAACATGGAGCGGATATATGATAGGAAAAACAATAATTCTCAAAGTAGTAATTACAACCAGTACGCCACTGTTATTACGCCACGGCGTTGCTGATGACGTCCGACCTTTGATCACGTGACCACTGGTGAAGTGTCTTTGACATGTCAGCAACAGATAGTTATCGACGGTCATCCCTCCTCCCTTCCGTCCATCACCACCCTCTTTTTGCAACTACCCCTTTGTCGGTAGGCCACCAATCAGTACCTCCCTTCCTCTTTACTCTGTACCCGACACTGCTATACCAACCTTTGACGGTACATAGCTCACTAATAATCACCGTCACTCTCTCTCTCTCTCTCTCTCTCTCTCTCTCTCTCTCTCCCTCTCTCTCTCTCTCTCTCTCTCTCTCTCTTTCTCCATCCCACTCCTCTCTTCCAAACACTCTCATCATGTCTCTCATCCTATACTTCTCTACATATCTCTCTCTCTCTCTATCACCTCGTTTTCTCTGTCTCTACCTCTGATCTCTATATACCTTTCTCTCTCTCTCTCTCTCTCTCTCGCACACACTTTTTCTCTATCTCTCTATTCTCTGTCTCCTTTTCTCTCATCATTTCTCGCTCTGTCTCAAACACACTCTAATCCTCTCTCTTCCTCTCACTATCACAATACCCCTCTCTCTCTCACACACTCTGGTATCTCTACTAGAGCAATAGCATTCTTCCATCACACAAGAGGGAGACAATAAATTAGACCCCACTTCTCTCGATGGTCATTGGTCAGCCACTACACGAGGTTGAACCGCAGGGACGCTTAAGCTTGACGCTTGAATCCAAGCTTTAGACGCTAGCTTCATGCTTGAGTCGAGGGACGGAAGATATTTGCACTTTGATGACGTTAAACTGAAGTACTGCACGTCCACGTTTGGTTCAATAGTTCTATGTTGCATTATTTAGAGGTTTAGTCCAGCTGAGATATTACCCTCATGTGTGGATGCATGGTAGGCCTACTGGATATAACTATTCGATTGTGCGGTATTCCCGTGTACGAAATGCGTTCAATTCGCGCAGCCTGAACTGAATAAAATAATATATAATAAAAAATATATAATTTAATCTTTTTACATAAATCAAAGATATAGGCTTGTGTCAAGTAATAAATGACAAACAATCGTCACCATAGCAACAAAGTGACCTGGTGAACTACCAAACATTCTGATTGGTAAATTCCAACTGGTGGACATTGTTGTCTGTTTCTTTCAACAATGGGTGACGTCACTTGACAGCAGCCTATTATAGAAGTAGAAGCCTTTAATTCGATATTCGATATTGAAACAACACACGATGGCCCCAGGAATCAGTCGCCTTCAGTGGAGGAAAGAGGTCGATCGTGCTAACAACGTTTACTTTTAACTACACTCAAAATACGAGTGTGTTGCTGATTAGTAATCCGAAACCCTCTTCCATTTCTTCACAATAAGAATATTGTACACTCCTTTCTTGAATTTTACATGTTCTAAAAGTACAAAGGGAAAGAGGTGTAAGAACACACGAACACACGTACAAACAATTAATTAGTAAAACTATCGTGAAATGTAAATACTACAAGAAGAAATTCAGTTTTCATTTAAAACCAAGATGTTTAAAGCTATGTTCGTTGTCATAAAATGAGCACGGTAACATTTTCTAGCACGATGTTTAAAACTAACTTTGGGTTGTCACGAAAGTTCTTTCTTAAGACATATTAAAAACTCTTTTTTTTGTTACCAAAATTGTAGTACAAGTTAACATTCTCCTTTCATACAACATAAACGTTCTTTCAACAACTATACACTTACATCCACAATACACAAACTATAAACTTGTGAAGAAATGGCAAAATTAAATAAACGTGAAGATGAAATGAAGTGTCTTCAAGTATAATTATCTCCAACTCGAAGATACCACAACGTGACAGTATCAAGATATAACGTCTAACCTACTTGCATTCATCGCCAAGCTCGGAGCAATTTAAACCCGTCTCGAGTCGCTAGAACCACCCCTAAATCTCACGCTTCTAATATCAACCCTCCTACATCAAACAGAAGGGGTAGAAGTAAACATCGTATTAGCTGATACGACTAAAAAAGTCATGCAATTTATTACAGAAAGAGAGAGTGTGAGAGATAGAGTGTGCGTGAGAGAGTGAGAGTTAGAGTTAGTAATTAAACCATTACAGTTGGTGACAGCGGCCGGATAAAGAGCTCAAGTCGTTACGGAGTGGACACTGGCTGTTGTTAACGAGTGATGGAAGACGTTAACTTTGTAACATAAACTACTTAATTTAATAGAGTAATTAGATTAAATAACTACACATTAAATGTAAATAATTTGTGCTCCATTAAAACGGTGCAAATTGGATTCTGTAGCTTTTATAAATGGAGGATAATAATTATGGAAGATTTTATATAAAAGACAATTCAACCAGTGTAGGGAAAACGTTATCACTAGGGGATTTCATCGTTCATGTAACATTCGCATGTTTGTGCCCCCAGATAACCAGCCATTAGTGAGATCGTTAAAAAAAACAATTATCATCAGGATTTTATACACACATACACACATATATAGATATACGTTCATATATATTCTCATTTTGTCGTGCCATATATTTTATCATACACTATTTATAGAATGTGAAAAAATCAACTTGGCAAATGAAGAAATTAAATTAAATAAAACGAAATTATTTCAATGGAACATTTTACTATCCCACATCGTCCAACATTGACATATTAAAATCCCATGAGAAATCTCTTTGCCAAAACCCAACTCCTAGAAGACACAGCCTATTGTTATCTAACGTCAACTAAGCAGTGTCGTCTACGAACAGAACACTTCTTTTAAATCAAGTCGGCTTCCAGTTTCCGGCGTCTGATTTATCTCCGGCTACTCAATCTAATGGAGGACTGTGCTCGAAATCTAAATTACATTTCGACTACATTGTATTATCGCTTCCACTAACTTTCCAACCTTCAGATCCAGGACCTAGAGATAGGGAACAGCTGGAGAGAGTCGACAGGAAGCGTTAGGCGGAGGGACGCGTGCAAATACATTTAGATCGATGATTCGAGATAGTTGGATGAAATCAGTCTAAATCTATTTGGGTATATAACAGTAGTTCTGAGTATTTCAAGTATCCAAGTATTTCTTAGTGCCCAAGTATTATCACAAGTTACTTAGAGCCGGTTGTACCAAGTGACGATTAGTGAATTTAGCAAAAATTAACAAATTAATTTGTTATTACCCTTGGTTACATATGCTATTTTTGTACCTTAGGCAATGATTAACTAATTAATATTTGATCATCAGTTGGTACAATCGGCTCTTAGTAAAACTAAAAGTAAGCATTTTCGATCAATTCGATCGATCAATCATCAAACAATCATCATAATTATCATCGTCATCAACACAAATAACTTCTAACAGATGCACTGATGTTGAATTAATATTACAATTTACCATTAACATAGTATTTTCTGAAAGCTCATATAAAATTCCTGACAAATGGCACATTTTTTGAATATGATGATGGTTCGCCAAAATTTTCTCTGTAATAATTTAAATTTGACAATTTGAACAATAGACAATTTTGAAAGTGACAATTTTTTCTAGCTGGGATGGAATCAACCAACCAACCGACCCCCCCCCCCCCCCCCCCCCCGCAATCCAATTTGAACACTGGTCAAAAAAGGCAACTGCAGATAAATAAATCTTAATTCGAGCTTCATAAAGGTTTGTTTTCGTTTGTCTCTCTCTTTCAGCCAATAGTGTTCGCGAGTAACATTTGGATGGGAAATAAATTTTCCATGTAAAAGTGGTGCTATGCATCAAGAGGAGTGGGTGGGGGGGAAGGAGGGGGAGGACCAAATAGCAGCCAGCAAGAACCAATCTCTCCCATTCCAGCATCTCTCCAGCAAGGATTAACGGCGGGCTGCGGCGGGAGATGAGCCGTCAGTTGCTGGTATAGAGGAGCAATCCATTTCCCCTGGTGCTCTGGGCCTCTCTCTCCATCCCACTCTCTCTCTCATTCTCTCTCCCTCCCTCCCCCCTCCCCGAGGAATACGCACACTTGTTACAGATACACGTACTAGCGTACAGAATGGGAATACGAGACGACTCTCCACTGTTGATTATTCTGAAGTTGGTAGCGTTATGAAGCAGGGCTGTGATTGGACGAACAGCACCTTAGTCAAACATCCGACTGTCGGCACATTGTTCCTGTAGAGTGACAGCGAACAAATCAACCAATCAGGTAACAGCGTGGACGAGACACGTGACGTACAAGCAGAACGTATTGTTATTCTGGTACATTTATCGATAGTCTTGTGTACACGGAAGAAGAAGGTTCCGATCGACTGTCCCCCCCGTCCAACACCATTAACGAGTGGTGGTTTGTGTCTCTTTTTGTGTATACAATTCAACAGCATCAACTATATAGGTTATTTGGGGATACGAATGAGCTGATGATGGATAAATTATGTTGACAGAAAACGTTTTCCCATGCAGGACTCGAACCCACGCTGGACTTGACTTCAAATTCAAAGCGAGGTCATAGCTGACCACTGTAACGACAAAAAAAGAGAAGACTATGGCAGGATGAACAACCATGGCATGAATCGAACCCCGGTCTCTTGAATGACAGTTAATCACGCTACAGGCTTACCCACAAGTCACTCTGGCCAAGTTTTTCAACTGTTGTTATGTTTGTTTACTCTACTTGAATGTCAATTCGATTATCGTATTCATTCACTATTATTCCAAGCACTTGAATGTCTCATAGCCATGATTTGAATTTATTTCTGAATATGTAGAAATGTGTACATACTTGATAATTTCAATCACGAAATATTTAATTTAACATGGGTGGAGGTGCCGGGTTTCGGTGTAGACTGCATTATTTCGTAGGAACCACTTTTTGAGTGATTCGCAAGTCAAACGGAGAAGAAAAATGACTGAATAATGTTCCTTCAACATCAGTCCACACCAGAATATTGGTTCTGACTGAAATCAGTTCAATCACTTATTTTGGATATTTAAAATCTGGAAACTAATCATAAGTAGGCCTTCATAAAACCGACTGTAAATATGACAAACACATTTAATAATAATTTCAAAACACACATAGCGGTATTATAGTCTATATTTTGTTGAATTCAACTTGAATCACTGGAACGCATTTCAATAAGAGAATATTATCAACTTAAATTAAATTCGTACATTTAATAAAAAATTGATTGAAAGGTTGAAATTGAAAAATTGATCATTTTCAAGTCACCTTCCCCTTCCCACGACACACACTTATTTTCCTATCTTCAGCAAACATTTTGAACAGGTCGCACTCTGAAAATAACAACAAGCAGCAGGTGGGGTTTTTAAACTTTCTAAGTAATCCAAGGTCTGTAGATGTACAGAGTAAGCCGATAATTTCATTCTGGGTATTCATAATTCTAAGCTCATCACAACGCATGTGCAGCGTTTTCCTAGTATGACACAATTCCACTACAATACATTGAAAAGAAAACTCATTCCGATAGTTTATATGTTATCTTGACGCTGAAAATGTTGGAACTCAGAATAGGTCCCCCTTAAAGTGAACATTTCTTTCCTTATACAAGTCTATAACTCGGTATGATAAGTCGTCTTTCTCATCAAATACCCCCGCCATGCTCAGGCACTGAGCCATGAGCCATGAGAGAGGCACTACAAGCTATGCCCCAAGAGACTAGAATGTATAAGCTACAAGCAGTTACAGTTAGAAACAGCTTGGAGCACAGTACACAAGATTCACATTAGGTTTAACGACGCACTGTACGCATGACAAAAGATCTATTGACGTCAGTGAATCGTATATGAGATCATAGGATGATGAGATAAAAGGTTATTTGATTAAGTCGGTCGTGGCTTATTGTTTAGGATTAACAAGAATAAACCTGAACGAAAGAGGTAAACTAGGAAAATCCTTGTCAGGATGGTCGACCATGGCGGGAGAATCAAAAGCCAGTCTCCTGAATGACGGTTCAGTGTGCTAACCTCTCGTCTCAGTTGTACATAAGAACGAAAGATTCCAGTCATCACAATTGTCAGCTGAGTTGGCCGACTAAATTGGATCGGCTATATATTTGTGTTTATATTCATACGAATCGCGAACCAACTGCAATCGACGACAACTCGGTAATTGTCGATTTCGCGCAGTATAAATGAAGGAGCTAATCAGGAATTGGTGATATTTTTTCATTTATTTTTCATTCAGGCTATATTCTATTTTGATCATTCCAATCACATTTACTTCGAAGATGATGGCCAGCTAGGTTATACGGGGGTACGAACGAGCAGGTGATGATGACACGATGAAGTGATGATAAGTGAAAGAACATTTACAATCCCCACGTCATATTCGGGACTCGAACCCAAGCCCAACGGTGACTTCATGCCGTTTGACTAAGCTACGGAGGGCGCGGCGTCGAGATTTAATGCCAAACGGACGCGAGTTCGAGTCCCGGGGTCGGCACGAAATCTTAATCGCCCGTAGAATATCCATTTATCGAACCCCTATTACAACAATACCATTTACAACCCTCTCCGACCTTAGCGATCAGTTGTTGATACATAAGACAGCCGTTCAAGACGATAATCGCGAACCACTTGTGTATATTAGGGCTTTGCTTGCTCAACGGTTTAACTTGATCTCACGGTGTGTTTAGGAGCTCGAAGAGAGTGTGGGGGCGGGGCGGGGGCGGGGGTGGAGCGGGGGCGGGGGAGGGCAAAGAGTTGAATTGTGATGGGACGCCTTGTTCCGACCTTATACCGAAGAGAAGGAAAACAATTGCTACATATCAAAAGAGTGCCGAGAGATGAGGGTGGAAGAGAGAGAAGTAAAGAGAGAGAACGATCGAGGAAAGATAGAGTTACACGGTAGAGAGTAAGAGCGAATAAAAGAGAAAGAGAGAGAGTGCTACAGCACACGACGACGACGACGACGACGCCGACGGCTGAATCATAAACTAACGTCGCCGGCGTAAAGAAACTAACATGTGTGTCGTAGAAATCGTATACCACTCTCATTTCTACATTGTGTTTTTTCCTTTTAGATATATATTCAAACTGTTGTTGGAACAGCGCCGTTTTATGCTTTACCCGGCTCGAAACGAATGACCGTTCGTGACATGACATAGGGGAGACGGTCGATCGGCACCCCAAGTTATCATCACATCAAATAAAGTATAGGCCTATATATACTTGTATCCACGAGAGACGAAGGTCTACCAACAGAATAACTTTCGTGATAGAATAATTTTATTTCACCTTTGAGAATTTTGTGTTTTTTTGTAAGATGTAGTTGCATTTCTAATCAAATATCGCCTCCAGAATAATCGTAATACCCGAAAAGTATTAAAGATTTTCCAAAAAAATCCTGATTATTATTTGGTAGACGACTTACTTCTGTCATGAAAACGAATACCTGTATGCACGAGAGAACGATTAAGTAAGTAAGTAAGTAGGCCTATGTTTATTTAACCGTTGACCCTCTTCCGAGGTAATTGGTATACATGGTAGGCATATAAGAGTAAAAATATAAATACAAACAAATTATGATATAATATAGGTCGTAATCGCCTACTAATGTTTTGAATACAGCAGCTACTAACTTTTAGCTACCACAGTTAGCTACTCACTATGTTTAGGCCTAACCCTATTTGTCAGTAACTGCTTAGAACATATTGACAATCCATACGAATTACATTTTGAATCTTCATTGTCATTAAGAGTAGATATCAAGCAAATTCACTATGACCGAAAAGGAAAATGTATAAATTATCAAACAAACTTCGTTAATTGTAGAGAAAATTAAGTGCTTTGGAAGACGTAGTTGTGTTTCTAATCAGAATCACGCTCAGAAAAATGACCTACACCTATATATACAAATATTGCGGTGATTTTTGTGTTTGTTATGTTGGTAGACGACCTTATTCTTCCAGGAACTGCATGTGTTCCATGTTTTTACGATCCGGACAGGCGTCTGGGAATACACTCGTTTCAATCCAGGAAAGATATGTCGAAGGTTCAGAAGTAATTGAACATAAACTAAAATATATTCACGATTGTACAAGCGGAAAGCAATAGTAAAAACATTCTACATTCTAAATCGTTTGCAACAGAATCGGAAGGGAAAAAGTACTTGGCTTGTTTCAATTGTGTTATAATGGGACACTTACATAAACTTTGTGAATTGTATTTCATCAACAAGGACCGAAGTGGCTTTTCGTCGGACCGGAATTGAGTTTTAGATTGGTTTTAGTTTAGACTAAATTAGTTTACGATGTTTCTTTGGTTAGTTTAGTAAATTTGGGTTGTTATAGGCTGATCAAGGTAATTAGAATGGGTTGATTTAGGTTAGTTTAGGCTGCGCGCAAGAACAACAACGTCCTCATGTGGTGACAATAGACCGATTATCCGATGAATAGGCTGCCAACAAGGCGATGTTACCACCACCACACCACCCTCCGCTCTCAAACTATTTATAATGTAACTGATTTAAAAGACTGGTGAACGTGAACTAATAAGTTCGCGGACAATGAGTAAGTCAATCATGTATTCGGGAGAAAAAAATATATGGCTAATTATCAAACTTTCATCTAACGAAAAAACGGCGGGAATCAAACCCCGGTCTCCTGGACCTTACCCAATAATTACCACTATGAAAATCGTGCTAGGCCCAGCTAGCTCCAAGAGACTATAGTTACAATTACTTTGATTGGATAATGTTTACCAAAAAAGCTACCTGTCATGGCAATTTGTCTTGACTTTGTATATCTCCATTGTTGTTAGCACAGAATCCTGGCCCTGCTTATAAGGTTGGCTACGAAATATGACACATTTTTTCAAGAGACAGTGAATTGGCTTTCATATTATGTTGTCATGGTATAGGTAGTTTACCTAGTGGCCATTAACCAATCAACGCCATATCCTCTTGGAGATAGTTAGCTCTAGCACGTTATTGCAAGTGGTTCAGTAGATAAAGTCTTGAATGACGGTTCAGTGTGTTAGCCACTCGACCACTCGTCTCAGTGATCATGTTAGCAGATTTCATCTGATTTGCATGCGGTGCCATGGGGCCGTGACAATATGATCGAGTGCCGGAACTAGCTCTATAATATTCATACTGCGAACAAACCGAATGTCCTGAACAACCCCTTGACTGTCCACCCCCTCCCACCCCCGCCCCCCGAGAGGAGGCAGGCTCGGAATCTTAAGGAGACTCTCGGAGTGATGAAGCCACTTCCGATGGGATCGTTCTCATTCTTTATGGTGAAGATATATCTGTTTTCTGTAGATCTTGAAAACATTTTTTTTTCAGAGATGTAATTTAGTTGGATGTCGATTGAAGCCTGATGCACACAGTAACACGGTGTTTTATATGTTATTATATGTTGTGTATTATCTAAATAATAATGATAATATTACATTTTCTCCTTTCTTATTTTATGTTATTTTTGTTATATGGGTGAAATTAATTTTGATAGTACGCGGGTAGGCCTATCAATAAAATGAACTTGACTTGACTTATGTAGTTTTCTGTCCAGGTAGAGTATTGCTTTTAGAACAGCTAAAGCACTAATACTGAAACTAACAATATGGATGAAATAAATATATCGTATTAATTTTTTTAATATTGGTGAAACGACCGTCTCAAAGTCTTGAAACAACCTAAAGTTGAGACTGAACCCCCCGAATATGTCACGGATTTTTGTATTCATATTTTTTGTATTAATAAATCGTCCGCTCATTCCTACCCCCAAATGAGCGAACTGTTGGTGGGGTCGTTGAGCTAACTTTAACCATCATACTCACTCTGGTGTTATAATCACGTAGTGCGAGCAACTGCTTTTAACGAGGTTCATGCCTTACCTGGAACAATAGAAGAACAAAGAGATTAGAACAATTTTGTTTTTTATTTATTTTTATGAACGAGATAAGCTTGACATAAAATCACTGTTTCCTAATTGAGGCTAAGGATGACAAGGTAGGATCGTTCATACGGGGCACCACAAGGGCGATCTTCCAAAATATCCACAATTACGTGTTTTCAATACGTGTATTACTGTATTAATTTATCTAGTTTCATCCTCATTTAGTGCCGAGTAAAACATCGTATGACAGTTTTATTGGAAAATTAATTGCTACAAGCTGATAAAATATAGCTGTCATTACAGATTAATTATATTAATTGAATCAATTACTGTCAGAAAAACGTAAATAAACATATTTCCTTCAGTCAACATATTATCGTGAGTTGAGAAAGACAGTACGCCTACGCAACAATTGATAAGTTTTTATATAGGCCTACTTATCATATCAATTAATTATTAATATCTAATTAAATAATGAACAATTGTTTGTATTCATTAGAACTGAGTGATAACATGTGTTTCTTGGTATCTATTGCATCGCAAGGTGAGCAAATAAGTAATAAATTATAGTGCATGCTATGCACAGGCACAATCGATAAAGTAGAACAGCTTATTAAGGGAAGCTAGAACTGCCTTATCGACACTAATAGGTATAAGTCACGTGTCTTTGAAGATACTACCAACTGAAGAATATCAAACTACACACAGTTACATGTCTCATAACTCATGTGGTTCAAAATAATGGCAAAAGAGATCAATAAGTTGATTCAATATTTCGAGAGAATTTTCAGTCAATTTTCCTAATAAAATATCAATACATTTTAACATTCAGTCAGTAAGCAAATAGGTCACGAATACACATTTTATATCGAGTTTTATTCTACATAAAACCACAGATAATCGAGCTCGATTATCTGTGGTAAAACGAATTATATGAATAAAAATAAAAATGAATTCAAAAATTGCATTGGGAAGAATAAATCTTCAGCTTTTATTTTTTACAATTCTCCTTCATTTCTTTTCAAATCTTGCTCTTTTATTCAATTTTTGTTATAATATTAGTAATTTTTGGTTTCGAATTGTTTTAGAATTGAACGCATATATGGTTTATGTATAAATAAAATGAAAGTCAAGTTGTACTGCAAGCGCAATTGAAATCCCCACCTCACACACTTGTAATTAATCGACCTGATATCACTAATCACGAAATGGACGATGTAATTAGTAACATGGTTCATTATCTTGTCTGCCACGTTCCTTTATTCTCGCGACTATCACCACACGAGCGGGTCGGGCGCCAATTGCCTGGATGCGCTCGGCCGGGCTCGGGTGTTCTCGGCATGGCACCGTTCTGGGTAGAGTATAGAGTATCAAGCCGAGTGCACTATCTCTAATTTGTGTGGTAGTTTTAGACATTGGTTTAGTACGCCACTGGGTAGTTCGTCCTTGGAGCGCATCCTGATAATTATTTATATTGGGTTCAACGACGCATTGTTGATTGAAAGTTGATTGAAACTTTTTCCTGACCTGTATGCCGCGTACAAAATTACACACATAAAAATAAAATAAAAAAAAAAAACATAAAAACCAAGACCAAAATTTTTCGGTATATGGAATGAAAATCTTCGCTACGCTCATCTAATTATCATGATGATTACGCTGATATCATCATGATGACTACTCTAGATTTCTAGATGAATAAATAGTTCGATTATATTACCTATCACATCTGTAAATCTGCTACCAAATAACATGTCACCATAATATTCACTATTCTTCACACCTCCAGTGTTTGTGGCGCTAAACGACCTCACTGTCGATACCCGTTAAAACCCTAATAATCAATTCCAGTGTTTCATTGTTTATCTCTATTGTTTGAACTGCAAGTAGTTCATTTTCATAATGGTTTATTATTACTTATATCTGTTTTCATGATTTGTGTAATCGATTTGGATTATTAAAATATATTCTTTTCTGTATTCTTTCTGTATTCTTTGTATAGCCTTCCACGGGCGCAGATGACGTCAATTTCAACTATGGGACAACTCAACGTCTTACTTTCAACACTCGTAGTATAATTTAATTTAATTTTCTCTTCTTATCCTTATTTTACTCATTCAATTTTCTATCATATTTTTTATACTTAGGTTAATTAGGTTATACTTCGGTTAGTTCATCATTCAACCACCGAAAATATTAGCCTCTGTAAAAATACTGGTATTTCCCAAGTTGGTAATAAAAATACAATACAATATTCTAGTCTAGTCTATTATACCTTTTGTATTGTACGGATTGTAAAACAATTGTGTTTGTCCATTTATACTGGATTTTAACGACGCTCTGTAACGATAACTAAAATCTACTGGTGTTGGTGAACGATGATGGAGTTGATGAGAAATAGGTGTTGTGGATGGTGGGAAGGAGTCGGTCGTGGCCTGTTGTTCAGGAGCCACCTTACTCAAAGAGAGACGAGTCCAGGCAATTGGGTCCCGACCGGACACATCTGTACGTGGTCTCTATTGCCTAGTCTGTAACCGCTAATTACACGACTAATTACTGCTAGCGCTACCTGCCCCGCGGCGAGAGAAACATGCGGGCGACCAGACAATGCATAGTCTAGACATTCTGAGCCACGTAGTGTCCAAACTAGACATGGTAGGACGACTGTATGACATAATTATGTTATTCTCTTCAAAGAGAATGTTGTAATTTCATTTATTTTCATTTTATAATTTTGACAAATATATTGTATGGTAATACAGGTGGTATTGTCCAGTACATCAAATTTTAATTAGGTATAGAAATAACTGGAAGGAATATACACAGATGTTTCTCGGTTATCCTATTATTATATATGTTTGTTTATAATTTATATTAGGTGCCTATATTTATTAGATGAGCTTTATAGCGAGGATTCAATTTGACATACTGAAAAAAATTGGTGTTCGTTTTTATGTTTGTTTTTTTTGTATTTTTATTGTGTTATGTTTTTTTGTCGGTTCTCCACAGGTCTAACGGCTACAGTTATCAACTTCAAACTTTTTTCCATATGGTTCCTCATCTAACTTAGATCTGTATAGTTTTGTGGCATTATCGGGTGGTAACTTTTTTTTTATGATTTCTAGAAATTTCAAAAATACTCATTAAAATAACACGGCGGAAAAAAAAGAAAATGTTTTTATTATCCAAAATAATGAAATTTTGCGTGAAGTTAAATTACATTTTGATACACATTTCTGGGAATTTTCAGCTTGATCGGGTCAGCCATTTTGAAGAAAAAACATAAAATGTGCTAAATTGGTACCACTCGAAGCAGTTTTTAGTTTTTACCCATTTTTACCCATACTGTTACTATCCGCTCGTCTAACAACGCATATATGGCGTTTTCCTAGTTAACTAGGAAAACGCAATATATGCGTTGTTCCGCGGGGACAATCCGCGGGGACAATCCTGAAATCACGTACAATATAATACTCAAAACTACATTTACAGTACGAGACTAAACATTTAATAGTGCCATAATGCATGTACAGATTTATGTTTCTCTTTAGGACTGGGCCTAGAACAGTAAACGTGTATTTGCAGCAACCAAAAATTGGTATTTAATTGATAAAATTTTGTTTTTTCACATGTGAAATTCCAGAAAAAAAATCCCCGACTTTCCCAGATTTATTAAATTCCCTGACTTTTCCAGGTTTTCCAGTCTTGTAGACACCCTGTTGAACAATTGATTGTGGATTGATTGATTAATTATATAGATTTTATTCACTCCATATACATTTCTCAATCAATTTAACATACACTACACTAAGCAACAATAACCTAAAATAATAATTAAAATCAACACAAAATTAAACCAACGTAATTTCATGTTAAAACCGTCATAAAAAAGTAACCAGTCCATTGACAGTATATCATATGTCTAACACTAATGACGACAACAGGTTTAATTAGCTATACACACATTGTGTTATCGGCTTCCCTTATCAGCTCGATATCGGTTGTGGGAGGGGTTAGGTATACGTGTTATCGCGTGGCCGTGATTGATTCGCCGTACGTCAGAGGGTGGCGAGAGAGAGAGAGAGGGGGAGAGAGAGAGAGAGAGAGAGAGAGAGAGAGAGAGAGTGTGTGTGTGTGTGTGTGTGAGAGAGAGAGAGAGAGAGAGTGTGTGAGAGAGAGAGAGAGAGAGAGAGAGAGAGAGAGAGAGAGAGAGAGAGAGAGAGAGAGAGAGAGAGAGAGAGAGAAGAGAGAGAGAGAGAGGAGAGAGAGAGAGAGAGAGAGAGAGAGAGAGAGAGAGAGAGAGAGAGAGAGAGAGAGAGAGAGAGAGAGAGAGAGAGAGAGAGGACAGTACATGACGGAATGGTTATACATTATGAAAGTGAATTGAGGAGATCAAAAACAAATCCCAAAAGAGGAGAGAGTGAGTGATAAAACTTGTACCAATCAAGTTTTGTTTTTTTATAAATTTGAACACCGAATATTCATTAAAAAATTAAACGCACACATTGTTGCGCATATATATATATATATATATATATATATATATATATATATATATATATATATATATATATATATATATATAATTTCAGTAGTTACGGTAAGCGATCATGTATTCATCATGCTGTTTGTCATTTTGCGTTACATTTCAAATGAACAAATCAAGTTAAACAAGATTAAGTGAAGAAAACATAGCAATGAGTTAACACCAACCGAAACCATACATCTTGTATCCACGAGAGATGAAGGTTCCGATCGACCGTCCCCCCTATCCCACACCACTAGCGTACGGACGGTTCGCGCCTTCATCTCGCTTCGATACACGTATGTATACATATTTTAATCCAACGGCTTAACGACTTGCATTTGTTGAACCAACTAGATTAGGCTTGTTTGACTTGCACAAGTCTGAGTGGTCAACTATAATATAATACAATCAGAAACTGTATCAATATTTGTCCGGAACTAGGATTTAGTTAAGGCGTCCCCAGTCTCCATAGGGCACAAAGTTCCCGCCAGGGTGATTTCGTAGATATGAACGATGACATATAAATATATATATATATATATATATATATATATATATATATATATATATATATATATATATATATATATATATATTTATATTTATATAACGAACAGCTAGAGCAAGATACAAAATTAATAGCGACATCATAATAAGCTGCAGACATTTGTCGAAAATGCTAATAATTCAAACTTTATAATAAGAAAGGAGGAAACTGGAAAGATCACTATAGTAACAGCTAGTAACACTCGATATTTTTGCCATCGATTTTCAACTCACAGCGTATACCGTTATATACATACAAATAACACGTGACATATTGTGAATGTTATGTACTTATAGAGTTTGGCGACAACTTCCCAATGTATATATAAGCCAACAATAAATATCAAAATTATAATACATGGGGATACACAGATATATTTTATAATACCTTCCAGACGGTATAAGTTAAAAATAACTATTCAGCTCATAACGCATAACTTTCGAAAAGTATGCAGCTACAAAAACACACTTTGAGTTATATATACCAGATATATTTTATAATACCTTCCAGACGGTATAAGTTAAAAATAACTATTCAACTCATAACGCATAACTTTCGAAAAGTATGCAGCTACAAAAACACACTTTGAGTTATATATACGCATGACAATTACGCGACATAGTTTTTTATACTAACTTGAAAGTATCCGTGTTTCCCCCGAATAAGAATTTTGATATTTCATACTGTACGAAAGTTACCACAAAAAACTGATAATTCACTACATCGGCTCCCTTGAACTTACCGGCACCGAGCGTCGAACTAAATACCACAAGCCAAGAGCTGTATCAATATTTGTGCACACAAGAGAGTTCTAAGTGCAATGTACATTGGGAATATCTGTGGGGTTTATTTCAAGTTTCAAGAACTTAGTTCACAATTATCTACTTGACAAATGCTTTTAGATACACTTATTCGAGCCCGAGTGGCTCAGTGAGTAGAAGTATTGCCTTGGGAACTGAAGTCACTTGGGTGGGCATTACGATCTTTTGTGGATAGTAGTTTAGAATATAGAACTAGGAAAACGCAACTTGTGCGTTGTACGATGAGCGATGTCATGTTTGTTTATGAGATGTTCCAATAGAAAAGCCATAAGCCTGTATAGGCCTACATATACACATACGATGTTTTTTAGACTATGTCACTGCCTTCCTGTTTTATGTATTGCTTATTTATGCTTATATATTGCATGATTTGATTGGTTTAACCTGTTGCTATACTTGAAAGCATTACAAATCTTCAATTGATGTAAAAAAAATCACCGATTTATTTTTAAACGGCTGATCTTTTAAACGGCTGCGTAAACCTTTTGAATAATGTGTATCATTCTTGTGCTCGAATTGATACAAATTTTAGTATATTCGAAGAAAATATGTTGTCCAAATTTTCTTCTCTGGATTACTTTTATGGAGGTTTTCAAAATTTGATTTTTTTTTAGAAGTGGTTCAATCGATTGCATCTCAAAACTACACGGTATTGAGTTCGATTATGATATGCGAATGCCAAGTTTTATCAAAATGTGTGCTTTCGTTCGACGAATAGAGCTCAAAAAAAATGAAGTATACGGTAAAATTGTCGAGTCTTCACTTCGCTTATCCAAAAAGAGATACGTGTCTTTATGACAGTGGTATTTTATAAGTTTGTTTAAATTAGTTTCCAAATAAATATGTTGGTAATGTTCCATTATTATTAACTATAGGAAAACGCAGAATGTGCGTTGTGAGATGAGCGTAGAAGTATGGAAATCTGGGATTAAAAATTATTCTGTTAGCTCAATCTACATCTACAGACCTTGGATTACTTCAAACATTGAAAACGTTCGATTTTCCAAACTTCCCAAAATTTTCCGGTAAAACCGTTTAACCGATTTTTCTGAAAAACAATCCCAACCTATCCTGGCGTGAAACCAATATCCAAAAAACGTTTGCAGTCGATTGGTCAATTTTCCTGTCCTGTATGCCGCGCACAACATTACAAAAAAAAAAGAACGAAGCCCTTTTTTTCGGTTTGTGAAATGGGAGTCTTCGCTACGCTCATCTAATTACCGGTACTATAATTAATAAGATCAAGTCGATACTAGCTGAGGATCAACTATAAATACATATAGTAATACACGCCACATAGGAAATATGAAAGCGAGGCAAAACGCAAGAAAAAGGTAAGTGCACGTATAGACGCTATAGCACTAAAAAACATTAAACTGGATAAAAGTGAAGACATGCACTCAAATGAAATAAGTTATTAATTTTTTAGTTCCGTTTCAAAGTGGTTTTAATGTTTGGATTCTAAAAATAATGTACTTTATGGATTTTCAATTTCACACCCAGTGATTATATATATATATTACATCTTTAAGGGGGACCTACCCACAAGCGTAACATTTCCAGTCTCAACGTATCATATAAACGATCGAATTGGCTTTTTGTGTCAACCTATTGTAGTGTAACTACTTCACACACATGAGGGAAGTATTTCAGAGAAACGAAGATCTCGCTATGAGGGTTGTGATGTCCTATATATGAACAATTGCTATATGTTAGTCCGAAATAAATACAATCTTACATATACCGATATGAAATATTAATGGAGCTACTTTTAAAATTCTATTTGAATAGAAATAAAATCAAAATCAAAGAACAATAACGATCGATCAAATAATTCTAGAAGAGAAACGGAAATAGGAAAAACGATAGGAATTTGTGATGTCATCCATATAGATGATTGTTTTCTGTACCGGTATTCATTTCCTTGATATGCAGGTAAAGACGTTATTATTGTTGTTGTTGTTGTTGTTGTTGTCCTCGTTTGTATGCTTTTATAGATGAATATTTCAATTGATTATGA
Source organism: Brachyptera putata (assembly GCA_907164805.1). Lineage (NCBI taxonomy): Eukaryota > Metazoa > Arthropoda > Insecta > Plecoptera > Taeniopterygidae > Brachyptera > Brachyptera putata. Next base: position 18,521,564 of record OU015471.1, on the reverse strand, counting down.
ATGGTTCCATTTTCAGAGAACTGATATCAAGAGAGACAGAATCGTTGTTCCTTTTTCAGCTCAACTTCTACTTATAAATATTTAAACTTTGGATTATAGCTATGTGGATACGCAACTCATGCTAATTCCCATGCAGACTCTCCAGAGCTAAGAAACATGAGCCTTCAGTTTTGCTAGTGAATTATAATATTGTGAATCTAATTACTCTGATCCTTGACGTTTTCTTGATCGAGTAGTGTACTGTTTCATCCGATTTCTGCGAGATATCTTCTACAAAGAAGACTTCTATGTAGACAGAAGAAATGTTACGTGGAAAAACCATGTGAAACATCTATTATTTTTTATATATATATATATATATTGGGTTTAACGACGCATTGTTAGGATAACTGAGATCTAATGGCGTCGGATGGATAATTAATGAGATGATGGGAAGACGAGATGAAGGTTCTTGGGTAATGAGAAGGATAGTGGGAAGGAAGCGGTCATGGCCGACATATTGTAGGAACCATCCCGGCATTAGCCTAGACTACAGAGGGAAACCACGGAAAACCCCTGTAAAGATGGTCGGCGGCGGGGATCGAACCTCGTCTCCCGGATCACATGAAGCGAGCCCGTTAACCACTGCGCTGCATGAGCCGGTATCTATTTCCCTTTCAGTTTTTATGAACAAAAAAAAAGTTATGAAAAGTATATACAATTTCAACCTTACTTTAAAGGCGCAGTATACTTTATAAGAAAGTAGTGTAATTTGTATCGCGTTAACAGCACAGCAGATTTATGGTTATTGGCTGGTTACACAGCTCTGGAACGCTGTTGCATCCATCGTTACGATAGCTAAAATCCAAGTTTAAAGGACATGAAAACAATACAGAAACTATATTTCAAAGAATAATGATGATAATAATCTCCCTAATGGAGAAAACTACAAATAATCTCATCAAGTCAATTTCAGAAATTAGAGATAATATTTTTGTCCTCCAGAGACCATGAGTCATGACGTAGGCAATACCGGTGCTCTAAAGAAACAAACAGAATCGAGTAATGTCTACGTCACGACTCAGGAAAAGCGCCGAGTCCTGGAGGAAAAATAAATTAATCAAAATGTCTGAATTTGAGATGATTTTTAGTTTTCCATAAATATGGAAATAAATATCTTCACTGCTCGTAGAAATCTACTTTCAGGGTCCATATTCCTCAAACACAGTTTGAAAATATAATCAAACCAATCATGGTAATTACTTATTACCATACACCTTATATTATATTAATAAAATAATGAATAAATAACGAAATACTGTATCTAGGGCAATGATGACTTAATACTGCGTTACAAGCAATATAAATGTAATAATAGCAAAGAATCTAAAATATAGCACTTCTTTCAACAGTTATTTTGCTGACAATGTTTACATTGCCGGTACTTAATATTCAAACGACATTGAGTAAAATAGAATGCAAAGAAAGAATAAGAAGAAGCTAATGTAAAGCTAATAAGAAAAAGCTAACCGGCACATGCGGCTCGCTTCATGTGATCCGGAAGACGAGGGGAATATCGGACCGGGTTCGATCTCCGCCACCGTCCATATTTACAGGGGTTCTTCATGGTTTCCCTCTGTAGTCTAGGTTAATGCCGGGATGGCTCTTACACAATATGGGCCACGACCGCTTCATTCCCGTTAACCTTATCACATCATAAAACACTAAAACAGGATTTTTTGATTCCTGATGGTTTATAATTATATTAATATTTTTTCAGAATTATTGGAATAATTGTTATTATTGAAGGGATAATAGCTCAAATAATACAAAAGAATTTGACTTTAATAAGAATCTTGTAGACCTAAAGTGAAATCATTATCTTCAAAGCTGATTTTCTCAAAATTTCAACTTTTGAATACATAAAATGTGAATAAAATTATATCTCAGACAATTTTCAAGACAGAAATATAATTTATTTTGTGAAATGATCACAGGAACAAGCTTGTAATAAACTGGGTGCATAAAACAAGACTCTTTTTTTTCACAAGAAGTTCCCTTGTCTCAAAACGAATCACATAACTATTTGAAATTGATTAATCGATATCGAATACTGGATATTCCAATTCGATGTCGAATCGAAGTCCAAAAATCTCGAATTAATCGAAAGTATCTAAACGTTGAACGGCACCCCTATTGAAAATACATATTTTCAGATTTCATTCATTAACGCTTGAACGAATGTACACACGCGTCTGTAATCCCAATAAATAGAAATATGTGTTTAAAATCAGCGACTCTAATTCCTTGTAAAACAGCTGAATGTGCTCAGCCAATCGAGTTGACCAACAAGTACACTCGCGGACGCATAAACCAATCGCTCAAGGTCCTTAGATACACACCCTGAAGAGAAGTTACTGGAGTACTAAAACTAATATACACGTACTCTTTGTATTCATTTTATTTATTTTATACACTCGCAGATGCCTAAAGGTGCGCCTCAAACTGAAAATAACCACACTCGAAATAGGAATAATGATAAAATGAAAACAAATACTAATTACTGAGAAAAAAATCTTAAATATAACATCCCTCGACACTTCCCTCTGCTCAACCACAGTTTTAAATGTTTTCAAAAGAATTTTACTCTTCTCATTTACTAATTATTGTTTCTGATTTCATTTTATTCTACTCGCAGTCTATATGAAATGATGAAAAGTAAAATATATGCACATTGTACATACAGCTCGAAGCTATAGTATCCTAGACCAGGATTATACAAACACAATTCAAATGTACCGTAATTACAAAATAATAGAATTACATCCACAATATCAGTTCCATTCATATTCACAGTATGATTTATTATTATACATCTCTCTCTCTCTCTCTCTCTCTCTCTCTCTCTCTCTCTCTCTCTCTCTCTCTCTCTCTCTCTCTCTCTCTCTCTCTCTTTCTCTTTGTATCAGCTATAAAAGCAATCGCAATTCAATTCAATTACTATATTTCATCCAGATTATTATTAATAACCTTATTCTCCGCTTGAGCGCGTCGATCGTCTTCTGTGTGACGTAGTTAGGCCCAATCTTGCCTCGCCATTAGACTCATAACTTCTGTCGGCAAAGCAGATATTTCCAGATCAATAAGGATAACTGCTGTACCCCCGAACGACATTTCTTAGATGTTCAATAAAGAAAGGGGTTTTAGCAGAAATTTAATTTATTTCGAATACGAGACAATTCTTTTATCTGTGACAATGGTAGAGGGGGAAATTTAAAGGATGGTTTTACATGACTGTCAAGTTGGTTGAATGTACACTTGGGATGAAATAAAATGGATTCTGATATTTTTATTTTCATTTTTATGAATCTAGGCATATTTAACGGCTACATACCAAATCTTAGCAAACCTGTATCTCCGAAAACTCAAATGTTCGAACTGTTTAGATAGGGTATGGGTTTACTAAGACTTGGTCAGTTGAGTAAAAGAAGTGTTGGACAAATGGGGTTTCGAAGATACGGGTTTTCTAGGATATGGGTTTTCTAAGATATGGGTTTTCTAAGATATGGGTTTTCTAGGATATGGGTTTTCTAGGATAGGGTTTAAAGAATGGTTTTATAAATATGGGTTTTCTAAGATATTCCAAAGGGTTTAGGTGGGTTTAAGACATGAGTTATCAGGGAAAGGTTTCTATGTTTTCTAAGAATGGGTTTTCTAAATAAAAGTGGTTTTATAGGAAGGTTCTAAAGACAGGTTTTAGGAAGGGTTTCTAGGATATGGGTTTAGGATAGGGGTTTCTAAGATATTAAAATTGCTTTTAGGATAGGGTTTGTTGGAAGGTGTTTCTAGGATATGGGTTGTCTAGGATATGATTCTCTAAGATATGGTTTTCTAAGATATGGGTTTTCAAGCATTTGTTTTTTCTAAGATATGGATTTTCTAAGATATGGATTTTCTAAGATATCTAAAATATGAGTTTTCTAGGATATGGGTTTTCCAAGACATGGGTTCTCTAGGATATGGGTTTTCTAAGATATGGATTTTCCAAGATATGGATTTTCTAAGATATGGATTTTCTAAGATATCTAAAATATGAGTTTTCTAGGATATGGGTTGTCTAGGATATGGGTTTTCTAAGATATGGGTTTTCTAGGATATGGGTTTTCTAAGATATCTAAAATATGGGATTCTAGGATATGGGTTTTCTAAGACATGGGTTTTCTAAGACATGGGTTTTCTAAGATATGGGTTTTCTAAGATATGGGTTTTCTAGGATATGGGTTTTCTAAGATATGGATTTTCTAAGATATGGATTTTCTAAGATATCTAAAATATGAGTTTTCTAGGATATGGGTTTTCCAAGACATGGGTTCTCTAAGATATGGGTTTTCTAAGATACGGGTTTTCTAAGATATGGGTTTTCTAAGATATGGATTTTCTAAGATATGGATTTTCTAAGATATCTAAAATATGAGTTTTCTAGGATATGGGTTTTCCAAGACATGGGTTCTCTAGGATATGGGTTTTCTAAGATATGGATTTTCCAAGATATGGATTTTCTAAGATATGGATTTTCTAAGATATCTAAAATATGAGTTTTCTAGGATATGGGTTTTCTAAAATTCGTATTTTCAAAGATTTGATGTGCAGCCCATTCAGCTGCTAACATTTCCACCGACTACGCGTGAAGTGCGTACATGAAGTGCGTATAACATCAGTATATTATTCCCTTCTGGATGTATTTTAATGTGACTTGGTCGACCACTTTATGTGACCGCAAGTGTACGTGAGCAAAAGGAGGGCAGAATGTAAGAGACAGCATGTGTAGGACTTGGAATCTGTTTCAATGACTGATGATGATTCTAACACAAGAAAATGACACTTCTCGAGAAATGTCTTGAATTACATTTATAATTCCATAAATTAAATGATAATATTAAATTGAATCAAAACATTTAATTAACTTTGGTCCAATTAATCAAGGATTAAGTTTGTCAGCAGCTGCTGGTGATGTATATGTATGTAATTTAAGCGCTTGAAAACAAATAATAAATAAATGGAAAATTTGAAAGGCCGCTTAGAATAACAGAAACAGAAACGGATTAACGAGTAACACTGCTGATAAACTGAACTTATTTTTTAAAACTCATCACTAGAATTGTATGTATCCTGCTGACTATACTGGTTCATCTTCATAACCAAAACTGAAGATGATTATACAATATTGAATCTTTCTGTTGATGTATCCACAAAAGAAGGTTCCGATCGACCGTCTCCCCTATATGTCACCACTAGCGCACGAGTGGTTCGCGCCTTCTTTCGTGGATACCAGGCACCACAAGGGCGATCTTAACACCCCGAAGAATAATTAGAATAATATAACTCATTTACGACATCCCAATAGAAGGTTTTAAGAATTCCACTTCTGCATAATTGATGGAAGAAAATTACATTATAATTTTTATCTTTGAAACGGCGGATCTGATTCATGGGAAACTTTGGAATAATGCTTAAATTCTATAGACCTTTTGAATATATTCGAAGAAAGTGCTCTTTCCAAATTCCCCTTGTTTATATTTGGGGGTTTCAAAATGTAAAAACGAACAAGAAATCTGAGGTAATAATTTCAGGGATATTTTTTTTTTCATGCTGCTCAACGACCCCACCAACAGCTAGGTTATACAGGGGAACGAATGAGCGGGTGATAATGAAGCGATGAAGTGATGACAGGTGAATTAAAGGACGTCTACAAAAAACCATGCCTTATGCGGGACTCGAACCCACGCCCAACGGTCACTTCAGTCTCTGAAGCGTGCCTCAGTTGACTGAGCTAACAAAGGCGGCCTTCAGGAATATTGATAACAATTCAAACATTTAAATTGGGAAGACTAAATCTTCAACCTTATTATATCTTATCTTCTCATTATCTTGACCATATTTTTCTTCCTATTCTTGAATTCCTCTATGGTTCTGATGCAAGTAGGTCTATATTTACCCCCAGTTTCTAAGATATAAATAATATGTAATCATGAAATAGTTGAGATGTCACTCCAACGGAGCCCAGTTGGCATCTAGCGGAAGGAACGGGGTTCGATTCCCCGTTGAGTTCAACGAGTATGATTTATTACGCTTGTCACACTTTATATTTTATTCAGTTTAAGATATAGTTTTTAATACCCAAGAGGTGAAGATCAATGTCGTGTAACTTGACAACAATTTATCTTATTCGTCGGTGCGTCGTTAAACACCATCAACTATATATACTTGTATCCAAGAGAGAAAGAGGTCAGAGTACCGACCTAATAAAAACACTATATGGCCACTTTAACATTGAGTTGTGTCGATCTACAGTACTTCACTATTGTTACAACTTAAGGCGTCCTCAGTCTCGATAGGGTGAAAAATTCCCGCCAGAGTGGTTTCACAGATATAAATAATCATAAAACTTGAAAAGTGCAAGGTAGATCACATGATGCAGGAAATATTTGTCGAAAATCCTGATGACTCAAATTTTATAATAACAAAGATGAAAAGATCACTTGTATATATCTAACAGTTACACTCGATATTTTTGTCATTGACTTTTACCTCACCGTATTAGTGATTTACCAGCGTGATATAACCACGTCGTTAGCGCGTCGTTAAGCCCCAATACAATGTATTCATACATTCGTTCGTTCGTGTTTCGCTCGTTAGTTCATTCATTTGTCGTACTTTCGTTCAATCAATCTTTCGCTCATTCATTCATCCATTCGTGCATTAATTTATTTATTCATTTTTTATTCATTCACTCGTCAGTTATTTCGTTTTTTAGTTCGTTCATTGATTCACTCGGGTGCATTTGTTTCTTGTTCTTTTGTTCATTTGTTTGTTCATTCAACCACTCGTTCATTCAAATATTCGTTCATTATTTCGATTCTTCCTTCATTCATTCACTCATTTCTTCATATAACAGAACTAAAATGGCCTCGCATGTGATCTTGAAAGGTGAATAAAACAGATCGTCTCACACGCACACACACACACACATCATGAACTAATGGTCTATAAACATCTGTGATCGAACCGGACTCACATGCACACAGATTGCAGGTCACTGTTTTACCGGCCGTCTGATGCAGGTCGGGTCCAGTAGGCCGTGTCGCGCCCGGTCTTCTCGACACCAGACTCGAGAGTCGACATCAACACATGCGCATGTTGTTTTTGCTTGTTGCGCGCAGATACACTAACCTGGATAACCCAATCTAACTCATTTAATGAACCTGACCTATCCAAACTAACGGTATTATTTTTTATTTATTTTTATAATGCTGCTTAACGACCCCACCAACAACTAGGTTATACGGGGGTACGAATGAGCGGATGATAATGAAACTATGAAGTGATGATAGGTGAAAGGACGTTTACAAAAACCCATGCCTTATGCGGGACTCGAAAGAACCCACTACAGTTACTACCGCTAGCGATAGTTGACTTGGCCACCGGGGCGGCACTAACCTTATTACAGGGGTTATATTAGTGCGCAGTTGACCCTAATATGCGCAGTTCTAAACTTCAAAAATGTGGCTCTTAATTTAAATTTGCACAGTTGTAAAATAATGAATATTGTTAAATATCCGCTATTCATTGGACCATCGGTCTACGTCAATACATGCAGACGTTGTCGTTGTTGCGCGCAGCCCAAAGAACCCAAACTAAATAATTTAATGAAAATAACCTATCCAAACTAACCTAAACTGACCAACAATCATCCTAAACTAACTTAATCTAAACTAAAACCAATCTACAACCTACTTCCGGTCCGACCTAGCCACTTCGCACTTGTGACAGTTGATTTGATGAACCGTCATACGCAGCACTAATTGATTTTTAAACTCGGTAATTTTCATTTTTCGAAGATGATACATATAAGCTCATCATATAACCATACAGAAATCACTTTAACGACAGAGGTCCAGATATCACTTTAACGAGAGAGGAAAACCACAATGCATCTCTGTCAGGATAGTCGACCGTGTCAGGAATCGAACTCGGTTCTCCTGATGCGACGGTAAAACGAGATTTTAGCGACTGACCCAACTTATACGGTGAACTAAGTTATTTACGGAGTCTATCACCTAGACTCTAAAGAGAGTACACAATTACCGAGCGTCAAAGAACAATAATGATCGATCAAATAGTTTTAGCAGAGAAACGGAAACGGAAATGGGTAAAAAAGATGAGGAATTTGTGAGGTCATCCACGAAAGATTGTCTTCTGTACTATTTCCTCGACAAGCAGGTAAAGACGTTATTGTTGTTGTTGTTGCTGTTGTTGTTGTTGTTGTTGTTGTTGTCGAGGAACGAGAATATACTTATATCCACAAGAGTTGGATGTCTTCTAACAATACATCAAACACTATAACATCACTTCTAAAAAAATACTTCTAAAACTGTCAATGACTCACGAAGAGATTTACGAATGGGAATACAACTACACCTTTCAAACAGTCAACGTTCTTCGGGGTGGTGATGTGGTTAACGTTGTATTCATTTTGAAAGGAGTATATTTTATTTTTATATACATTCGAATTGTGAGTACGGTAGTCATCTAATGAATAATGAATAAAACCGGAGTATTAAAAACAACGCTCAAAACACATTCAATGAAAACTATTTAGTTATTTAATAGTAAGTAACTTGGAAAGTAAATGGAGGGGGGGGGAAGCGCTTATATTTTTCGGGATTAGAGGCACCAAACTACCATGACCCCGTCTACAGTCAAACATAGATCAGTTACTGAAACATTGACGAGGTAAAAAGTTCTAATCCGGTGAAATGACCTGTGCAAATTCACTCTGTTTACATTAGTCCTCGTCAGCTAATAAGTGCTAAATCTGGATGTAAATCTGCGGTACATAAAACTGCGTGGTGCTGGGGGGGGAGGGGGAGAGGGCATTAGCCTCGAAACTACTTAAAACAGGATCAAACTAAGCGGATAATACCGCAAACAAACTTTAATTGCGGGTTGGAATTGTATTTATACATGGGACAATTCAATTCACAAAATAATTAACTCCATAAACCCAAATACGTGTGTATCAATGAATGTAAATTTTCAAATAAAATAGATCAATTGAAGTACACAAACAGTGTTAAAAACCGATACGGAGAATGTTTCAAATTGAATCAAGTGGAATTTTTGTACTGTTTTTTTTTAATGGTGTTCAACGACCCCACCAACAGCTAGGTTATTTGGGGTACGAACCCACGTCCGACATGAGTTGAATTTCTGAAATAGTGCCTCGGCCGAATGAGCCACGGATGGGGGCAAATGTTTTTGTTTGTTGTTAATCTTATTCATCGTGTTAATCATGTTAATCTTTTCTATTTTATGTCCGCAGACGACCCCACCAAACAGTTAGTTCATGGGGGTATACGAATGCGCGGATGATAAATGAATGATGTTATCAAAACCGCATAGGCCTGTCTTATGCGGGACTCGAATCCACGCACGACCTCACTTCAGTTTCTAAAGCAATGCTTTAGCTGATTGGGCCACGGGGGGAGGGCGGAGATATAGATTTGTTTTGTTATAATCAACAACTCAATTACTATAGGCCTACAACTCAATGAATAATTCAACCAAGTAATTTTAGTTTATACTCTACACAATTTTCAACAAATACAGTAATATCCATTATTAGACATTCAACCCCCCCCCCCCCCCCCCCCCCCCCCCAACACACAATGGATTTGAGAGAGCTCATTCAGTTTCAACTCCAAGAGAGAGAGATGTAGTTTCCGATCGGCCGTCCTCCCCATCCCACATCACTACCGCACGGATGGTTCACGCCCTCATCTCTCGCGGATACTAATATTTGTAAGTCCACGATTCGCCGGCCTCTTCTCGATATGATGTTCCCAGCCTGTATCCGAGTCAACGTACCAACCAACATCACCTCGGGGCACCCTTCCCACCGACATGACGTGTCGAAACACCCGGCCGGTAACACTACAACATAGCCGTAGACAAACGATCGCAACTGACAACCGACCCGTTGATTGAGGTTTAATAAAAGGTTACGTGCCTCTTCATTTCGCTGTATGGTCAGATATTAAGACTCCTCCCCCCCCCCCCCCCCCCCCCCCCCCCATCCCAATCAAGAGGTGGTAGTGCACACGGAACCTGTTGTTTTATGGGAGTATGCCCTACTGGGGTCAGATAGTTACGTTTTCTAACAGCTGAAAGTAAAAGAAATGATAGCTAAAATATTTGCAGATACTTGTGAACACCCATTATGTGGGTGTTGCCATTGTTGTGTGTAACCTAGATTTATACAAACTATTTCAGTTTCTAGCTAATGCAATCTAACCAAAAATGATTTTTTTTATTAATATCGAAATCTTGATATAATCATTGTTACCCAAATCAGGTGAAGGATGAGATCGTAAGACCGTTTAGAAGTAGCATCTCTTGATTGTTTCAAGACTTCGAGGCGGTCTTGTCACCAGAATTCAATTTAATTCAATTTAATTTACGCTGAAACTGACAGATATGTGCTTTATAATAGACAACCGAAATGGGTGTAAATATAGTCACTTCGAAATGAAGTCCAATTTGTTTGCATTGTTAGAGGTACATTCTTCTTTTTTCATTAGGCCTGGATATATTCGACTATGTCGACTGTGTTCATTCGACCATGTATTCCCTTATACGGACGTCGTCGTAGTCGTCGTTGTTGTTGTTGTTGTTGTTGTTGTTGTTGTTGTTGTGTTCACCCTATTCAACCTCCACCTAAATCCACCCAATCGAAGTAAGCGAACGAACCTGACTTGCAAGAATTAAATCGAATCGAAACTTGAGCTCCGCTAAATAATCACTTCGATGATCAACAAAAAAACGGACTTTTACTTTCATTCGAAGCTCTAGAACACGTATATGGGTGTTGATAGTCATTTCGAGAGATGAAGGCGAGGTCCCCCCACCCCCCACACCCCATGCTAGTTTCACAACAGAGGTGGTACACGAAACCTGTTGATCTCGGCGAAGGATGTGGTTTTGTGCGAACTTGAGGTCAGATAGTTTCGGTTTCAAACTGTTGAAAGTAAAAGAAGTAGACTTTAAAGATGTGCCAATTTCACTTTCGTTAAAATCACGGAGGCTGTTCATGTAGATTCAGGTCATGTAATTTCAATAACTGAATAATAGGTGGGAAAAGTGGGAGGATTATATACTTTATTATTTACGTTTTTGTTTCATTGATTTTAGTAAGGTGAATCACTGAATCTTGACTGTGAGTTTGACTTTTGAAATGTGAGATTTTTTCCCCACTGTGAATGTTTGAATTGTTTCTAACCCTGAAATTACTACTTTCATTCAAGATTTATTGTTATAAATGAGTTATCTTACCTTAATTATTCTTTGGGGTGGTAAGATCGCCCTTGTGGTGCCCCGTCCAAACGATCTTATCTTTCATCCATAGCCTTTATTGGGGAACAATGATTTTGCATCAAGTTTCGATGTTATTTTTTTTTCAAAGTCAAGTCGGTTGAACATTTTCTTAATATTATATTAAAATGTCAAATACGACACAGTCACTGTTCCCCAATAAGGCTACGAATAACAAGGTAGGATCGTTCGGTCGGGGCACCACAAAGTCGGCCTGTCCGCCACCAAGGAAACGATTAATTATGACATAACTAATTGAACAAACGGTAAATAATAAAGTAAGTCACTCAGAAATAATGAACAGCTCAAACTGACTCAAAAAAAAATTCGTTAATTTGCTACTAATGCATATTTAATACCTGATGTTCATACTTTACTGCTAACACTGCATACAACAGTCACACCATTAGACTACAATTTTACCAGTTATTACAGTTAAGTACTGGTACAGTTGAATCAACACGATTATAGAACAATTTACTACTGAAACACTAGAAAAAAAAAACGGTATAGTAAGTGACCACAGAATGAAAACTTTCGTCGCCCTCCGTAGCTCAGTTTATCAAGGCACCGCTTCAGAAACTGAAGTTACCGTTGGGCGTGGGTTCGAGTACTGTATAATGCATAGGTTTTTATTAACGTCCTTTCACTTATCATCACTTTATCGTTTAATATCACCCGCTAATTCGTCAACTAAACATGGCTCTTGATAGGGTCCTTGAAAAACAATAACCATCAGCAAACTGAACCAAAATTTAGGTCGTTAAACCCAAAATACATAGATTCCTAATATGGCAGCCATGTTTAAAACGTTGTATAAATAACAATTTCCGCCAGGGTATAACCCGTCTCGGATATTAGTAGGCGACCTTGAGTTTAGCACACACATGTGGTCAACAAGGTCAATGACACGCACCTGTGAGGCCGGGTCTGTTAATTGGACCAGTTTACTAATTATCAGTCACGCGAGATGAAAATACGAACCATCCGAGCGCTAGTAGTGTGGTATAGGGGAGACTCTCGATCGTAACCTTCATTTCACGCGGATATAATAAATACTCGTATTGATGAGAGGTGAAGGTGCGAACCACCTGTGAGGTAGTGGTGTGGGATAGGGAAGACGGTCGATCGGAACTTTCATATCACGTGGGTGCAAGTGACGCGAAAACAAGTTTTTGGAGGGTTACAACATTCTGTAGAACATCCTCAAACGAGAGCGTTAGTTAATAGCTGTTGGATAATACACCTGGACAACGCTTGAAAGTGAAATCCTTGAGTTTTGACAGAGAATGTGCAACAAACATGAAATATTTTTATTATGAGATGAGTGATAGCGAAGAGATCCATCCTACTCTTATGAAGCTTTGTCTGTGTGTTTTTTTGTACCCAATACACAGGTAGCAGGGTTTGACTTATCGACACGAAACTTTTTCGTCCACGCACACTTATATCCAACTTAACAAGTGTATAGTTTTTGGATAAAATAGGTAGAACCATTTTTGAGAAATAGCATCTCAAAGTACTCGGTTCTGTGACATGGGCTTGGGTGTCGACCCTTATCTAAATCCTGAAGGCCTGAACACATTCACAAAAATATTTCGAAGTCCACGTTACACTGTCGAGTATACTTTATTCCGGTATACGCTCTTCAGCGCCCCCAAACAAAATGGAAAGACAGAAATTACATGCGTGCCATATGTATTGTCCTAAAAATAAATATATAATCCACATATTTTCGCCGCCCTCGGTAGCTCAGTCAGCTGAAGCACCGCTTCAGAAACTGAAGTCACCATTGGTCGTTGGTTCGAGTCCCGCATAAGGCATAGGTTTTTGTTGACGTCCTTTCACTCATCATCACTCCGTAGTTTCATTATCACCTGCCCATTTGTACCCCCGTATAGCCTAGCTATAATAAATCAATGAAAAAAAATCAACTGTTGCCATCAACTAGGAGATGTAACTGGGAAATTTGTCTATGAACCAAGAAACTGTAACCGTAGTAAATTGTGAATGTAATTGGGAAGTGGGTGTAAGTGGCGTTGTTTCCGCACAGCCTGCCAGCAACGTGCCGTTGAAAACCTACCGTTTGTTTGTCGCACGAAACGCACCGTAACCATGGAAACATAACAGGAGGCCTATCGAAGGTATCGAGAGGAAGCCGGGCACGGCCAAGTGAAAATCCTAGAATCGAGGCAAGTTATCCTGTCATGGATATGAATGAAACTTTTACTGATGTTTTCATCAAGAACTGAAACTTGCCCGGAAAATGAAATAAATACAAAAATACGTTTCCAATTTCAGGAATTATAATTTACTTATTTGTCCTCCAGGACCTGGTGTCCTCTTTCCGAGTCGTGACGTAGACATTACTCGATTCTGTTCGTGTTTCTGTACAGAATCGGTAATGCCTACGTCATGACTCATGGTCTCTAGAGGACCAAAAATATGTATAATTTCTGAAATTGAGATGATGACGCTCGCTTCATGTGATCTGGTAGGCAAAGGGAATATCAGACCCGGTTCGATCCCCGCCGCCGACCATCTTTATAGGGGTATTTCGTGGTTTCGCTCTGTTTTCTAGGCTGTCGGAATGGTTCCCACAATATAGGCCACGACCGCTTCCTCCTCGCTTTCCTTCCCAATAAGTCCCAAGCATAGACTATAAAGATAAACACAGACGGTTCACCCAACGTTAAATCCAAAAATTACAAATTCCAAAACCCAAGATTCATCCCCCTCTTATCCTCACTCCTTTCTCTTCACCTTTCCCACACCCCTTACCCTGTAGTACCGGCGATCACCGCTAAGAGTGCTCAGAATCGCTTCGGCGATTGTGCTTCAGTCGACGGTCAGATGGATGCTTGCCTGGGTTGTCTGCCAAGTCTCCAACTTGACTGCTAGCAGCGCTCCAAGAATGTGTAGCGATGATTGAAGTAACTTCAGGTAATAATGAAAGGGTTTTGAATCTCGTGAAGTATAACTAAGGGCCTACATGGGACGTCTTGAGTACCTATCTCTCTCTAGTCAATGTCCCAAAAAAAACCTTCATTTCAACATCCCATCATCACAACAATCATCCATCCGACGCCAATAGATCTGAGTTATCATTATAGTGCGTTGTTATACCCGATATAAGAAAAGAGATGACGATTTCCAGTTTCTAAAATTAGGAAATAAATATCCACATTATGCATTAATGTTCATTAATTATTCATTAATCTAGTTATCCCTTAAAGTTGCTTGTGTAGATAATCCTCGCGATCGAGCCAAGAAAGGAATCTCGTTTGTTCGAGACGAAAGGTCAACGCTTCGCCCGATCGGCCGCCATCTCACCACACGACACAGATATATCGCGTGCAAAAGACGCTTCGTATCCCGGCACAGCTGATGGTATAATCGGCAGGTAAAACTCTTCTCACTTTTCTTCACGACCGAGGGAAAAAGTAAGTTGATATCCTTGACGGAACGTTTCGTTTTTGATGTTATAGATAATAAATCATAACGTTTTATACTCGTGCCTCGTAGACGAAAGAAGAAATACGTCGACTAAACCAAAGATATACTCAAGACGTCCCAAGTAAGTTACTTCACGAGAAACAACACGTAACATAATGTGAATGTTTGTTATGGATCGACAGTTTTTTAGAAGGTACTTTTCTGAATGGTGTGAAGCAGTTTAACTACAATATGTTCATATTATTCATCCGGAAATCCACTACGATAGCTTATATATTACTCTGACACTGAAAATGTCACGCTGGCTGTGGGTAGGGTCCCCCTTAAAATTAATACTACCACTAAACCTATTATAATTCTCCACTATATATATGTTACGTGTATAATTGCTTTAATACGTTGTTATAATTAACATAAAGTACCAGCAATATGTATTCTGGATTATATTGTACTCACTCATTATCTACATCACGATTTAGCGAGAACAATATAACACCTGCATGGATTTCAGGAGTTGGCTTACCTGGAAAAACAGAAAAACAATGCTATTACTACAAACATCAAAGATAAAAAGAACTTTTCAAATCATGTATGTGTAATCACCACAGATGAAGGTTCCGATTGACCGTCTCTCTATGCCACACCACTAGCGCACGGGGGGTTTGCTCCTTCACATCGTGTAAGTAAAATTACACATGATATAGCCCTGCGTAAATGGAAAAAGATTGAGTATTCATAAGACTCAAATTTTGTTGCTTTATTGTTTATTTAATTATTTAATCATCGTTCCATCATCACCTGATCATCCGTACACACATTTAAACTAGCTGTTGATGGGGTCGTTGAGCACTATTGAAAAAATAAAGATTGTTACTTGACAACTTTGAAAGTGGGCATATGTACAGTTGAGGTTCCATAAAGTGTCGACCAAGGTTTATTGAAATGCGTCCTGAACAAAATATACTGGTATAGTAGACGCAGTAAAACTAGGAAACAATATGCTTACGCACTCAATCCATAGTCTACGAAATGAAATAGAGGTTTAATTTTAGTAGGTTTTATTTAGAATGAAAATTTCAATTTCGGATTAAACAAATTCTTGTGACCGGAAGTATACTTTGTCTCGCCGAGTATAATGGTTCATGGAGTTACTAAGAAGATGCATGTGGTCTAGTTTATTAGAATATAACAACAACTTAAAAAACTTATCAACTTATTAGAAAAAACATTAAAACAAACCGACATTATACGGTAAAGAATGCCTAAATACGTGACCAACATAAAAATAATTTTACTGCAATATATGTGATCAAAACAGAATGAAAAAGGCCCAAAACTAACATGACAGCAGTTGCAAGAAGCTCAGTACGGGGTCTAGCTAACGGATTATGCAGTTAATAGTTAATTACATACTCATTAGGCATACTGTAGTTCTTAAAATTACAGCACGATTTCAAGAAATTCACGACAAAATAATTTTCATGTTAAAAAAAACATATACGTAAAACAGAAGGTAGTAAAGTTAGGTTGAAACTTGGAAGTAAGCAGTATAGTAACTCATCAAAATGCAGTCATTCATCAGAGGGCGTGTTGAACAATCGCGTATCTACGGACATTGTTCCCGCCAAACACTTTCATTGGATAGGATAGTATAATACATAACAATTTATCGATTATATCGATATTAAAAACACAATTGATATATTCAAGCTATATCGAGAAATATCTGAGATATTAGGGGGAATATTTCGAAATATATCGATAAATCGGGATATCTCGAGATATATCAGCTAGCACATTTCGAAAATAATTTTCGATATTCGATATTTTCAATTATTGTCAGGCAACTTCGAGATATACCAGTATCGAAATATATCTACATTTAACAAGATGTATCAAGATATATCTCAATATATTGACATATATTTAAATTTATCGTAACATCAAGATATATTCCATATAAAATAATATCTTGATTTGTGCGGCGGGGTTAAGCCGCAATGGCTTTCCTTCCACCAAACCGATATCGACATACAGAGGAAAATTGATATATATCGAGCTATATGCGAGATAAATCGACATATGATCGAGATATATTTGATACAACACATGCAAACCGGAAGTAGCTATACGACTGAAAATAGCGGTGGAAATGTACCACTGCGCATACGATCCCCTCAAGAGCCATGTTCTACGTATATGTACAGCTATAAACTGTACTTTTTACCGGTAAAAAATGTGATACACACAAGTGAAATAATTCCCAATTACACCAGTTTGTAGTAATAACGTTTTATAATTATGACAAAATGTCGTTTTGAACAATTTGAATTTTTATATATTTCACCGTTCAAAAAGTAGGATAGAAAACAAGAGATTAATCGACAAATCGATCGAACGATTAATCGAGACATCAATCGATTAATCGTTTTGTGCGTTTGTTGCATCTTGATTGCTTCAGAGTTCAACATTCTATCGATAATGACAAACAATTATAAAGTTGGGAAAAAAGAACGGAAAACAGAAAAAAATAAGTAATGGCATAGAATATCTTTCTGAATATAATAGGCCCATATTACTTTGTAAGCTTTGTAAGGATTACATTTTATACCATGTATAATCGGCTAATGCATGCCTATATATACGTCACATAAAATATAATGCGAAATTCATGTTACCCCCATCAAACACATCAAGAGGAAAATACGCGTCATTCGGAGCGCAAAAACAGACAAATTCATGGCATTCCTCAGAGACACTATAGAGTGCGTCACCCCCCCATTCATGGCCGACATTATTTACATATACCAGGGGCGCATTACTATACCCAGACTCCAGAAAAAACCTTTAAAAACATTACAACGAGCCCCCGGGCATCACTCATGACAGCGTTAGGGGGTGAAAAACCACCAACCGTTAATGTTAAGTAATAGAGAAAACGGTCGATCGGGGCCGTCAACACTCGAGCAAGTACTTTAGATGTGTTTTTGACGGTTCCGATGGATCGTCTTTTATATCTCATAACGCTAACGGTTAGTAGTTTCTAACCGTCAAACATGGTCTGTTCTATAACGTGGAGTGTTGGCGGTCCCGATCGACCGTCTCCCTTATTAATTAACAATGCCGGTTGGTTGGTTCGAGTCGTGAATATGTCGTACATCGGTGGTTTTTCTTGTTTTAGAGTTAGACCATGCGTGAAAATGAATCTTGTTAAGTTAATGTGTTCACTGTATATTTATACCAACAAACATGACGATCAAATCGTTCCATTTTATTAAAAATTAAAAATTACATTCTGTTTTAAATGTTTGTCTGACACCCAATGCTAGCTATAGCCTGAAGTCGAAGTTGATATATTTTTATATTTTTTCATGTTTTCATGATTTAGAGAAAAGATAGGGAAAGAAGCCGCCCTCCGTAGCTCAGTAAACTAAAGCACCGCGCTAGAAACTGAACTCATCGTTGGGTATCACTTCATAGTTTCGCTTATTCGTACCCCCATATCACGGGTGTACGCACAGGGTACGCAGAGACGGCCCAGGTCGTAGCTGGACACTTATTCCTGAAAAATGTCCTGGTGACATGACTCACAAAGTGACATCTTTAAGGAATACGGGACAAATAAGGGACTCTGATGCATCACAATGGAGGGGACACTGATTATTTTATAGTAAATTATCTCGAACAGATTATAACAGAATAAAATTTCTTGCACTAACGTAATTTTTAGAAACATATAAAATCACTTGAAATTCTTCAGATTTTAAAAATGAAAAAAATTCCTGCGGGGCAAAATGGGAGACTTTCCCTATTATCAGCTCGTGATTGTCAATACGTTGTTGACATTATTTCTGTTAGGGTTGTAGCCATGAATATGCAGACCAATCAATTGAATCAATAATATTTTAGTGACTGATCGTAAATACACAATCATATTTTCAGCTCCCATTTTTTTCATTTTTTATTTTTTCACATTTCAATTCTTCATGTTTTCAATATTAATTTTCAATAAAGGGAGTATGTTGGGATAACAATGGGATACCAGTACCAACTAACCACGTGTATTTCGCATACAGGGTTGCTAGAAATGATTATTCCAAATGGGCCTTACACTTATTGAAAGGTCCTGCGCACGCCTCTGCGCCCAACCTAGCTATTCGTTGGGATCGTTAAGCAAACAATAATCAGGAGAGCAGGGAATAGAAAGAAGTAGAACCTATCTCGTGCTGTGGGTGCATGAGTTAGTGCCTCAATATATGGTCAACCCTTCTGGATCACGAGTATCCAACGCACACACTTCATACCACGTACTTGGCGGGTCGACACCGCCAACTTACAGTGCCAACTTACAAGAAAAACAGGCGATCGGACCCGCCAACTAATCTACCACGAGATACATATTTATATCCATGAGAAACGAATATTCCGATCGACCGTCCCCCTATCTCACACCACTAACGCGCGAGTGGTTCGCACCTTCTAAAATCGTGCCACACATTCTACATACACACAAAAACCATTGCCAAAATACAGCCTCACCAAACTTAATTACCCACTTCCCAATCTCACCGTCATTACCACCACAGCGCTATGGTCGTTATCCAATCATGTATCTCTCTTCGATGACGTATATACTAACAATGTGTCGCTTTTCATCATCGGAATTCCCCCCCCCCCTTCCCCCCCCCCCCCCCCCTCCCTGCTCCCCAAGTGATATTGATGGGCGCTTCTTGCCCCCACTGCCCTCGACAAGCCCCAGCACTCTACTCTCCATTACATCGAGGTGCGGCAACTACCCCCCGATAAGTGTACACACAGAGAGAAGGAGAGAGAGAGAGAGAGAGACAGAGAGAGAGAGAGAGAGAGAGAGACAGAGAGAGACAGAGAGAGAGAGAGAGAGAGAATAGAGAATAGAGAGTAAGAGTTAGTGAGAGAGGGAGAGAGAGAGAGGGAAAGAGAAAGAGAGAGAGGAAAAGAGAGAGAGAGAGAGAGAGAGAGAGAGACAGGATAGAGAGAGAGTAAGGGAGAGAGACAGAGAGGCAAAGCGAGAGAGAGAGAGAGAGAGAGAGAGAGAGAGAGAGAGAGAGAGAGAGAGAGAGAGAGAGAGAGAGAGAGGGGGAAAGAGAGAGAGATGGAAAGAGAGAAAGAGATGGAAAGAGAGAGAGAGATGGAAAGAGAGAGACGGAAAGAGAGAGAGATGGAAAGAGAGAGAGAGCATTTTTACTTCATCACTACACAATGTGATGACCCACCTGATAGTCTATTACAGTAGGTAGGCCTAGCTCTATGATAAAGCACCGCCGATACCAGTACATGTACGGTAATGATCGTTTCTCATTGATGCCAACATTGATCAACAAATACGCTACAGATTGCAAAGGATAATATAGCGGCATGTTTGTTGATCACCGTCCGACATGAATACCAATATTACTACTCAAAACGAGCTAAAGTCCTCGTCAAAATTACTGTTTTCATTTTACATCACATTTTTAAAAGAAGAATTTAACGTTTTATTATGCTTGAATGAGTTAGTTAATATTAGAAAAGGATGTTTCAATCAAAATATATAATTAATTGTGTACAGATAATTTGAAATCTCAGCTATTAGAATGAAAGAGGATGGCGAAATGACATGAAGTCGCGGTGACAACAGAAAAAACTCAATATTGCTCACTTTAGGCTTACTGTCTAGTGTTTCTCACATTCCCAAAGCTCTCTCCATCAACCTTCCATTACCATCCTCCACCGCGACCCTCCCTACCTCAATTACCTCGTATTGACCTCAACCACGTGGTCCGCTAAGAAGAGGTCACAGGTCACCAACATCTCTTCCTGCGTCCAACCAACTTCTCTGTCCCCCTCTCGCCAACATCTGTGTCTTCGTCTAACCAAAATCTCTTTCTTTTTCTCTCCACCATCTCTTTCTCCCTCTCTCCACCATCTCTTTCTTCCTCTCACCAACATCTCTATCTCTCTCTCTCTCTCTCTCTCTCTCTCTCTCACCAACATCTCTGTCTCTCTCTCTCTCCACCATCTCTTTCTCCCTTTCTCCACCATCTCTTTCTCCCTCTCACCAACTTGACCACCGTCTCTGTCTCCCTCTCACCAACACTACCAACATCGCGTTCTCCGTCTGTGTCGCGAGAAATCAATGGCAGCTACACGACAATCTACTTCTACAGCCGATCATCTCGTTAACTACTCTCTTGCCACAACCTGCGACTCGGCACTCGTCAATAGAATAGAGAATCGAGAAGGAGGACAAAGTCATTCGAAACTTGACGAGATGTTTATGTGGACTTTGGTTAGTGATGAGTTAGCTGAATCGAAATTACTAACTTGAGAATTGTTTGATTGATGTCTTGTACGAAACGTATAGAATGAAAGGAAGAGAAACTAGAATTGAACTGGTAAATGTAGCTAAGTTGCTAACGTGATCCGGGTGGTGAGGGGCATGAAGGATCTGGTTCGATACCCGCCACCGTTCATCTTTACATAGGTGATTCGTGGTGTTCCTATGAAGTTTCATTCTCACTATCCATTATCACTATCACTATCCATTACCTAAGAAACCTTCATTTCATCATCCCATCATATCATTAATCATACACCCGATGTCAATAGCTCTTGGTTAATACGACTCCTAAAGATGACTGAACGTTTTCAGCCGAAACGTCGAAACCCCATGATCTTTTTAGAGCCACCAGTTGTTTCAAGGAAGGGCAAATTACCGAAAAGTAACTTATTATCATCTTCCTCCGGACCTCAAAGTCTACGCTAGAACATGCATATATATATATATATATATATATATATATTCTAATACACACTTGATGTATATATATACATATATATGTTATCGTTGTTTTGGGGATATACCCGCTTAAAAGGCGCAACACTTCGACGTTTCGAACAGATCGCACTGCTCATCTTCAGGACCAGAACCTGACCGGGACAAAGAAAAACGACCGACCCAAGAAGAAGGCTCGAAAACCAGTGAAACCACTTTGGGTGAGGGCTCCTCACCCAAAGTGGTTGACGAAGCTGAAGATACGTCCCGGTCAACAGCGTACTTACCTTATATCAAAGGCACCACGGACAAAGTCAGTCGCCTGCTTAGCAAGCATAACATCACAACGACTTTCCGTACGGACCGCAAGATCAACACGATGTTACGCAGCGTAAAAGATGCTATCCCACTCGAAGGACAGGGTGTGTACCAGGTACCATGCGGTTCATGCGACAGAGTGTATGTAGGTCAAACTAACAGACGGATCTCAGCTAGAGTGGAGGAACATGCCCGTGCTGTCAAACAACAAATAAGCACGTCTGCCCTGGCGCAACACGTTAAAAGTGAGGGTCACTGCATAGATTTCACTAACGCCTCAACTTTAGCCACAGTCCCACTTTTTGTCCCTCGGATCTTACGGGAGGCCATAGAGATCGAGAAGCGACCCGGTAGCCTGAACAAGAGAGATGACACTCAAAGATTACCATCCACGTGGAAACCAATAATTAGGAAGTACTGTGTGAAAGCGAAGTTGAGTGTCCCCCCCCCTTTGACAGCCACAACAAACGCTGTTAAAAACCAAGGAAGCTACGACAGTACCAGGTCATCTACTGTGAGCATTCCCAATACCTATAACATTCACGAACGAGGTCCCGTCACCAGAAGCAGAACCAGAAATAGTGTGCTTCTCTCCACACAGCCCCCCGATACAAGCCATTAACATTTCTGAGATCTCAGTAGCCATTTTATCTTCCTTATAGACCATAATATCTGGTTGGTAGGGTAGGTATGACTTTTGCAGCTTCACGGACTTGTGGATTCTCTTGTGCAGCTTGTTCACAGAGACTATATAAGCAACCACAGCAGCACACTTCTTTGTCACTGGTTTTCGAGCCTTCTTCTTGGGTCGGTCGTTTTTCTTTGTCCCGGTTAGGTTCTGGTCCTGAAGATGAGCAGTGCGATCTGTTCGAAACGTCGAAGTGTTGCGACAGGGTGTGGGCCGCGGTCCACACTGCCTTTTAAGCGGGTATATCCCCAAAACAACGATAACATAATATATGTCCGCGAAAATTTAAGAATTAACATACATATATATATATATATATATATATATATATATATATATATATATATATATATATATATATATATATATATATATATATATATATATATATATATATATATATATATATATATATATATATATATATATATACATCAAGTGTGTATTTGAATAAATAATCATTTACCAACTGGTAGCATTGTAAAAATCTGCACAACACATGCAAGAGGTAGGATTACACAACAGTTCCACACCTGGTTACACATGCGTTAATTATAATTGTAATGACTTTAAATTACCATCAGTTTACATAGCATTACACAAATTACAGCGAGAAGAAATGCACAGATACCCAGCTGTTGTCGGCCGGAATAAAATGCAATCATTACTTAATTGCGCACAATTAACACCGCATGAGAGTCGATTTGGCGGAATATAATTTTTATATACAGGCGTATATATATACTGCAGGTAGCCACGAAAGAGAAGGTCGTTTATAAACATAATGAACACATCATTTCAACACAATATCACACAAGATCAGTTCAAATTTTGAAAAATCATTTATATTCAATTATTTAATTTTTCATGAATCTAAACTAAAACCAGTCTAAGCCCCACTTCTGGTGGGGTTTAGACCCCACACTGGACTGGAAAATTTTAAAGTTTGATTTTGATTTCGTATTTGAATTTTAGAATTTTTGAAATTAGACAAATGCTTCTGATTTTGATTTTGAATGCCAGTATTCAAATTCTTTTTAAAAAAATCAGCCCCCGCCCGGCCCCTATCCTTCCAGTCCTACCCCTGAATTGAAGAGATCTTCATTGAATTTTGATGTCTCACATCGTTCAAAAGGTATCACCCAAAAACAGATTTTTCGCTAAATCGACACCCACTTGCTCGTACAATTTAGTGAATGTTTGTAGTACAGTTTCATACCAGCTAGTAATTGTGAGCGAGTATTCGAGATGTGTGAACGTACATCACTGGAACATAATATATAGCAGGATATGATTAAACATTGTAGAAACGTCGACGGATGTGTAGGTTTCAAATCTCAGCCGTCAGCCGGAAGAAGAGAGGGAGAGGGAGAGGGGAGAGAGAAAGAGAGAGATAGCAATGTAAAAGCAAGAGCAAATCGATTATTCCATATGTTTACAATCCTACAACAATTTAAAAACAAAAACAGAAGCCGAAATATAATAGTCTATAATAAGGGATAATTACTTGAATTACCGACGTGGAAGTAGATCTAACTGGGAGTTAAGACCGGTTATCACCATAGTTTTTTTTTTTTTTTTTATTATTGAACAAAAGAACATAGAACATACATATATATAAATGATCAGTCTCGTGATGTCCACAAAGCTCTGAAGAGCTTGACTGCGGATTATGTATTTAAAATAATGAAAATATAATAATATTGCGTAATGCGATAATTGAAACAAGTATGCAGAACAAGGTGAGTAAGATACAAACTAAAATAAATATGTTAGAAAATGAACTCGGCGATGAATTAATCCGTGAGAATGCCAATGCGATTACCAATGCTTTTTGTTTCGATTAATTCTCAGTTGAGACTAACTGTACCGAACCTAAAACAACTACAACAAAAAAAAATGAAAAAAAAACAAACAACAACAACAACAACAACAACAACGACGACGACGACAACAACAACAACAACAACATGACCCGCCAGAAGTGACACAGTTGGAGTCTGGCATACCGACACCCACCCGCATTGCCTGATTGCAGATTTCTAATGTCGGACGCGGAAAGTTTCACACCTCTCCGCGTGCTACTGTAGGTGTGCTTAGCCCTGTTCCACTACTAACATGACACATCACTAATACCAACAAAACAAATGTATGCTCCTTCCGTAGATTACAGTGTGTAGATATGTTTTTTATCGACATAGAAATCTTGATGTAGGCCTACAATCATTGTTTTTCAATTGAGGATACGGATGAGTTAGTATGACTGTTATGAAGCGGCACCTCTTGGTTGTTGTTATTTTTTTAAATATTGATTAACGACCCCACCAACAGCTAGGTTATACGGGGGTACGAATGAGCGGATGATAATGGAACGATGAAGTGATGATAGGTGAAAGGACTTTTACAAAAACCCACGCCTTATGCGGGACTCGAACCCACGCCCAACGGTGACTTCAGTTACTACCGCTAGCGATGATTGACTTAGCCACCGGTTTGAGGTTCGAGGCGATCACCAATAATTATACTCACCAATTATACTAATAATATCACCAATTATACTAATAATAGGCCTATACTAATAAAGTAAATGGAATAATACTGAGATTTTGCATAATCATAATCTAAAAAAGTATAATTCAGTAAAATGAGAATACTAAACGGGGCAAGTCTATCAAGTTACTAATATTGTTTGGCTCTAGATCTTACCTATACAACCAAGCCATTTTGGGGGTGCAAAATGATGACAGATCAATTATATTTACAAAAATCGTAGGCTAACTCTAGTTCTAAAACAGAGCAAACCTGAATCTACGAAAGAAGATGACGGGTTTCTACCAAGTAAATGACTTCAATATCAATAAATTGTACATAAAGTAAATAGAGCCTTTAGCATTCAACAATTTTTAAAGATGTAGATCATCTAATCGAAAATCTCGTTCTCAAAAATAATGGCTTCCTCCAAATGCCCTGGTTATCCGTCAGTAAAAGTTGCAGGCACGCTGTTGGTGCTAAACCGAAGAACTAGTGGAACGAAATAAAAAAAAGCGCGCGTAAATGGCAACAATGATATTTATTGAATACGCTCCATTGTTGCTAGTTTTTTAAATACATTCCTCCAGCCTCATTGCTTTTACGTAAGCTTTCTATTCTTACCTCTACCTTCAAATACCAATATAACGGTAATATTTGTTTTTGTAATGTTGGTAGAAGAACTATTTCCGTGGATGACGTATTGCCAATATGACAACTGAATCTCTGGACGGTGTATACCACACACATCAATAAACTGTCAACTAACAAAACAAATCACACATGCATATAAAACATAAAAAAACTGTGCATATACACACATCCTATACGTATATATATATATATATATATATAGAGGCTCTATGAATGCATTTGAATACCGGTTCAATAGGTTATCCACAAAAAGTGAAGGTCCCGAGCAACCGTCCCCCCTATCCCAAACGACTATCGCACGGGTGTTTCGCGCCTTCATCTCTCGTGGATGCAAGTATAACTCGTACCCACGAGATATGAAGATTCCGAGCGACCGTCCCCCCTATCCCACACCACCATCGCACGGGTGTTTCACTCATTCACCTCACGTGTATGCAATAATGAATGGTATTCACGAGATATGAAGATTACGAGCGACCGTCCCCCCTATGCCACACCATTACCACACGGGTGTTTCGCGCCTAAAAGATTGTATCCACGAGAGATTCAGGCTCCGATCGATCGTCTCCCCTATCCTACACCACCATCGCACGGATGGTTCGCGCCTTCCTACGTGGATATACGTACAGCAGTACGTTTGACACACATTATACCACGTGACATGACGTCACGTGACAAATGTCACAACGCGGCAGTCGTTTATTAATACTTCCTGATTCCTGAATGAAATCGTTAATTGAAAGTGGAGAAGACACCCATTCGGTTCGATTAGTTCCACGATTACACCAGCGATAATACGATACATTGTCTGTGTTTACTCAGCCGTTACAGTAGCGCAAAACCCATCACAGGAAATAAATACATTACATAAATAGATGAATAATGATAGAGATGAATTATATATACACATATATATATATATATATATATATATATATATATATATATATATATAACCGCCTTCGGTAGCTCAGTTAGCTGAGGCACCGCTTCAGAAACTGAAATCACGGTTGGGCGTGGGTTCGAGTCCTGCATAAGGCATGGGTTTTTGAAAACGTCCTTTCACTCATCATCACTCCATAGTTTCATAATCACCTACTCATTCGTACCCCCGTATAACCTAGCTGTTGGTGGGGTCCTTACGCAAACATCAATCAATATATATATACATATATAGGCCTATATATATATATATATATATATATATATATATATATATAATAACTGAAGAATTATTTGAATAAATATTAAAAAGTTGTTATACGAAATGACTTTTGATGAGTGTACTGACCTGGCAGCATGATTCAATTGGTTATAAAATCCTTATTTTCACACAGGTAGCAATAATTTCATTAATATTTCCGTATATTATGTTTATATTTACTCACGACTACTATTTATTTCCATAATCAACCTACGATTTAATTATATGATATCTATACAATCATTTTGTCAGTGAAATTGACATTTACGTCACCACTACCGACTTCAAATGACACTTTCTTTTACAAGACTTCACCTATAATTTTCCAATTTAAAAACTCTTCCCTATTTTTTAATCAAATATTAATATCTAAACGAACACAAAAAACAAATCGAACGTCAGAGAAAACGACGTATATAAGTGAAATCATTTCTGTAAAATTAAGTTATCATCTTTTCCCGTTCAATCTCCTACGCGCAAACAAGATATATAATTTATTTATAGAAAAGAAAAAGTTCACCGAAAAACTTTTTTTCATTATTTTTTTTGTTTTTGTTAACGTAGCCTGCCTGAATGATATAATCGTCTCCACAAGAGTGATGTCTACGGTGATCAAATGTGCATAAAATCAGCCATGCTATCGCGTTACCGCGATTTGCATAGAAATGGGATTTTTTACGGTTTATAGGGCCTACTATAAATCCCCCATCTATATCGTATTATATATAGGATAGGCTTTCTAATGGGGCTATGAACAAATGTGAAGCATGCAGCAATCTCGTCAACACAAACGACGCTGTAAAATGATTTAGCTTTTTTATTATTATTATTAAAAGATACTTTACCCAGAATGGTTATTCATCATTTTGTGATATAATAAAGGGAAAAAACGAAATTATATTACATATACAAAAGTGTACAGCGGAGAAATTCTGTGGTTATTTGGTGACTATACCTGGAAATCTTATATCAACATAGATTATAAAAAAAAGAGACCACAAATTGAAATTCACAATATTATGATAAATTTAGCCTGATAGAATGAAAACGTGGTGATTTTTTAGTCATGTTTCTTTAGTAATAAAATGTAAAAAAAAATTGAAAATACTTAGTAATCCTTCGAAAGTGTTGAGGTTGATGCATCTATAGAATCTGTGTATTTCAATCGTGACAAGAATACTATTTGAGACATCGATAATCTACTTGGGAGCTCGTCCGTTGAGCCCAGTCAGTCAAAGCATTGCCTTGGAAACCGAAGACTAGTATGGTGTAGGTTCGAATCCCAGGGCTGGGTTCGAGTCCTGCATTAGGCAAGGGTTATCGTGAATATCATTAATATGCTATACGCACTTATTCGTACCACCAAATAAACAAGCTGTTATTGGGGAACTACAATCATTCAACAATAAAAACTTCTGCTAATAATGCCGCCATCTTATTTCCAAATAAGGTCGGTTAATAAGGTTACATTTGAATAAGGTCGTTCCTTTACCTTATTGAGAATACAGACAATATAAACAAACATATAAATAATAATTTATATAATTATATATAATGAAAACCGAACAACGTACTTGACCGATTTACTAACAAAACATCACTGAAAGTGTTTATTTAGATTATTAATATTATTATATAAATTTTATCATTATAAAAGCAGTGAAATCATAATATTTTATAACGTCTATAAAATTAAATGGTAAATCCGTTTGTTATTGATCAATCATAAAACTGACCCGGTAGGGAAATATAATTTTATTCGTTTGAATAAATGTTTATATTGAACGCGTCATTAAACTATAGACCTTGTTTTATTATGTTGAATTATACGATGGCGGTTTGGGTACACAGATACAAACTTAATGACGGTTGCAAAAACAAATTGAATTCAACATTTAAAGGACATCGAAATCCTGAAACTAGATTTTAATGAATAATAGCGATATTCATTTCCTAATTTCAGAGAAAACTAAAAATCTAAAAAAACTAAAAAACTAAAAAACTAAAAACTAAAAATAATGATTGTGTATCAAGATTTGATGAATTTATATCTCACAAACACTTCAGTGACTTTCTTAGTAAAAACAGAAATATATAAATTCATAGAAATTCACATTGTTTCATTATATTAGCCTACATTGTGAATAAAAAACCAGTTTCACGATGTTTCCAAGGGTTTTCGACGAGTTTTTTCAGAAGTTTAGAAGTTTTCAGAAATCATCTATGTACAGTACAACAAAGTGAAAACAAAGTGAAACGTGCCAGAAGTTTAGTTTAATACAGGCCTACCACACCAATTTCTTGACGAAAAGAATTAGAAAAGAATAGCATAAGATTATCGTTAATTCGTTTAACGACCCAACCAACAGCTAGCTTATACGGAGGTGTACAAATGAGTGGGTTTACAGAATGAATATGCGGGATTGCAGGACTCAAACCCACACCCGACTTGACTTCAGTTACCAAAGCAGAGCCTCAACTGACTGAGTCAAAGAGTCGTCAATATTCTTATGAACGGTTGCAATTCGACTCACGCTTTGCGCAAGATTCAAGTCGATAACTACGACAACACTTCATTGTACAAATCTCCAAGACAATAATACCTCGATGTAACTTACTATCGAAATCCTTGTTCACTAAAACCCTGTTACAAAACCCGGCAGCTCCAATACGACAATCAATTGAGTCACTGACGGTTTGTTCTCTCTCTCTCTCTCTCTCTCTCTCTCTCTCTCTCTCTCTTTCTCTCTCTCTTTCTCTCACACCTTACAAGTGCACTAATTGAGACATTTAACACACTAATGACACAGGCCTACCATCTGTCTGCACCAGTGTATAATAGTTAGGGTGAAAATTACCATTTTTGGACAACAGCCAAAATACACAGAATATTTTTTATATTGTGTAAGTGATATCACAGTAACTTAATATTGATGAAATCATTTGTATTTTTCACAATTTTCGTTGATTCACCTTGATCACATGTTGAAAGGGGGTGTATGCACGGTGCTTATAAAAATAGAGAAATGAATGAGGTATTAGATACTGGGTTGTTCCGTCGCGTCGTGCGAGTTGAATTGTTACTCGACGTTTCGATCTCCATGTTGAGACCTTTCTCAAGATATAGTCTGGTTCAGAAGTAAGAACCGTCTCAGAAGAGAGTGACTAAGTGATGTGAGGATGAAGAATAAGGTGGTTTATATACTAGTGAGTTTATTGCCTCGCCATATCGGCCGCGCCAATGAAAGCGTCGCCAGCAGAGCACCTGGTTTACCAGCCGCAACCAATGAGCGTACTCTATTTTTTTATGTTCATGAACCAGTGTGATTGAATAGAAATTATATTAACCCTAGATAATGTTATGCTCCTTAATGATATGACATCCAATTTTAGTGAATTCAATCTGTTTCAAAATAGTACGTTAATGAATACCAAAAATGTAATGAAAATCATTGAAGTTTTATCTCAAAACTGATTGAATTCACAAAAATATAACATCATATTAATTAAAGAGCATAAAATCATCTCGGGGTTGATATACTTTTTATCCAATTACACTGGTTAGTGAACATGATAAAAAAAAGTACAGAAGAATTTCTTCATTATTATAAGCACCGTGCTTACACCCCAATTACAACTCAAATGCAGTAACTTTTTTTTCTAAAGTTTGAATTGCCGAACGTACTTGCAATGTCAAAAACACACTGCAGATTTTTTAAACATTTCGTTTTTCACTTAAAATAGGTTGCCATAGCGATAACTCATCTTCATCATTAATAGGAAACATTAATTGTACATCAAGATTACGCTGTTCATAAAATAAGAAACGAAAAAAAGTTAAAAATAAGGAAACTTTTATAAAAAATCATCGATGATAATCAATTACAAAAATAACTTCGAACGAGCTGTATCTAAATAGGAATCAAAAACACAATTAAAAGAAACCGGTGTAATCCCATAAACGATCGGTTTACCATAAATAAGACAACCGCCAACTTTCTTGGATTACAGTCTACTGCATTTACCACCTGCTATGCACAGCTAGCTGTCATGAGAAATAACACAGCGACGAGGTCGGAGCGAAAGCGACCAACAAAAACGATTATTATGGAAAAGTTTATGAAAAAAAAATCGTCAAATAATCATTATTAATGAATTACTGACTAAACAAATGGTATTACACAATAGTTAACAAAGATGTAAAATTACCTTGACGATTTCATTCGGGTATTTACTGTGTTATAAAATATCGTGAACAATACATATTCTTAGTAACCACAAGAAAGTTTGTAATAGAGAAAAGATGTGTCAACTGTCAATGAATTATTTATGAAGATGTATTAGAAATATTTTAGTATACTTATTGTACGACTTGTTCACTATACCTAAAACTATTACTTCCAAGATTTATTGTTTGTTGAATGAGTTATCTTATTATGAATTATTCTTTGGGGTGGTAAGATCGCCCTTGTGGTGCCCCGTCCAAACAAGCCTTGATTGGGGAACAATGATTTTGTATCAAGTTTCGAAGTTGGTGAAAAAATTGAAAAAAGGAAAGCTTAAAAAATGAATTAAAACTAAGTTATGATTGATGAAAGAATTAACCTGCCATGCCATCCTTCTAGCCTTTAGATAGTGCATGTGTGGTACTTATACAAACTTATACTCCACCATTTTTTCCCAAGTCCACAAACCAATGTAATTGAATAAAAAGTACATCAACCAAAAAATAATTTTATGTTACGCAATCAATAAATATGACATTATATTTTTGTGAATTCAGTCAGTTTCGAGATGAATACCAATCAATGAATACCAAGAATGCAATTGACATTCATTCACATATTATCTGCAAACTGATTGAATTCACAAAAATAAAAAGGCACACAAATCAAAGACCATAAAATTATCTTAGAGTTGATACTTTTTCATCCAAATTCTCTGGTTCGTGGACATAGAAAAAAATTGTAAAAATGAATTTCTCCATTTTGCATGCACAAGCACAATGATTGCACCCCCTTAAAACTGAAGACAAAATACTTGACGCAAGCTTTCAACACCGACCGGAATGCAAGGAACGCTGAGTACAAGGAAATGCAACTATCGCTGTTGCAACTCACAAATACTGCCAATTCGAAACTCCCCACTTTTAGTGTAATTACATAATATAAACATCCGTTAGAAACTGTCAAAACTACTGTACAACTAATAACCCGTTGTAACATCGCAATTCTCGTGAACAAGTTAGACTCGGGTAATTGTTCCCTAATTGAGCGAATAAGGCTGAGGATGACAAGGCAGGATCGTTCAGCCAGGGCACCATACGGATGCTGACGAAACAATTAGAATGTAACTAACTCATTCAACTTATTCTAATAAGTACCCAACTTCAAAAATGTGTGTAGGCCTATACACACATTATTTGTGATGATCTGTAAACTCCAACCATGACCGTTTCAAATCTAAAAGGTTTTAAATTGAATATTCGTATAAAAGATGATGATAAATACACGGAATTGAATTTTGTAAGTGAATTCCAATCACTTAGTTTAGGAAACCACTAATAATGTAAGTATATAATATGCATGTATGTATGAATATGTATATATGTATGTATATATGTATGTAGTTCAATTGCTTTACGTTTTAAATGTCGTAAGTGATCACTCGACCCAATTGTGGCATATATTCAATTTCCTATATTTATGAATATTATAGAAAAGTAAAATTTACGCGATAGTATTTTATAATAATAATCATCAATCCCAGATTCCAAATTGATTAATTACATTTTAAATTCAATATTCGATAAAATTTCTTGACTACATGCTACAACATATACATTTCAACCTTCTATACATTTATAAATATAAAATTAAACCTATGACAGTTCAGCTGATAGATGGCAGGTATGTGAAAGTACACATTTATGAGGCATCAGAAGAGTTTTTGCTGCCTTCTGTCGAAATTTATGTCGGGGAAAGGTAATTTCTTTGATCGTCTTATAAATTTATGGATTTCTTAGATTATTTTTTTCTCCTCCTTCCATAGGACTACATTTGGTCTACAGAGTGGTCGAGTGGCTAGCACACTGAACCGTCATTCAGGAGACCGGAGTCAGGTGAAATATCAATAATACATCTTTTTTTATACATTTCATTCCATTCAACACGTTCTCTAACGTAGTGTATCCGTTACTATGATATTACTACTCCAGTACGTCATCACCTCTCAACCTGACACCTCTATGACGTCACAACCCGGCAGTCTACGTCACGGAGTGTATTTATTGCGTGCTGGACGGAAACCACCGGGACGCGAGCACCGGACTACCGGACTACCGGAATATCCGCCGATATGGTAACTAATACAGTCTGTAGTTACGATCGGTAGTGTAACGTGCTCATTAGGCATTGACGATAGAGAGCTTCGAGCCACCAAATTGTTTTAGTAGACATTTTGAAAGTTCTGAGAAGTTTTTAGCAATTAACTACACTATAGTGGGAAACACGAATAAATTATTTATTTATTTATATTTGGTTCAACGACGCACTGTACTGGCGATTAAGACTATTGGCATCGGTGAATGATATATGAGATGATGAGATGAGAGGTTATTTTATTCTGTGTTTTTGGAAAGTGGAAAGAAGTCTGTCGTGGTCTGTTGTTGAGGAACAATCCCAGTATTGACCTGAACGACACAGGTAAACCACGAAAAAAAAACGTTTTTTAGATATTAAACTCATTATACCGATTCTCATAAAAGTTGACTATCGATTTATTTCGATAAATTTTTTCAAAAAAATCAGTCAAGCATAAACACATAAGAAGTCGACACACATGATTGTACGATTCGGAAACTAGTTCTACACGAGCTGGTGCCGATCGGACGTCTCCCCTATCCACTAGCACCACCGACCGAGCGTTCCGACCCACCACTACTCGCGCCACAAAGCATCACGTATGCGACGACCAGGGCCTAGCTACGTGTCACGTGGTCTATCACGTGACCACACGTGTGTGTGTGTGTGGCCGGTACTGTAGACACGTAGCATACACGTTACTATATACTCGAATCCGTGCGAGGAAGAGGTCGTTTACCAACAGAATAACGTAAATAACACGGTTAAATTTGTATTGTTGAGATATTATTGATGGGGTATTTTGATTGGTCAGAAGATTTTCGATGAGAAGCGCAACAGCATCTTTCAAAAGCGTTTATGTAAGGGACCAACAGCTAGGTTATACGGGGGTACGAATGAGCAGGTGATTATGAAACTATGAAGTGATGATAAGTGAAAGGACGATCACAAAAACCCATGCCTTATGCGGGACTCGAACCCACGCCCAACGGTGACTTCAGTTTCTGAAGTGATGCCTCAGTTAACTGAGCTACCGGGGACGGCTATATTTACACACTCATATTTATATTGGTAGACCATTTTCTTTGATGAACACAAGTATATACTATTGTTTTAAGAAGTATAGACACGGCCACCACAGAACCGCAAGGAGACGTGGCTGGACCCCGATCACGGCCCCCTGGTCACAACAAACAACAACAACAGCATGTCTAGCGTGATGGGAGCGTGTGCAACGTGGCTCGGAGCGGTTGTGTGGAACGATGTAGTGTTATGATTGCGGCAACATCCGTGTCTAGAACACGGCGAAGATAGGTGTAGACTAGATTCAAGCAATTATACGAATTAAGACGATATATTCGACAGTAAAAGTTGCAGGTACGCTGTTAGTGGTCGACAGTGTAACTAGTGAAAAATTACAGAATGAACGCGCACTTATATCTTGAAAATGACATTTATTGAACATGTTACATTGTCGACAATATTTTTGTAAACTGGAGTCCCCAGTCTTTATAGGGAAAAAAGTTCCCGCCAGGGTGTGTTCACAGAGATAAATGATCATCAAACTTGAACCGTGCAAGATACAAAATGAACAAATCCATCACAAGATGCACAGAAACATTTGTCGATAATGCCAATGAGTCAAATTTCATGATAATGCAAAGGTGGTAATATCACTTGTATCAGTTTTATGTAACAGTAACACTTACCCATCGATTTATAACTCACTGCGTACCGTTACATACAAATAACAATGTAACATATTGTAAATGTTTATTATGGATCGATAATAATTTAGATGATATTTCTCTCAATGCTGTGAATTAGTTTCATTTATATAATAGTTATAATAGTATAGGCCTTAGTTATAATAGTCATAATTATAATATAATAGTTATTATAATATAATATATATAATACTTAGTATCTCTTTAGTCAATGCTTATAATAGTTTTACTATAATATGTTCAAACTGAAATTCACCACGATCGTATATATGTTGGCTTGACACTGAAAACGTTACGCTGCGAGTAGATTCTATCAAGTCATTTGTATATTACTATATATAAGAATACCGTACGACAAAATTCCAAGAAAACTTGAAAAAAAATGTGCAAATAAAGAAACAAACCACAATAAGGTACGTATTCTATATATTACATAATACACGGTTGGTTATAAATCCCCCAAAGTCTTTTCTTCACCTTAAGTCGGCCATAACATAAATGTCAAAACTGTAATCTCGGCCATAAAAAGAATCGTGAAACAGATATTGTATGGATTTACAGTCCGGAGGGAGGAGGGGGGGGGGAGATGGTTTTAATGTGACACGTGGTTTAGAGGTCCATGCAAGTATTGTATCTCATATACGTCAACACTTCTCCCTCGGCTATCTGTATTTAAGCTTATATCTACATTAATTTATTCCCATCGTTTGAAAAAAGTTTACATTGCATGCTTATCATATTTACATTATAAATCAAATATACGTGGTACACATTCACTATTTACAGTTTGGTGAGTTATATTGTGGAGTTAAATTAGTGATATTATTATATCCTGTAAAGGGAGGCAAGATCACCCTTGTGGTGCCCCCGTCCGAACGATCCTACTTAGCATTAATTGGGGGAGAATGACTATGTAGCAGCATAATTTGAAAGTCAATAAAGTTGAGTCGATATATTTTTATGAAACTAGCATTCACTTATAATTTGTTTTCTGAATCATAATTAGACAATTATACCGTTTTCATGGACCCATGGTACTTAATAACCCACTAAAATGTAAAATACTCGATTTTATTCTTTCAATTTTCATCACAGAGCTATAGCTGTTTGCTATAAATTAAAACTCTGTTACCACAAATCCACATTTCAACTGATTTCAAGTGCTGTATAAAAACGATTATTGCTTTAGAGTCCGATCTTAACCAACATTACGCCGGAATACAAGCAATATACATTAAACAATACGCTCTAATCACGCCGGTCGAGTTAATCGCATAATTCAGCATTGTTCTCTACGGTTAACTGCTGTACACATTATGTCAACATCTGTTTCACTGAGGAAAAAACATTTTACATTCGGTGGAATACCAATTTCCAAGTGATAACAGACTAGAACGGTATACCTGTGTTTTATGTACACGTAAGCAAAATGTAGTCTGCATAAATGCTTATTTTTAATTTGAGTTTTGATATTTCTTACATTGGTATCATGTGCAAATCTGTGGAACAATGAATAAATAAATAAATAAATATTCATCAACCAACTGAATAGTTGAAGAAAAAAATCATTTATTCATGATAGCTGTTTATCTTGACGGTGAATGACCATGAAGGCCCAACTTACTATAAATTTGCATTTATAATTGCAGAAAGTAAAAGTGAGTCACAAAATTATCAAAAAATTTAAAGGACATCACAATCCTACAGCTAGATTTTATTGAATAATGTTAATATTCATTTCCCTAATTTTAGAGAAAACAAGAAATCATCATCTCAATTTCAGAAATTGAAAATAATTAATTTTTCCTCACGAGACCATGAGTCATGACGTGGACACTACTGATTCTGTATAGAAACATAAACAGAATCGAGTAATGTCTACGTCACGACTCAGAAAAAAGGCCGAGTCCTAGAGGATAAATTAATTAATTATAATTTCATTAATTGAGATGGTGTCTTCTGGTTTTCTCTAAAATTGAGAAAATAAATACCGTCATCATTCTTTGAAATCTTTTTCCAGGGTTGAGATGTCCTTTAATAATTAATAATAAAAGTG
Source organism: Brachyptera putata (assembly GCA_907164805.1). Classification (NCBI taxonomy): domain Eukaryota; kingdom Metazoa; phylum Arthropoda; class Insecta; order Plecoptera; family Taeniopterygidae; genus Brachyptera; species Brachyptera putata. Next base: position 18,484,368 of record OU015471.1, on the reverse strand, counting down.
GTGATGATGAACGTGAAAAATAATTAAAATTTGATTCAAGACGCGTTGAAAGAGATGATCACGGAGAATACACAAACTTCGGTAATTACACTTAATTACACGTACATTACATTCAACCTGACAAAAAAAACATTCAACACTTTTCGAAGATGTAGCAACGTTTCCGTTTCGTTTGAGAAAGTGATAGTAACTGTATAATGTAGAAGCCCGCAGAAGAAAAGGTTCTAGTGTGCGGGCTGACCGAAATAAAATAACATTTGTTTAATTAACAATTGAAACGGAAGATAATTATTGACATGTGGTTTGTGTGATGAGAAAGTGAACAAACGAACGACAAATCACAATTAAAATGTAATTAAAAAAACGAAACAGCTTTTTGGTGATAACTTTGGGACTGTCAGATATCAAACTTCTGATAAGATGGGAACATAGATATGTTTAATACCTTCAAGATGCTATGAGTTATACTAGGACTTTTATCGCGTAATTATCACAGTTTACAGCTACAAAAAACACAATATTTACCTGAATACCTCTATAATCCAAGATAATCCAAGATTAATATCCAAGATTAGAATCATTAGAATCCAAGATTAATACTTTTATTTCACATCATTTTGAAGATTCAATTTATCTATATTTCTCATTTCCTCCCGTATTAAAATTTTGATATCTCATACCGTTCTGAAGCCATCACCAAATAACTAATATTTCACTATATATCGACTCACGTGCACTCTTAAACATCGAGTTGATAATCCATCAAACCTGTTGAAACTCTCAATTTAATTAGAAAAGCGACTTGTTTTTTATGATTCTCGAGACGCGGATTACAGCTATGTTCTCGTAGAAAACTGGAATTCGTGGTATTTTACACGTGATTTGTGTGTTGAATTAACAGTTAAAAATGTGACCGGTATTATTGTCGTGTGATGAACAAATGATCTATATTTGTATCCGCGAGAGATGAAGGTTCCGAGCGACCGTCTCCCCTATCTTAAATCACTATCGCACGGGTGGTTCGCTCATGATGAAGTCTTCTACATGAGGAAATGTTCGAACAATATTACTACTGTAGACGATTTCCAGCTTTTATCAAGTTCATGGGAGTCCATTTAGCGAAATATCATTTTTAGGTGATAACTTTTGATTTTAATATGAGATAACACTAGGAAAACGCAACATTTGTGTTCTTGGATAAGCGATAAAGGCATAATACGTAAAGAAAAAAGTATTTCTTGAGTACGGTATGGTGACATTGAGTCTTTGCTTTGCTCATCCAAAATCTAATGTACGGGAGACTTCAAAATGGTCAATCAAATCCAAAAGAGCCGGAGGTTCCGATCGACCGTCTCCCCTATCCCACACCACAAACACGCGGCTGGTTCGCACCTTCACAATTAGCATACCTCATAACATATCATAAAATCTCGAGTCGTGCTATACAGTAGTAGTTCACAATCAAGTGTGCAGTGTTTGGCGGACACGGCCTCCCAGATAATACGACGTATCTAGATGGGTGTGAAGTCGCACGTCCATGTACGTATCACAGAGGGCTTATATCACGGTACACGAGATCCGACACGTTGACTGACGTATATAACATGATGATACACACAGAGAACCCCCCCCCCCCCCCCCCCCCCCCCACCCCTACACTGGCACAGAGACATGTGTCAATCGAATAGCTCCGGAGTGTGATATATTAGACAGCTACCCCTAACACCCACTGTATAAACCTGGTGGTATGAAGGGCTGTTGACAATAGGAAAACACCATACATTCTAACGTTCATGAATTAACGATATGAAAAATTAGATCTACTTAAAGTGGGGTTTTTAAACAACATTTTAACGCACTTATAATAGGCCTTTTTTTTAAACTTCAGAATCCCACATATATAAATACTGATATATAAATCAATTCGGAAAATACCATACATTCTAACGTTCATGAATTAACGATATGAAGAATTAGGCCTACTTAAATTGGAGTTTTAACGATTTATTAACGCACTTGTATTTTTTTTAATGAAGTTTTAGAATCCTAGGTATATAAATACTGATCAATTCGGCCTGTAGAAAAAGTACGAAAACAAAAGGTGCAGGCAGATGCAGTGAGAATCAGCTGGAGTCTTCACATCCTTCATCCAATTATTTGAATCATTCATGTTTTCAGTGCGCGTTGTTAGATAGTTTGATTAGTCTTTGTAACAAGAACATTTCCGCTTCTCTTCGCCTACACTCGGTTAATTATAGCGGTAGGCCTACTACTAAATACACCCTGTGGTCAATTACACTTAAAATATATTCATAAGGTCAGAGAACAATACGCACAAAGTAATATTTGTTCTTTTTTTAAATGTTGCTTAATGACCCCACCAACAGCTAGGTTATACGGGGGTACGAATGAGCGGATGATAATGAAACGATGAAGTGATGATAGGTGAAAGGACGTTTACAAAAACCCATGCCTTATGCGGGACTCGAACCCACGCCGAACGGTGCAAAGTAATAATAATATAGGCTACCAACAAATAGAGAAGGCTGAAAACGCTTCAACAAGAAAACAGTAAAGAAAAACAGACACTGCCATGCGCAAAGAATCCACTTTGATTTTATTTTTCTTATTTTTATCAATATCGAGAAGTTGACACAAAGCTATTGTTTCCCCATAAAGGCAAAGGATGAAAGTTTTTGAACAAGGCACTACAAGAGCGATCTTAAAACTACCCCACTTTTACAACCCCACTTTTACAACTCTTACCACTTAAATATTTTATAGCTTTTTTATCAGGTTCAACTATAACAAAGGTGAAAAGATTACTTGTATATGTAAAAGTAAAACAAGATATTTTCGCCATCGATTTTATCTCAAAATTTGAGTACCGTTACATACAAATAACACACGTGTTACATTATTGCACATGTTAATTACGGATCGACATTATTTCATAAGGTACTTCTCAGAATGTTGTGAAGCAGTTTCACTACAATATGTTCAAACGGAAAGCCAATACGATCGTTTATGTATTACCTTGAACACTGAAAATATTAGCCTGTGGGTATGTTACCCTTAAAGGACATCACAATCCTGAAACTATTTTTTTTTAATGATGACGTATCTATTGAAGTAATTTCAGAGAAAACTAGAAATTATCATCTCAATTTCAGAAGCTATAACTTCCAGAGACCATAAGTTATGACGTATTGGCATCTCCGATTCTTTTATAGAAACGAAAACAAAATCGAATAATGTCTACGTCACGACTAGGAAAGAAAGCTTAGTCCTGGAGGACAAATAATGTATTACAATTTCTGAAATTGAGATAATGATTTAGTTAGTAGTTTAGTTAGTACAAATTAGTTTTGACAGATTCACCCAATTTTTTCAGAAACAGCAGCTTAAAACATTGAGACTTGGGAAGCATTTGTCTTCAATAAAATTGTTATAAATGATACGTGAGTTACCGTGGAATAACCCTTATGTATCTAAAATTATGTTGTTGAGAAAAAAAACAATGTAAAATTATTTAAAAAACGAAAATTAAATCGTCATGATGTTACAAATTCCTATGTGTCCATCAATCAACTGTAGTTACACAGTATTACTGGTATCTGGTGATACTAATTAACTGACACGGACAAACAAAAGGAAGCGTGATTAACTGCTAGCAGCGTTATGCTTATCGATACCCTGTTTGGTCGATACCTAATCACATCTGTTATCATAATATGTTGGCCGGATTGGTGGAGAGATAGCACTAATTCACTGCTATTATGTAAAAGCTGGCGACTAAATGGAATAATAAAGGATACCACAATACTGAAATTGAATTTTAACGAATAATGACAATATTTACTACCCTAATTTTAAAGATAACTAGAAATTATCATCTCAATTTCAGAAATTATAATTAATTTGTTTGTCCTCTAGGACACGGCTCTTTTTCTGAAACGTGACGTCTACATTACTCGATTCTGTTTATGTCTACAATATAGGTTAAATGACTGCTTATTTTTCTGTCCTTTCTATAACCCACCTCTAACTCATCATCCCATCATCTCAATAATCATCCATTCGACGCCAATACATCTTGATTATCATTACAGTGCGTCGTTAAACACAATATAAATACATTAATGTTTGCATACGCAACATTTCATAAATATTGAAAACATCTACACTCGTCATACATTATAATATTTTAATAATTTATTTGGGTTTAACCACGCACTGTAGGTCTATAGTGATGACTAAGACATATTGGCATTGTAATGAGCTAGAATAAAAAAAAATACTAAAACGACAGACCTCTTTTAAATCGATTTAATTTGATATCCACTATCGGCCATACACGAATTATCCCGGTCTACCCTTATCAAAGAAAAACATGCACCAATTTCATTTCAACCATTATAACTAAATTAACTCGGCCACAGTTAAATTATACACCCGTCAGCCGATCCTCCGATAACCCCTTCTCTCTCTCTCTCTCTCTCTCTCTCTCTCTCCCTCCCTTTCTCTCTCTCTCTCTCCCTTTCTCTCTCTCACACACAGGCAAGGCAACCCCCTAGAGGCCGAGGATAAGGTAGGTTAGGTATTAACCCCCCCCCCCCCCCCCCCCACCTTGATAAGGTAATTCCAGGTGGCGTGTCCGCCCCATACGAGGAGCTGCGCCATTGCATTTATTACCACTCGTTCGCCCTGGCATTACCCACCCTTTCAATCGAACTGCGTAATACGAACATTGTACATACGTATCCCCGTACAACCTAGCTGTAGCTGGGGTCGTTGAGTAATATTGAAATAAAAGAAAGGTCGCTATACAATTAAGAATGCATGCGAGTCGATTTAGAGAAATATCAGGTTTTTGGTGATCGAAAGTATGAGATGTAAAATTCTAATATGCAGGAAACACAGATATTATTAATACGTCCTTCAAGTCCTATTGATTACTGCACTAAGAGCCAGTATTACGAATCGATAGTTAGTGGATTAGGCAATGGTTAGCGGATTAACTTGTTATCACCCTTGGTTACATGTGATATTTTCGTACCTTTAACAAATAGTTAGTCGATTAGTACTTAACTAAGATTCGTAAAACCGGGCCTAACTGTATACTTTTCAGAAATTATGTTTTATTTTATTTAATGCAAGACTACAAATTATTTAATTCCACAGATAAGCCTGTAATACAGGCTTTGTGGAGATTTATGTGAACTTTATGTATTCTTGTCTCAAATTGTTGTCCATTGAAATGCTCATCACACAAACTGACAAATTGAGTGTTATCAGTTATCGACTTGTAAATTACGTCGGCCATGCATAGTTCCCCTAGGAACTTTTGGCTTATCAGAGTCGGTAAAGGTGGTCTATCTTACGTGGATATGCTACATTATCGACTGGGCCTCGTGTATAGTTTCGACGTGGACCTATTGTATTACAGCAACACTAACTACAATCAATAAACTAGTCGTAAATTATTGATCTAACTATAAACTAATTAATCAATACCCAGTTTGTTGCATGGGTTTTGTTTTAGGCATATATCAAGTGTATTGTATTGTTACTTTCTGAAAATGTTTGTTTTTAATTTCTACCGTACATTTTTCATTGTTACACAGACATTTTATATAATTATAATCAACCATCCCATGAATAATGAAAAAATTATCATTATCAGGCAAAGTGAAGAAGTAAACCAACTAATGGTGACAATCCAAGTCTAAAAGCCACGGCAGGCGAGACGAGGTTGTTTTATTAGGTGTTTTGGATGGTGGGAAGGAAACGGTCGTGATATCCCAGTGAAAAGACAGATGGAAACCACTAAAACCTCTGTCAGGATCTGTCATGTCAACCATGGCGGGAATCGAACCATCGTCTCCTAAATGACGATTCACGTTTTTCATTTTAGATAACAGTTGAAACACTATGCTGAATAAAAAAATAAAGAAGTAACTATCTGGCATAGACGGTGCCTCAAATAGTACTATAGGCATAGAGGGTTATGGAAATGTATTTTTTTATTATTTTAGTAAACTCTACCAGTACTGATTTGCATATGCGGTATGAAATTAAAAAAACTTCACCAACCCCATTCAGAAGACACTACGGTATTGGAGCCATAGCTGAATAAAACAAAATAGTTACTGCATTTATATTTTTATTTTCAGAATATAGTGCTTTAGCTGCTTACAATACGCCTACTCACTGACAGTCACTGTGGTCCACCCCTCCCCCACCTCATTTATTTCCCTTTTATTCAAAAGAATAAAATAGTCAAAATAGAAACTATTTTTAGACCACCGGAAAGGAGACATAGATATTGTAATCTGAATTTAAGTTAGTAGGGCCTACAATTCAACAAGTAAATCACACGAACTTTCCTAACTGGTGAAATGTAGGGTGATGATTAACAAAAAAATGATAGGGCAATATATTATATATATATATATACCTATATATGTACGATTTTATATATATATATATATATATATACCTATATATGTACGATTTTATATATATATATTTACATAATTTGCATTTAACGATTTAATGCAGGTACCGGTACACTAAGTATCGTTCAGTTTTTTAAAAGTAAAACTAACAATTTAATTCTAGCATATAGGCCCAAGCATCAGATGACACTTTCACTATTTTTTATGTTTGATTTCAGGTCAAATCGATTACCGGAATAAAATGAAATTTAATCATGGTGATCGTTCACCTTGTGGACATGACATAGAAGATACAGAAATACATAACTATGCCTAACAATAAGAATAAGAAAATTGTAAATTAGGCAATGACACTAGGTGTTACAGAATAACAGTTTGGTACAAGGTGCTAATTAATCAATTTATTAATTAATTAGTAAAATTATAATCGATTGTAGATTAAACAACCGTAACATCAGTTAGCCTATAATGCGACATCGGTCTGAACTATGTGATTGTATGATCAACGATTGACGAGCCATCAAATGAAAGAAAACCATATCGGATAAGTTTTCTGTCGAACTCAAGTCCAGTCTAACATTAATCCTAATTACGAAGATTAATCGAACAAAAAATTCATTTCTATCAAATGTTGAGCATTTTTTAATAATTTTGAGATTCTTATGAGTTTTCGTCTACATTGGCAAATTCATTTCCAAACAGATATTTCAATAAAATACATTTATACATAATATCTTTCATCATCTAACGTTTCACTGCATTTGTTCAGCATTTTTTATCGAGTCGAATGTCGATGCAACAAGTTGAAGATGAGGAAAACATTTGACTTGGTTACATTATTACGCCTAGACTGTTTGCCAAGACCTACAACGTTGATTTGAGTATCAGTGCGAGCGCGCGAGAAAGAGAGAGAATGAGATAGATTGTAATCTTCAACTACATACGATCTGCATGTACAAGTAACGGTAGGCCTGATATAATTCCGAATTCCTAGCAATATGCCAACCAATGCATTTATTCAATATTCAATAGTAGGCCTATACCTACACAGTAAACTTATTTATATATAGTATAAAGTTATCTAAGGCCTATTGCAAATCACTTATCTCATTCTGTGACAAAAGCTCCATTTTATAATCGCGCCGAGTCCAATGTTTACATTTTAAAAAAACATTTTTATAAAAATAGGTCAATCTGATATTGCCAACATAATGGAATGTGACACTATCACTGTCACAAATTGAATTTTGTCAATAACTTGACGGCTGGACTATATTACGTTACCTTCCTATTTATATTCTTTTGTACTGAATTATTCCTTTCAACACCTGTCAGCCTAAAGAACTGTTAAATAAACACATGGTCTCTGTGAAATCTGGGATGCAAATTACCAGTAACACATTATGAGGGTCACGGGAGTACAATCAAGCTGAGCCGCATACAAAACATTAACATGCCATTGAAATTTCTATTGATGCACTCGCCAACTACAACGTGACAATCGACTAATTCAACAATAACCGTTAATAAATGCAGTTGTTTACGGACAACAATGAGACGTCTTCTGGTTCAATAAATAATAATGCATGCATTTGCATCCGTTTTGACTACGGCTAATTTTAGACACAAGGGGGCGTAGAATGTTCAATAATGACAAATGACATCAATCACACGTAGGCCCTTGCTTGGTCCTGTCAGAATGTCAATAATTATATGACATATCGATGTTCTAGAAGTGAAAAGAATATCTTATGTATCTAGAAGTTGTGTGTTTAGCCCAGGTTTCAGTTCTTTGTGATGTTTCGAATGCCTACGGGCTTTACCGCATAGGTCCAAGACCTGACTACACATATTTTTAGGTTACCTTACCTTTTCAATGAGAGAATTCCATATAATCTGCAGGTGTATTTCACTGAAGTAATAAAGGTACAATGTATAGGAGCAGTTTCTTAGTGTTCTTGAGAATCACAACACACTCAAAACACACGATCTATACGTTACAGTCACTTGTAAACGTTTAAAATGTCAAAACACACACGAAAAACGTAACAAAACAGGACGATACGTCCATTCACCCCGCTGCTTACTGGCACTCTGATGAAAATGTCGTCCAACGTTCGAAACCGCTCGGTTGCGAGCGCTACGCCATCGTATGGCAGTAATCCGCAACAGCAAGTCCGCTATTGCGCGAACGCACCCAGCGGTAAAACAATTACGAAAATGAATTAATCAACGTAAGCCATAACTAATTACGTACAATATCCTATTTGGGAATTTAGTTTCGTTATGGTTCCTTAGTTTGCTAGTAACATTTCTGAATCGATCTGAACTAAAACTTGGTGAACCAAATTGAGACTAGGTTCCGACTTATACCACAGACAAGGGAACCAAGCCCAAAGGGGCTTTGCCAAACTCTAATTTAGTTACATTTTGCTATAAGGTAAAAGCCTTCGAGATTAAAGTATTTCAGATTATCTAGTTACAGACATGCACCTACATATTCCATTTAACTTACTATAGTTAGATGAGCTCAGCGAGGACCTTAATGCGACTTACAGCAGTTTCTCTCTGTCTTCATTTGATCATGGAGAAGTGATTTGATCAACACGAAACGGAAGTGCACAATTCGAAAAAAACGTTCCAAAGATAAAGTGTTCGAAAAATATGTTCGAATATTGATGTTGATTTTATTTCACGTTAGGCTAGGCTAAATTACGTTAGACTCGAAAATTTAACTTACAAACATTTTAACTTTTAAGTAGGCATTTAAAAGTTGTGAATATTTTTTAAAAATTGAACTTTTTTTACTAAATACGAATAATAATATTTTGAGGGTAGGGAGATTCCCCTGAAACCCACCTACAGACTAACCGATGTATCAATATACGGCATTATTATAATAACAATTTTTTCGGAAAAAAATGTTGAACACTTTTCATTTCTCTTACAAAACCCATAACATTTTTGTGAGCACACGGAATTATCCCAACTTGAAACTGTGTAATTTTCACGGCAAATACACATAAGAAAAGTCCAGCGGGGAGAAATTTGAAAAATGTCATCGAAAACAATTTCCTTTCTGTTCCGAAAGGGAATTTTGACTAGGTTAGTTCCCTTCTTATTTTTATAAGTCGCTCAGGACAAAGAAAACCCACAAAAACAAAACTTGTAAAACCTTGGCTTCAGATGGACTACTGCTCATCTAGATTTAGAGTTTAGACTCGTACCAACGAAAGATGGAGTTCTGTCTGTAAAATGTATGGAAAGTCGCCACAATTTTAATATTTAATACTTCTGAAAAACGTTGTAGTGTTTCTTATCGTAAATCTCCTGAAAAAACATAATATCCTGAAAATTCCACATCTTTACAAACATAACTGTGATATTTGTGTTAGATATGTTGGCAAAGAACCATCTTCTTTTGTGGGTAAGAGCTTAGTTCATTTCCATAAAAGTTTTCACAAACATTTCATTATCGAAACAATTAAAGTGAGTTGATATATTTTAACTAGGTCTAAATCTTAATACATAATTTTAAAACAAAAGTTATTAGATGAGCGATAGCGGAGACTTCCATTCCACTCTTATGGAGCGTTGTCTCTTTTTTTGTAAGCACTGCACAGGTCGCACGGTTTGATTGATCGACATGAAACATTTTTGCTACATGCAAACTCATCCAGCAACTTGGAACTGTATAGTTTTTAGGTCAAATCGGTTCTTTAAAAGGTTTTTCGGATTTATATTCATAGATAGAAATAGTAGCAGAACCATGTTGCCAAGATTCACGGCTTTCTAGATTCGATATTCAACGAATGAAGCGAGTCGAGGTGTGTAGCGTTTTAGATTATACTTTATATAGATATCTCGGCTCTCACTCATATTACAACGCACATACTGCGTTTGCCTAGTAATACACAATTTTAAAATAAGACTCATATTACAAAGGGTAAGCAAATGCACCCCCATGCCACCTCTGCCGACGCCCCTGACGCCTAGTTATAAGCTAAAAGCTTTCTCAAACTATTTCCAGCGACGCCGTTTCAAAGCTTTCTATTCAGTGAGACGACGACCACAACATTCTACTTTGTTACAACGGTTGCCATGGAAACATGTCGTTTTCTGAGCGTCGGGACGCCTCCCAATGCCATTAGCATAAATTAGAATTTGTCATGTGTGAAAAACATGTAGGCTGAATAGACAATAATGTGTCTACGTGCATGGAATGTTTACGGTTCGGTTTCTATGCGCGTAGTAAATAAAACATGGAAGGTAAGCATTATGGAGTGGTGTTAATTAAAATGGAATATGCACGGGTGGTTTTCAGGTGAATAAAGATCATACTTCACTAGAATACACAGTTAACATAATGGGATTAAAGAAGTTGAAATAATAGGTTGGAAAATGTTGTCGCGTTTTTATACTCGTGTTCTCGAGAGATGAAGGTCCTCTACCTACTGAATAATAGTAAACTAGGCAAACGCAGAATATGCGTAGTAAGATGAGCGAGATATCTATTTAAAGAATAATCCAAAACTCTACACATGATCACATAAAATATATTTCATTCGATACCAACGAATCTAGGGAGCCGTGCAACTATCACTGCACAACATTTTTCTGCTACTATTTCTATCCATTTTATGAATAAAAAACATGTTCAGAACGGCTGGTTCGAATTGCAAACCAATTAATAATATTGTGTATAATTTTTGTGTTCACATTCGGGGAAATTTTGAATCATTTTGGAGAGATTTTATTTTTAAAATTTTCTTGCCCAGCCTACTCTTATGGGGTTTTTAGAAACTTTGAGATGATGTTTCTCAAAAATGGTCCAACCAATTTGACCCAAAACTATACAGCTCTAAGTTGGATAAGTTTGCGTATACAGAAATAGTTTTATGTCGATCAGTCAAACCGTGCGACCTGTGCAGTGTTTACAAAAAAAAGACAAAGCTCCAAAAGAGTGGGATGGAAATTTTCGCTAACGCTTATCTAAATATATATTCTGAAGAAAATTCACTACTACAGCTTAAAATATGTTTAGATTTTGAAAAATGTAGTAGTTTCTTAATCGTAAATCTCGTACTGGAAAATAATTGACCCTAAAAAAATTTCATACAGTATTACAAACGTAACGGGGCTACTTGTGTTTTTTTGGTTGGTAGTGGAATAGACAACCTCCACCTTATGTGGATACAAGTATAGATGAACGGAGAATGGAACTGCACTTGTTTATTATAGAATATGAACAGATAAAATTATAAAATGGCATAGAAATATAGAATTACATGGAAACAAGTAATGAGAGAAATATAAAATAGAATTTACCAGTTATATAAAAGTTACATAGACCTATAAAAAAGAAATTAAAAATGACGAAAAAAAACATAATTTAAATAAGACTTAATATGTCTGGATAGACAAATTTATTTTGATGGTATTCAAAAATCTACTGGAAAAATAAATCGACGGGATCAGAATCGCAACGAGAACAAAATCAGAACATTTAGCAAGATTGAAGTGAAAGACACAAAATCCAAAGTCGGTCACAAGTTATTTATTCTAATTGAAATAATTTTTATATTGTTCATTCTGATCATTTTAATTGAATAATTTGAATGTGTTGTACATTTTTTTATAGTAACAATTCTGTTCCGATTTATGTCAAGCTTTGTAATAATATGTTACAGAATAATTATCTACTACTTAGAATATAGTATAAAACCATGCAATGTGTATACTTTTTTTATTTAATGAGAGTATTCAGTAAAAATGTAATTTGTTCATATTTTATATTTCCAGTTTGCTCTGGGATATTCATAAGCCTATAGGGCCTATAGGGCTATATCAAAAATTTCGTCATTATTTTTCATCAAAAAAGGCTTATAGCCAATTTCGCCACAAAACTATACAAGTAGCGGTACTGACCACTTTTATTTGCATGCCAAATTTCGTAGTCATAATTTTTTTTTTCTTGACCTGTTGCATTACCGAATTAAATTACACTATAAGAAAACGCAACACATGCACTGTAAGATGAGCTATGTAGTCATAGCCCGTAGATATATTTATTTTGAAATGTAATGGAAAGTGACACACCTTGATTTTGAAACTATTATGTAACTGCCTTTCTGTTTCATCTAATACTTATTTAAATCGTTTTATGATTCAATTTATTTTTATTTTGCTTGATAGCTTCAGAAGCCTCAAGTTTTTTCTAGTGTGTTAAAATTGAGTTTTTGCTCCGCTCATTCAAAGGGTTGGTTTGTTGCATTTTTATGGAATCTAAACAAAGATTAAAAATGTTTTAATGTTTGTAGACAATTCACAACTTGGTACTCTCGGCTCCGTACTGTGAGGAACGTTCAACTGAACAGGAGACATTATCTTAGGCAGCCGCTATTCATCGTACCATCAGTCCAAGTCCCCATATGGCCTAAACTAATCTAAATAAACCAAATCCAACTAACTTGACCCAACCAACCCCAAACTAGCCTAACCAAAACATACTAAACTAATTTAATCCAAGCTAAAACCAATCTAAAACTTATTTCCTGTCCAACGTATTTGTTGGACATCTTAGTTTGGGTGATACTGATACTTGGCTATTGTTTTTTTTATCAAGGTCTTTGAGCTTAAGATCACGACAAGGTCCACGCAGCTAGGCTTGGATAGGTCGTAACCCGTGTCAGACGTTGTTGTTGCAAGTAAACTAAATTAACGAAGATAGCCTGATCTATCCAACCTAATCTAAAGTGATTTATTACAACCTAAAACCAACACGATTCAATCTAAATCTAAAAGTTATGCTCCATAAAAGTGACCAATAGGGCTGTTAGTAAATAGCCGCATCGTATGATCACCGAAAACTTACGATCCACTGCCATCTAGATACGTGTTGTGCGTCCCAATACTTACCTCTGCTTTGTGATTCTGTCAACTTGCAGACCAAGTCTACATAGATGACATTCTAGAAGCATATACTCTACATTTCTTGAAAAAACATATAAATAATGTAGATCGAAAACCGTCCGTCCGAAAGGTGAGACGTAATCATGTTTTGAATGCTGATAACATCGGAAGTTGGGAATACCATAATCATATCGGTATCTCCTTTCAACATGGCACGATACATACATAGGTACATACCAGTATGTGTGGTACCATACATGCCACGGTATGTATGCAGGATAAATAGCATTTTTGAGAATATTACGTCACTTAATTCTAGAATGAAATGGTAATAACGGCACTTGGGATAGGGTCAAACACAGAAGTTTTTTCCATGTACGTCTTGGCGTACACATTTAAAGGACATCACAACCCAGAAGCTAGATTTTAATAAATAATGATGATATTTATTTCCCTGATATGAGAGAAACCTGGAAATCATCACCTCAATTAAAGAAATTTAAATTAATTTTTTGTCCTCCATAAACCAAGAATCATGACGTAGGCATTACCTATTCCGTATAGAAATTAGAAACATAAATAGAATTGAGTAAATGTCCAAGTGACGACTCCAAAAGAAAGGAGTAAAAATGAATTGATTATAATTTCTAGAACTGAGTTGATGCTCTCTACTTTTCTCTAAAATTGAGATTAAGAAAATTGAAGAAACATGAGAGGATTCACGATGAATGGATATGATAAAAAAAGTAGATGAGGTGAATATATATAATATATTTATTATAATATCAATAAATTATAATAAATTACAGATAAAGAATCAGGTAGAAAACCCAACAGTTACCTAGAAGAATCTAGAAACTGATTGGGCATCATCCTTGCACTTCACACAATAATTTAACAGGAAAAAATACTGCGTTGAGATTTTATTCAAATAGAATTATATATAATATACACATGCTGTCACCTAAACGTAAAGTTATGAAGACTATCAAGTCGTTAACCAACAGTGACCATTTTGTTATATTTCAGCAATAAACAATTAAGCGTTATTCATAGCAAAAAAATAATGCTTCATTAATAAAGAAATCTAACAATGGATAATCTAATATGTACCTATTACAACCTTGAAAGTTGGAAATAGAACCAGATCTAATGTGCGAAGAAAGCAATTTTGTATCACTCTTAGGTTATGTTGGCCAACGACCATTGCGTTATCATCGACGGTAGCTTTGAACGCAGCCGAAACCTCTCGCCAAACCAGCGCGCCTGAAAGATCAACGTGTTTTACGGTATTTACATAAAGCAACGTCCGCACCTACGTACAACCATCATGAATATCACACTTATTTTCATCGCCAACAACAATGATAACCAACCTAGAAAAGTAAAATATAAAATCGGAGAGAAACTAGTTTTGGGAACCCTTGTGTAATTGAAGCTTAAGGCTAATCATTTTTATTTTTATTAAAATAAGGATTTTAATCAACTTTGTTATTTTCTATTGTGAAAAACTATTCATTCGCAGTAAGTACTGAATTATATGATGTCTGCAATGATAACAATTGATTACATTTAAATTAAGAATAATATTTACATATATAATTCTATGATAATAAATAGTTAAATACTCTAAATCTATTCTGTATGAGTAATGAAACAAACAGTTTGGTTTCGAGGTTCGCTGAGTTCAAAGCTACGTAGGTTGTCGTCGCGCGTACCAGCCGGGTGATTTAACCGACGGGGTTCAAGCCGGGCGCCTCCTTCTTGCTGAAGCCCGACAACAGTTTCTTGATCTCGGCGATGGCCTTGCCCGGATTGAGCCCCTTGGGGCACGTGCGCGTGCAGTTCATGATCGTGTGGCAGCGGAACACGGAGAACGGGTCGCGCAGCCGGTCAAGCCGTTCGGCAGACGCCTCGTCGCGCGAGTCGATGATCCAGCGGTACGCTTGCATCAGCACAGCCGGACCGAGGTACTTGTCGCCGTTCCACCTGAAGCGATAAGAAAGGACGTCAAAGAAGAAGAATATCGTACAACGAATAGTTGAACAGAAGAGTACTGTTGGGCTTTCCCCTGGTAATTGTCAAGAATTAGGACAGAACAGAAAAGATATTTCAGTAATGCATGTAATCATTATTAATTATTATTGCTCAGAATTAGCGGCAGTGACGATTTGGGATTGTTCACTATTCATGAAATTATTACCGTAAGGTTTAACGTTTGTTAAATGAGTTATACTATTAAATTATTATTATTAATTATTATTCGTTGTGGTAAGATCGCTTGCCCTTGTGGTGACCCGTCCAAACGATCCTATCTTTCATCCTTGGCCTTAATCGGGGAATAATGATTTTGTATCAAGTTTCGATGCCGATGAAAAAAAAAGTAATGCATCTCATGTCCTGATCATGGAACAACTGTCAACAAGTCTGATTGTCAGTCGTTAGGCTACCTGATGAAGGTATCGGTACGAGAAACGTTGACAAAATATTGTTTCTATTTTAATCCTTAACAAGAACCAGTGGCAAGTCCAAAGTCCAACAGTATGCTTCTTCAAAATCCATTAATCAAAATAACCGGTAATATAAAAAAAAAAAATTATTGACAGTTGTGCACAATTAGATGGAATACTGTGATATAGATACAGCATTACACCTACATTAAATTAAATCAACAATTCATCTCCTTTGGTGATCGCCCTTGTGGTCTCCACACCGAACGATGCCATCTTCAGTCCCAATTATATATGACTACTGAATATATTGACTTTGTGTCTTGTTGTACATGTTAATAACCGTAGAAACATGAATGTGAATTGTATTACGGGTCTAAAATGCACGCTTACCAGTACGAGGGGCAGCTAGTAGAGCAACAGGCGCAGAGGATGCATTCGTACAAACCATCCTGAAACAGAAAACAGCCATGTAAGATAGGTGTCAAAACAAATGAAAACGCAGTTAGAACGGTCAGACTTGGTCAGACTTGGCCATTAAACGCACAGACGAGTCCTTCTATTTTTATGCAACGCAATGGTCTGAAAATGTCTTGGCCAATCAAATCCTGCTACCCTTGCATACATAGATAATTTTACGTTGGGCCACGGATATTCTCAAATAAAACATCAGCTCCACGTCAGCCTACTCAACATTCAATGTTATTAATTATATACCTACGGTACAGTACTTTTGCCTTTTCAAACGAAGTAAAATAAAATGGCCGTATTGAACAAATAATAAATATGGGCTTAACAATATATAAACAAGCTAGATCATAATAAATTCATGATAGGCCTACAACTACCTCCTTGACTTACAAAATCAAGAAAAAAAAAATATGGCAGATGATTAAAATAAATGGAGTAGAATACAAATACAGTATTCAGAATTTTAAGGATTAGATCTCATACCCGCAGATCTTTGTATGATTTATTTATTGGTCCACAAATTGTTCAGCAGTTTCACATACAATTAACATTTCTCAATTTAATCCATTACAAAACTAGTTTTTATCAATTATTCGATTACTGGTAGGCCTAAAGTAGTTTGATCAGAGGAGCACCTTCAATTCAATGTACAAGAGATTCCCAGTACTCTTATCTATCTAGACGTCTTAATGTAAGTTATAAATAATCATGTAATTTTATAACCAGTCAATTAATATCACAGACAGTATATGACAGGTTTAACCATTCATTCTAGCTCTGTGTGTATAAGAGTTCAGCACTATCTTAGTCTTAAGAAGCCTAGA
The DNA here is from genome assembly GCA_907164805.1 of Brachyptera putata. Taxonomy (NCBI): domain Eukaryota; kingdom Metazoa; phylum Arthropoda; class Insecta; order Plecoptera; family Taeniopterygidae; genus Brachyptera; species Brachyptera putata. The sequence continues at coordinate 18,467,250 of OU015471.1, read as the reverse complement.
TTTTAGATAAGTATAGCCTAGCACAAACAATATGATCTTGTATTCTATCATTTCTGACCTACAGACAACCAACATTAATTGGGCCATAGTGTGTTATTCATTAACTCCACGCCAGTCCTTTTTTTCAGAGATATATCTTTGTATCTTGTACATTCAGACATGTATTAAAAATGCCAATATCTCCCCCCCCCCCCCCCCCCCTTCAACATAAAAAAATTGTAAATTTGTCATAGTCGGTACCATCCATAATTTTACAAATGTTTCCCTAAAAACTGTGTTTTCTAATAGGCCTAGATAAACATCAAAACTATCAAAAAAAAGGCACCTGACGCATAAAATTGATATCCTAAAATTAAATAAACACTCCTCAAAAGCATGAAATTACACGTACATTGATCACAGTCTGCCATCTTTGAAGGTGAGGACACCAACCTTGACCACTAACCCTAACCATTTGGTACCGAGTAACACAAAATTGCCAGAAAAACATATCACCCTATAACCAACTCACCAGCTTCTTCCTATCGTCAACAGATTGCAGGTACTGCTGAGATCCGCTCGCCTTCTCCTCGTTGCGCTGGAGCCACGGCTGGATCGCGCGGTACTGGTTGTAGAAGTTGTTCATGTCAGGCACGAGGTCCTTGATCACATACATATGCGGCAGTGGGTAGATCTTGCTGGCCTTGCTCATGTTGCTGTCAATCTTGCTGCCAAAAAGACAGAAAGGCGAGCAGTGGAAAAATACAAGTCGAACTTGAAAAATGCAAGATGTATCATTACGGGGAAAAGTTTAACTTACATATTCTGTAGAATAAGGTCTACCTTTTTTAAAATAATGTTTTATACACCGGTATAGGCCTAATAGTCGATTTTGAGCAAACTTCATAGGCCTATACCAGTAGGCCTATTCATCTCGAGACAGCTTAATTTTAGATATAATTTTAATGATTTCTCAATATTTTAACAAAAAAGTAGAACGTCATATAAGGGTTTAGCAATCGCACATACCAGAGGCAAGCCAACGTATTAACGCCTCCGATGTTCATGGCACACGATCCACAGATTCCCTCACGACAAGACCGACGGAATGTCAGTGTGGGATCCATCTCATTCTTGATCTTGATCAAAGCATCGAGCACCATTGGGCCGCAACTGAAAGGTGAAGGAATACTGATAAAGACCAGTTGAGCTCATATTTTTTTATTAATTAGCTCATTATTAATTAAGGTATAGGAAAAACGAAGAGTGATAAGTAATAACACAATAAAAGACCAGTTGAGCTCATATTTTTGTATCAATTAGCTCATTATTAATTAAGGTATAGGAAAAATGAAGGGTGATAAGTAATAATACAATAATTTGCTAATTATTCATTAATTCAATACTTATAAGTTCTTAAAACTAGCCTTGACTAGAGGGTATTTACAAATAAAAATTACGATGAGTGTTAATTTGAGAAGAATTTATTTTGCTTTGTGAACCTGTCAAAGTAGGCACAGGGACTAGGCTATTAACAGGGTGTAGGACAGTCCATAGCAAAATAGGCCTAGGGCCTACTAGCAAACAATGGTTTGTTATGTAACCAATTTTACAATCTGATCTAGCATTAAGGGGATGATTAGGCCTACTTACGCATTTAAATCTACGCTGTATTCCTGCATTTGAGGTTTTTCTTCTGGCTTGTCGGGGTCATATCTGTAAATAGCAAATTTCTTCACCCTTTCAGCAGGTTGAGCTTGAGCCTGGGCTAGAACAGACGTTGACGTATGGAGCCTTCGCACCTGGTAAGAGATGAATAAATGGTTACAAGTAAAAAACGAATGTGTGTTATGATAAGTACATAGCTCAGTTAGTAATTATTACCTGTCCAAAGGTACCCTTGCAGGCCCTAAACAGGGTTAATTCGCTCGCCATCTTTCTAGGCGCACAGTAGTTCAGTGGGAAACAGCTGATTACGTAAGTCTTCTATTAACCCTAAGGCAAAAGAATGATATTATTAAAATATTATGACATCTTTACGTAATAGCAGGTGTATTTAATCATCATTTATAGTAATTAAAATATATGAAATCACTTATTCCATATTAAAATCGAGAATTACGATTTATTAAATAAAACGGGTCAAATATTGCCGTGATTTCGAGATATTCAAGAGTGAATCGACCTATCACACAACTCGCAGTGCGAGCAGTGCATCTTGGGACCGCAATATTCAGTCAACTTCCGTTTGTGCGATTTCCGTCTTCTCTTCATTGCAGACACGTTTTGGCTTCGTTGAATTTTCAACATGGGAGCCTATAAATATATTCAAGAACTGTACCGTAAGAAACAAAGTGATGCGCTGAGGTTTCTACTCCGTATTCGTTGCTGGCAATATCGTCAGTTGACCAAACTTCACCGTGCACCTCGTCCATCTCGCCCCGACAAGGCACGTCGTCTGGGATACCGTGCCAAGCAAGGTTTTGTCGTGTTCCGTATTCGAGTTCGACGTGGTGGTCGCAAACGTCCCGTGCCCAAGGGAGCTACTTTCGGTAAGCCCAGAAACCATGGAATCAACGAGTTGAAACCTTCCCGCAATCTGCAATCCGTTGCTGAGGAGCGTGTTGGCAGGCGTTGTGGAGGTCTCCGTGTCCTCAGTTCATACTGGGTCGCCCAAGACGCGACATACAAGTACTTCGAGATTATTCTCGTTGACCCGTTTCACAAGGCGATTCGCAGTGATCCCAAAACCAACTGGATTTGCAACGCTGTCCACAAGCATCGCGAGCTTCGTGGAAAGACCACTGCTGGACGCAAGTCTCGAGGTCTTGGCAAGGGTCATCGTTACAGTCAGACCATTGGCGGTTCGCGCAAGGCATGCTGGCTCAGGAGAAACTCTCTGTCGCTCCGCAGGAAACGTTAGAACATTCTACGGTTATATTTGTTTGTTGCTGTATGTATACTCTGTTCTATTGAGACGTTTAAGGTACCTCTAAATAAATACTATACATAAAGCAACTTGAGTCTGTGTTGTATTGAATTGCTGTGACCTCAAATACATCACATTCCATCATTTGTCAACAAAACGAATGAGTAGGGCCTAGTGCTTGAATGGAATGTTGTAGGCTTTCTTAAGAGTTTTTGAAATTTTGTTGTGGGCATGTAACCTTGTCATTTTCCTTCCTTATGTTAGTTTAGTGTTGTAGTTTTTTTAGTAATTGTTGAGGTTATGTGTTTAGTGGATAACTCGATTGTAATTTTAGGGTTCATGCTCTGCCCAACTAACCTAACCATCATCTACGACTGCTCAGAATAACCTCAAAACAGAGGATTACACATTCGGCATAGGCCTACTTACCTTGAATTTTATTTTTACTATGGCTCAATTGCTCTCGGAGGTGAACATGTCTAACTAAATCATAATCTAGAGTGTGCTCGAGTATCTCTAGTGGCTAGGTGTAGATCTAGGCCCTAAAAAGCATTTTGGAATAGCCTACATTAATTATTGGAAACTTGAATATTTAAACCTAGCAACTTTGTGTGCAAATGACATTTTGTTTGGGTTTTATTATAAACTTGACTACAAGGTAGGCCTATGCCTATACTCAAAAGAAACATCCAACGCACAATATGTAGCCTAATAAGATTTTCATTGTTTTGCTTTATATATAACTTTCCGAGTTATGTATTTCTATCACTAAAGAGATCAGTTATTTGTATTATATTCCAGTGAATTATAAATCTGATACTGTTATGGCATTGTATTCACCAAGTTTAAGGGTACCACAGTCGAGTTTTATGGCCTGCTCGTTATTGACCCACCTTTTATCCAACATTGAATCCAAGTTGTAGCAACACCATCAAGCTCATTGTACGGCATAATGATGTAAGCTTGACGTGAATGAAAGGCTGGGGCCCTATTCCCAGTATTGCGACTCGCAAGTGTCTGATCACGCATTTCTTTTGAGTCTGTATAGTCAAGTTTATGTTATAGTATTTAGTTCAGTAATTATATTGAGTTTAAAATACAATCATGTTAATCTTACCCTAGCTATATTCATAAAATAGGAGATTGAAGGTTAGCTGTTACAGATGGGCTCTGATCACTTGCAACTACTTGCACTACAAGTCCCAATGTACAGAAATGCTCCAGGCAGAGCAATAGAAGTATGAACGCTAAAAGGCCTACTGTAATACGAGAATGAAAATGACTGTACAGCGAATCCTCTAATTATTGTTTTTGACAGGACTAGGGAAAATAAGCCATCCATGCACAAAAATTCAACATTGTTCGTTTGGGAGTAGGGTGGGACAAATTGAATGATACAAGCGGGAAAGCGATGGGTCTGGGAACGATACATGGTATCGTTCCCAGACCCATCGCCTATGCATGTGAGAATACAAATGCTTTGTTATATCCAACTTTTAAATAAGTAGGGCTAGGAGTGCCACATATTATTAAGACCCGTTACAAAGTAGTAGGCCTACCTTCCATATAAGTTTGTTGAACAGAAGGTGTGGTTTCAGTGACTGACAGTAAATTTATCATGACATTTATGAGTTGTCTGCGCTAAAGGAATGAAGCGGAGAAATCCAGGAAAGCTGCCACCAAAAAGATGACCCACATTTCTTGGACAGTGACTTTTAAAAAGAATATGTCAAACAAATGGGAATGATTCCTACAAATGAATTTTTTCACCTGTAAAACTTCACTTGAATATTACTTTTTAAAATGCAATACTTACTATATTTTCTGAAAACAAATCACTTCGTTGGTCCTCACCACAAACTTGAACACAAAAGTCTCGTAAGCTATTTGGAGTTCAAACTACCAAAACACTTTCACAACTCTGTTGATAAACAGCTGTTCTAAAAACTGTGTCAAGGGTCCAAAAAACAAGCCATATTTTATAAAAGAGAAATATTTATTTGTTAGTATATATATGCATTTAAAGAATTAACAACGATTTTAGTAAAATTCATTTGAATAACAACATGTAAACTAGAAGCTACCCTCCCACTTTTTAAAGCCAAAGAGTTACAAAAAAAGATCACATAGATACAACATGAGAATTGAAATTATCAAGGACGTCGATTACGCTACAATTGAACCATTAAGTATATAGGTCCTATATACTTAATGCTTGAACCTTTAAATTCGTTGATAGTTTCCGTACCAGTGTTGCTAGCAGTGGTTAATTTGAAGGCCTACCACAACAGTTGGGTGCAAGCACCTTCCGTAAAAATCCCAAATCCAGTACCTACAAAATCAAACATTTGTATATTGAATCTGCTGTGGAAGAGATAACCCTACCATAGACCCTTTTGCACCGTAACGCAGTTTACGAAATCTTGATGAACTTTCTCTAGGATTTAATTTTTGATCAACTTTGGTATTTCATTTGATTGTATTCTGATTGGTGTATTAAAACGACATTGAAAATATCAAAGCTGATCAACATCTTTGATACTCAACTTCATTGGGCAAAAAATTGTTCCCCTGGCAATTTTTTACATTGCAGAAGTTCATCTTTAATAACAAGTCAACTAGGTAGGCTTAGAGGACTATTGGAAACAAATTCAATTTTAATTTAATCATTACGTTGGATCTTTTCGGGAATGTTCATTTCTTGAAACAAGCAGCTGGGTATGTTTGATCATTCTTCATTTTTTTCTGGCAAATACAGTCATAAAATAATATATCCAGGCTTACCGCTTATACAAAAGTATTTGGGTGTATATTGAAAACTTTTTTCAAAATTTAAAGATTAAACAATTCCTCCAGTTTATAGAAATTGTAGGCCTAGTATACAAATAACTTTCTGTTTTCTTAGCTCAACAAATTAGCCACTGGTCGCTACCTAAACCTCGTAACGCGTCATCAATTATACCATGATACGCTCGATGAGCTAATAGAATCAAGTACAATAATACCATGGAGCTGTCATGGGGTTAACACGTTGATAGATTTGAAAAATAAACACCGTGCAAAAGAGATACCGGTCGTTTCAACTTTCTTCATTTGCCAGGGCCTACTTGTATCCATGGAAAGTTGGAAACCGATTGCCTACCCAAGGAATAGTTGTAAAAGCAATGCAGGTTCAAACACTCAATGCGTTTGAAAAATGTAGGTAGTTATGTATACAATCATAATTCTCACTAAAATAGTTGTAGAACTTGAAAATACCACAGCTATACATTACGGTATATCAGTTATGCTTTACGTTTGCAGATGGACTTTTCCTCTTTCGTTCGTGTATACAAGTATAATAAGCCCGATATAAACGAATTGGCAGACCAAAGCACCGACACTAAATTAATATTATTTCACACAGAAAACATTTTGGGGATAAACTCGATAACAGGAGTACGCCTAATTGTCTGGACCAAAATAGATAGATTATGTACTTGAAAAAATTCCATTGTTGTAGTCGGTAAATGATCCGCTATTTGTAAGATTCGTTGATGCTTTTATAATTTTATATAAATCAAGACTTATTCCTAGAACCTTTTGTGCACAAAGTTCATTTCCGAGAACCATGGTCATAACCCGTTTCAGCTCTCAGTTAGAAATACGCCCACATTAGTAATTTGACACGTAATCGATGATTCCAGTTATTAATCAGCTCTAATGAAGCAAACATCTTATATCAGCTTGGAAAACAATCTTAATTTAAATCACTATTCGAACGACTGACTCTAAATGTTTTGGTAAAAACTTTTGTAAAACCCTACCCAAGACATTTATTACTAGCCACAACTTATGCTCAGTCGAAGTCAAATCAGGCAAGGGTTCGAGTCCCGTATAAGGCAAGGGTTTTGGTACACATCTATTACCCGCTCATTCGTATACAACCCAACTTTAGGTGTGTCCGTTAAACAAACAATAATCAAAATTATCAGAGATTACTCGCAATGATTTTTTCAAATTTAAATTTAACCATCTGATTTTTCAATTTACCATACAATGAATTTGAAGAAATTCAAACATTAGGCAGGCCATCGATACAATTGAAAATCATATGGAGAAATTTGAGATCATCTTCCAAAAGCGCTATTTCATTGTCGCGGTATTACTACTGAATTTAAAACATAATTTAATTGAAGGCATGAAAAAGCACAATTTTTATTTTTGAAAATCAAATCCAACCCCAATGGTTTACAACACACCCAAACAACCACTTCAACTTGGCTATCTCAAACTTATAACATTAAATATCTTCGCATTATATGAAAATTACCCAACACATTTGTACTTAAAGGAAGGAAACAGACTTTTAAAAAAGGCATAGTTAACTACTTTGGTAGACCTTTTTGTACTAAAAAATTGAATAAAACAAAAATCAAAGCACTACTTTTCTCTAAACACGCTACCTACAAACTAACGAATTGTAATGTGCATGCCCGCTCAACGTTAGTTTGAAGCCGTAACCCGAAGGAGAAACATCATTCGCACTGACAATAGTACCAATTTAATCAAGAAATAACTTTTACTTCCACCGCCTAGAAGTAATAAGCGGCACGTAAATACTCGGCAGTTACCCTGTGCAATATTGAAATGGTATATAAAAATAAAACAACTATATAAACAATAAACACAAGAGAATAAAGGCATCCACTAATTAGACTTGGACAAATACACACAAAAAACAATACACAAAACAACAAAACTTTGTATAATTATAATCTGACAGTCACTGTCTTTTGGGCTTATCTATTTCCCTTACACAAAAAAAGTTGAGAGTACAACTTTTCTTGCAGTTCCAAGTAACAAACAATCAACAAAATGAAAAAAGATCCTGCTCTAGGCCTCTTCATTAAGTTCCATTATTATAAAATTACTGTAACAGGACGTCTAACAATTTACTTTTCTTTCAATAAACTCAGAGATTATAGGCCTTAAATGTTTACAGAAATATTTTCAATTTATTTGAAGTTGTCACTATTGTGTCTCATGCTCTAAACTACTCTATAGCCAGCTATAAAAGCAGTCGCCCATTTTGTGAATGGTTTGTAGGGTGGTTCATCGTCTACACCGATTGTATTCCACGTCTCAATTGGCAAGATCACTCCGTCGAGTCTTCGTATCCGAACTCGTTCGCTGCCGTCTCCTCTCCGTCGATAACATCTCCTTCCTTTTCGGCTTAAGTCTCGTCCAACTTTAAATATGTATTTCAAGATCTGTTTCAATGTCGTTTTTAGTACCTAGAGTAGATACCTCCTTATTGCTATTCTCCATCACGGAACGTTTCGATTGAACGTTCTTCTCTACGATTGTATTCGCGTTACCCGTCTTTATTGCCATATCAGTACGTACTACAACTCCCTCGGGGAAGTCACTTTGTCCCAGAGTCAACTTTGCCTCTACAAAACCTTGCGGAACGTCGGAATCGGTTTCCGAATCTTCCTGCTCTGGCTTAACATCCGTCGCAATATCTACGACCGTCTTTTTATGTACATCTATTTGGTCCGAGTCTAGGGCCAACTTCGTATCGACTACTTCGTTCGAGCTCGATACACAGTCCTCGATTCTCGTTACGGCGACGGGAATTTCGTTTGCACCATCTCGTTTAATATCTGCACAGCCTCGATTGTGAAAGTCTTGCGACTTTTCTTCTAAACCTAAACCTAACATTTTAGAGATTACGCCCGTGTTCGTGTCACCTTGAGCGAAAGAGTGTTGCAGGCTCGAATTGCGATTGGACTCTAGTTTCTCGCCGCCGTCGTACGGCACGGGCTTGAGGACGTCGTCCACGTCCGACGTCTCTTGGTCGCCGTCGCACTTGTTGAGCTCTCCGTGGTACTCCAGCTCGGCACCGACTCCGGGCTCACGCACACCACTACAAGCTGGACAAACACACACAGTGTTTTATTTCAATTCACTTGTTTATACGGGGTTCAACGATGCACTGTCATGATAATCGTGTAAAACAAGCTTACAGTAAATTATCGAGCAAGAATAAAACTTTTCTTGCACTCAAAATGCCTATCTATCTAAAACCAATCGAATTACCATTTAAATAATAGTGCTGAAGTATTTTAAAGGTTGGCCTACTGGTATGGGAGTGTATGAAATAGATGATAATATATCTAACTGTAGTTTATATAGCTAGTGTGAATCAGTCAGTATAACTCTGTTATCAGACACTCACTAATATTTTTTTATCCAGTTACCTATGAAAATTTGAAATCGTCCAACGTTATTACTTTTAGAGTACGGTATTAGGAGTACTACACTATTCGTCTGACTGTCTTTATTATCCTATGTAATCAGCTTATAATTAATTAACTAGACGTAAAAGAATGTAAAAAGACAATAAACTATCTAGGTATTGAAAACAATGAAAACAAGACTAGATAATGGGTGAGCGTACCGGCTAAGATGTCGGCGCGCTTCCGATGAATCTCCTCACTGATGCCCTCTAGCCGACGTAGCGAGGCGGCGTACTCGGCCTTGACCTTGGCCACGTGCGCCTGCAGCGCCTCCACGACCTCTTTCTGCGCCGATAGCTGGTCGTTGCACCGCCCCTTCTCCTCGAAGTACGGCCGCGACTTGGCAACGTTGCGACGCAGGCGCTGGTCCAGCTGATGCACCTGGAGTACGAGATCATGGTGAGAAATTTTGCCGACCCGAATAAACCCGGTGGGTTTTTCAACCCAAAAAACAGCTAAAATTGGGTTTTAGGGGTTATTGGGAATATTCACGAGAAAGTACCCAAAGATATAGGGATTAAACAAGAGTTTAATTGGTATCTAATAGGTAATTGATAATTTGAAAAAAAGTGTACATAGAGTTTGTATACAAGTATTTTCACTTTTACTGAAATTTGTATGAAGAATTAAAACAAGAATGGGGAAAGACAAATTTTGCTTGATCTCTTTTCTCACTTTCTACAGTATGGAAAACCTAACAATCACAAAAAACTTGAAACTCTTATCTTAAAACTGATTGAATTCACTGAAATGGAATGTCATATTTATTAAAGAGCATACAATTATCTTGGAGATGTGAACTTTTCATCCAATTACACTGGTTTTTGAACATGGAAAAAAATTAGTGAAGGTGAATTTCTATATTTTTATTGGCACCGTACATGAACCCCCTTAGGCAAACAATAATCGTCATCACAAGCATTAGCGAAGACCTCCACCTCTGCCTAGCCGTTACCGAACGCCCCACCTTGTCTTGCGCGTCCTTGTACCGCGCGGTGGCCTGGCCGTGGTGCGCCGCGCTCTCGGCTCGCTGCTTCTCCGCGTCGCGCACCTTCAAGGTCGCGTGGTTCAGCATCTCCTGCCAGGCCGAGTCGAACCGCCACTCGGGCTGCTGAGACATGAACCGAGCCTCAGCAAGCGCCACCGTCTCCTTAGCCGCCTCGTGTACTTCTAAACCACAATTCTTGCATCAGACTCGGATCATCAGACTTGTGCGATCAGACAAGCGGTGAACTTCAACATTTGTAATTTTAATGTAGGCCTATGTGTTTACATATATTTACTGACGATGCTAATATTGTATGTCACAATCTTGAGAGAAAATAATGACATTATTATTATATCTTTGAATCTAGGGCCTACCAATTTTTTGGAATGTACCAATTTAACGGCCAAATCTCTGAACCCACCGAACGTGATTCATCTAGTAGTGATGCAGGGAACTGTTTTGTTTACAAAATTACGTTTACGGTGGCTCAGCAGTAGCAACAGTCACCTGAAATGCCAATATTTGAAGGTCGCAAAAGGCATGACACATAGTTTCATATTGTTCACTATAGGTAGAGCAACGATCATTAGGTTCATAGACGGTACTCATGAAATAGAACAAGAATGACCGTTGAGTGAAACCACCGTTTAAGCTTGATATATATATATATATTTCTTTAGGTCGAAAGTAGCTCATTTCAAATGATGTCACATATTGTTGTGATAAATACGCAACAATGTGCCTTCAATTACCGTATATTCTTCAATTACAGCTTCAGTATTAATTGTAATTGATTGTAAGTATTAAAAATGATTCAGTACCAGTATTATTATTATTTAGACAGTACTGAATTACGTTATGGTAGCAACCGTTGGAACACCACTCACCATTGGCTCGCTGGAAACTGACAGCTGCCTGCTGGCACTCCTGTTGGGCAATCCTTGCAACGTCCAACGCCTCGTAATAGGGCCGAGCGCTGACGATGGCGCTACCATTCTTACTGCTGTGTATCTTGAGGCGACGGGTACACTCGCCCAAGAGCATGCGAAACGTAGTGTTTGCCTCCTGGAACACAATACAATGCATGTTTATTCATTAACATCAAGTCCTGACTACAAAATATTTAAATGCTGCATTCTCTTTTTTATATTGGGTTTCAACGACGCACTGTAATGACAGCGAAGACCTTTTGACGTCGGCTGGATGATTGATGGGATGATGAGATGAAGGTTTCTTGGGTAATGGGAAGGATAGTGGGAAGGAAGCGGTCATGGCCTATATTGTAAGAATCACCCCGGCATTAGCCTAGACTACTAGACAACCCAGGTTAGGTGGAAGAGCAGTTACCCGATTGAACCTCGCCTGATTTTAACTTGTAATGTTGCTTACTTACATGATGAATAAAGACTATTTTATTCTATTCTACTGAGGGAAACCACGAAAAAAAAAACTGTAAAGATGGACGGCGGCGGGGATCGAACCAGGTCCAGTTCCCCTCGCCTCCCGGATCACATGAAGCAAGAGCGTTAACCAATGCGCTGCATGTGCCGGTTTACAATGCTGTATTCAAATGATTATAAAATAGATGAATTCATTAATAAGAGTTGGACAATAGATGATCAAAGAAGTTGACTCATGTTCTGTAAAATAGGTCTTTAACAAGAAGAAAAACTATCAAAGTACAGTACAATAACAATAGCAGGCCAATCATGAAATTGTGACTGTATTAATAACAGTCTGATAATAGCACGATGACTATATAAATCAACTGATAAGACCTTTGCAGTTTTGTAATTTTAAACGATGATTAAATAGTTGGTAGGCGATGATATAATGAAAATAATATTTATATAAATATACACTTCAATCATACAATGAACGGTATGTCAAAATGTCGAAAATTCATGTCAGAATTAGGGCAACAATATTGCTACTGGAACCAGTAGTTATTAGAATTAAAATTATCATACAAATAATTCCACTAATAAGTAAACAGTTGGTCTACCAGTGAATAACAAATGAAACATTGCTCATAGAAATACCTACATCTAGTTCAATCTCCAGTTTGTTGATTTCATCGGTAGCAGTGTTTAGTTTCTCTAACTCCACCTGTAAACAAAGAAGAAACAGACATATTAAAATCTTGTGAAGAAAATTCTATTAAAGCAGTTAGTAAGCTTGTCATTACATTTACATTACTGGAGACCTCCATGGTGTTGAAACTACTCCCGGCCACAATATTTTAATCATGGGAATTATAGGAGTATGAATGGAAAAAAAATTAACCTATATAAGTTGACAAGCACTACAGGTACAAACGGTCTGACTGACTCACTTGACTGTAATAATGATGTGGCCAAGACTTAGGGATCATATAATCTATTACTGATAAAATTATAATAGAATCCATCAAGTCCTATCAAGTTGTCTATCAGTTTGAAGATAAAAAGCTGAAATTTAATAAAGGCCTATAAAACATGATAAGACAAAATTAATACAGACTGCCTAGACCTACGTCTTGGTTAATTTATCATTTTTGTGTCTTTAAAGATAACACAAAGTTTGCTGCTCTGTAACGTAGGTATATTGAGTAAATTTCAGTTGTAATTAAGCTCAAATACGTGAAGGTAACTGTCGGTTGAGCTACCACCACCACCTACATCGACGAGAAATTCTGTCGACAACACTGGGGGAACAGATGTTTGCTAAGAGGCACGTGGGAATTGGAATGATATTTCCAGTTTTGTGTACATTCATCTTCACAAGGAACTTGAAAAAAATCAACTGTGACAACAATTTTTTTGGAAGTTCACCCTTGCTTTTCACGAGTTTATAAAAGTTCAAGTTTGTCGGAAAATAGTAGGCCTACAGAAGCTCATTTGAAAATTGGTAATTTTCCCTTAATGTTGGAACTGCGACTACCATACAAAAATGGAAAATGAAATAATTAGGCCTACGTGTTGTCCCGATAATAGGCCTAAGCTGTGTTTTTTCAACGAAATATTATTTGAAAATACATTGGCCATACAACTTTGTTTTCTTAACCAGGCGCAGGCGCACTCTAGGCCTGCTATCCAAACAGATTCCAAATTGCTCTTTTGGCATTCTCTTAGAGAAAACTCGTGAAACACATTTCATGACAGTTATATCGATGATTGTGATGGTTATAGTAATAAATTTCAGGACTCAATTATTAATTCAATTGTTTTGAAAATAATAGGCCTAAATCAAGACTCGGTGGGCCTACCTAATATAATGTTCAAAATAACGTGCATTGTCCCATCGCAGAGCCCCGTGCATGAGACGCGTGCATTAAAACACGAATTTTCACGAAAGTTCTTCATCAAAACAAACTTTCCAGACGTAAACATTTACTTCGCAAAACACCAACGTGTTCAGTGAAGAGTTCACTAAGAAATCCCACGAATGTATACATTTGTAAAGTTCACTACCCAACACTGGATATTTAAGACAAGAACAAGACCAAGTTACTGAAAAGTCACAGGACCAAGTCAGTGTAGGCCTATGTCACAATTACTTTTCATACTGCTCAAACAATGTGGACTTCATTACATGAAATGAAATGTCGAAGCTACGGCCTAGGGGTAGACCTCTCATTAAAGGGTCCGAGTCTATACACATTTGCGAATTGTCAGAAGTAGGGATGTGCTCACAGAATCTGATTTAGGCCTGTATCTTAATTAATTCAAATGATATGGAAAAATAATATTGGTAAGGAATCAGGGCTAGGCCATTGAGGCCTACCTACCTGAATCCGTGGGTCCAGTTCATCTTCATCCATAATTAATTATTAAGCACCCTGAACTGAAATTGATGTTAGCCATGTCATTCAAGCTAACATCTTAATTCACATTGTAACGTCTTCATTGTGTAATGCTGCACTAATCTAATCTCCATCACAATGATTGTCTTCAACAACAGGAAATAATAAACTATGAAGATTCAAGAACAACACCCACTTTTAATTCAATCACAAAGGCTTATACATCTCTAACTACGAGCCTATTTTTAGGCCTAGGGCTACTGTCAGTCTGTCACCTTTGTACTTTTGAGCGAGTAAACTTTAGAGCGATTCGCTGTTCGCGCGAGTTACGAACTCGCTCAGATGAATTCGGAGCGGATCGTTTCGGTCGATAAGGTAGTTCAAGATGCGTTCAAGAGTAATGGCGGCACCGTGGTTGGCGGCACGTACGGAAAAATCGTTTTGTATTCACTTGTATTTTTTTTCTTTCTCGTACGAGGCATACTGGGCAGAAGAAGCGAACAATCGACTTGGAAGGTTTTTTGAGCAATAGTGTCATATCAGAATGGATCCCTATTGTTCTTGAGCGAAATTAGTTGGAAACATTTTTTTTTTAATAATGTCGAATATCTGACAATCTTTTGAAAAAAAATTGATTTAAATTTCCAATTTTTAAATTTTATCAGTTTAAATGAAATTTTCACATAATGTTTATTTTGTCCCAGTATATATATGTTTCTACCAAGTTTGCAGAAATTTGGTTCGGTTGTTTATTATTATACTGGAAAAATGTAAAATGAGTACCATTGATTTTGTATGCAACTTGAAATCTGTGAGCAACCGAAACACGCAAACATTTTCTAACTGGGTCCAGAGAAAATATTCTTCTTTGTACAGACATTTTCAGCCTTCTAGATATCAAGATATTTACATTTTCGTATTTTATTGAAACTTTTATTGTACATCATAATGCACACAGTCCACTATTACAGTCGACTATTTCTTAAAATTGGCATGATTTGATTCAAATCGTAGATGACTTACCACTAGCTGATGCAGAAGAGCTTTTATCCATTCCAACAGCTATTACGGTACTTCGATGGAAGTGATGAGTGAGTTTCAAATTCACCCGTAAATATAACAACCGAGTGTGTTCCTAATAGATAAAATATGGTCTGTGAAATGTAATGATAAAACTATAAAAGTACATTTTTAAGACATCTCATTGTTGTAATTTGTGGACGCTTCTTTTCTACTACATTACATCTGTTCTTCCATTCAACACCAACAATGTACCTGTAAAGTCTACTGGCAAATAGCTTTCTAGTATACATATTCCATATAAATATCTCACTTATCAGGTGCATAGGAAGGGTTGGATAGGGGGGGAATGACCCCCCATTCTATATGCCTTGACATCCTCACAATTCACTTACTTTTATAAGAATACACGCTAACTTGTGTTATATATGCTTATAAGATGGTCAAAGGATGATAAAAGAGCTTACAATTTTCCCAAATTAAATTTTGATTCACAACTATGCTCCCCTACTCGAATCAAAGTTCATACACACCTGTCGCTTGTGATTACTGTTTGCTTAACGACCCCACCAACAGCTAGGTTATACGGGGTACGAATGAGCAGGTGATTATGAAAATACGGAGTAATGATGAGTGAGAGGACGTTTACAAAAAATCCATGCCTTATGCAGGACTCAAACCCACTCCCAACGGTAACGTCGAGTTTCTGAAGCGGTGCCTCAGCAGACTGAGCTACCGAGGGCGGCACCTGTCGCTTATCTAACAATGCATATCCTGCGTTGTCTTGAAGTCCTCTATCTCTCTGTACTTCACTCACTCAATCACCAGTTTGTGAACTTTACTTATTTTGTAAACTACATTCGTAGGTCTACTGCGTAGCAGCTTGCAAGTACTGTAATTCTTCATCATTTTCTGAAAGTAACTCGTAATATTCATTCACTCGTCTATTTATGGTAGGCCTATAACCTATAGGTATTTATAAAATATAGCTCCATTTCGAGGCATCAAGGGAGAGGAAACAAAGAAACAACAAGTGAAATATCAACAAAATTTTATTTCGTTGTTTACGGTCAAGAAAAACTATATTTTCATCGTTATAAAAAACTTGCATCGTACATCTAGTACCTCATACACATCATTCATACGGTTTTAAGACTTAAGGAGGATTCACAGGCGTGCTAGTCTCAAGACACACCAAATATTCAAACATGAACACAATTCATTTGTTCAAAGTTACCAAGTTCATAACAGACATGAACTACATTTACATTAGCAGTAGTCACTCTCTCTGAAGTCTACTTGATTGATCAGCCAATAACGACACAATATTTCTGTGTACATGCTCGTTGATTGGTACAAAATGTTCCAAGATCAAAGACAATTTGGTAACCTTACAATTCAATTATATACACAGTACGAAGGAATCATTTTGACAGTTCTTTTTATTGTAACTAACAAAACTACACATACAACTAAGAAGTCATTTTCCAAACGTACAGTTATTTCAATATTTCTTAGAAAAATAAACGTTAACAATTATGTGCCCTATTATTATACCAGATTATCTAAACATCAACAATGTCAAATAGTAAAGGTTGAGAAATAAATCATTGACTTATGCAAAGTTCCTTTACTTTTGCTATTCAAGATAATCAACTAGGGATATTTCACACTGCTAGGTTGGCGTTTATGACACATGGGGATAACGTCGATTTATAAACCAAGGATTTCACAGCAAAAATACTCGACAAAAATTAATAAACAAATTGGTGAAATAAAAGAATTGGAGTTATCGAAACCTCTAGAATAGAAAATTAAGATTCTGAAATTCCATTTCAAGTACGGTATACCGGTATATCGGGCGTCACGTCATGGGAGAGTTTTCTATGAAATGCCAATTAATTTAATTCAGGACCGAAGAGGGCGGTAAGATCAACCTTGTGGTGCCCTGTCTGAACGATCCTAGTTGATGACCAGTGTGGGTACCAATGTTGATTACTACTGTGAGCATTTGGTGAACAAATTTGCTAGTCACAGGTGGATAATGAATTACAGTGAAACCTCTATCCATCGTTTTTCAAGGGACCATGAAAATAAAACCATCCATGTAGGAAAACGATACATCCAGGAAAATTTAACATTGATTATATGGAAGTGGGGTGAGAAAAAATGAATGATACAACCAGGATAATTATGGATCCGGGAACGATGCATCGAGGTTTCACTGTAATGAAAAAACATGCCTAAAGCCTGATACATGTACAGTAGAACCTCTTTGATAAGTGCCTTGTTTATACATTTACTACCTTGATAAGTTCTAGTTTTTGATCCCACCCATGTTCAATAGTTTCATTAGTGAGGTTTTCACTCTAACAATTTTTTTTACTCTGGTCTCCTCAAAAAGGTAGTAATGAGGTACCACTGTACATGACGAAATGGTTGCATGATCTCCCCCCATGATAAGTAACATGAACCAGTCAGAAACTTTACAGAAAGTTCTCGAATGGTTCAAGTGACTTATCAGGAAGGAAAACCGTGCACACAAACCAGGCATATGCGGGACTCGAATCCACGGCCAACTTGATTTCAGTTTCCAAAGTCGAGCCGTGGCTGAATGAACCAAATGCTTGTTATTTCAATGCATATTCTAACTGGTGAATGAAAATACACAATGGGTCTTATTTACAACCACGCTGACAAACAACTTGCATTTCCTCCGTTGCTCAGTCAGCTAAGGTACCGCTTCAGAAACTGAAGGGAGGGGGGGATTCTTGACAGCTCACGTGTGACTTCAGGTAACGTAAATTGACACACGCATCACGATGAGTTGACGGGATGGGAAGTTTTGAAAAATGTACGGACAATAATTATTGCAACATTAAGCTTGCTGTAAAGGCTTTCATTTGCCCGATTTATATAAACAATACTCGATTTCAATTTACCGCGTACGCGCATAGCAGAATAATACCGGAGCCGGGTACACGAAGACATCACTAGCTGGTACACATGTACGGCAACGCATTGTACTTCTACATTCCGATCCGATTGGTTACTACTTCGGCTCGGAGAAATGAGAACCGCAATAATTATTAGGAAAGTTGTAATTACTGATAATAAAGATAACAATAAAACACATTTGTTATTCAAAATATAAATCAAAGATATAAAAAAAACAGGAAAGTTATTTTTGATATTATCGACTAGATCTAGATAATTTCAAAAATATTATCGACAATAAAATCACTATCTTTTCTAACATTATCACCAGCAATAATATTTGCCCTACTACTTTTCTATAGCATTAAAAATATAAATGCTGACTCGTGTCATGCATGGGTTTCCAAGTACGCAGAACAGAATTAGACGTTCGTTGGTTCGATAATGTTTATTGTTTGGGTAACGACCACGTTATCTGTGGGTGCGACTGCTGCTCGGAACAGCCGTACGAGCGTAGACGTGTTTGGCGTTGGCGTCGAGACCGTCAGGTTGGCACCGGTTCAGTGGACGAAGGCCTCGGCGGGAATCGCCTTGGCTTTGTTCAGTTCTACGAACGAGATGACGGCCAGTTCGTAGTTCCAATTGGTTTCTTCTAGACATCTGCAACGACAAGACCAAGACACATTTAATTTCATCGTCCCCAACATCGAGTTCAAAAGATTTTAGACATTTCCTTTGACAAATCCTGTAGTTGTTGATCCAGAGTTTGTAGCTCCAGAATTGAATATGAATGCTATCCATCTACAACTCCACTTATATACAGTGAAACCTCTATCCATCGTTTTTCAAGGGACCAGAAAAAATGAACCATCCATACAGGAAAACGATCGACTCAGGAAAAATTATTATTAGCCATATGGGAGTAGGATGAGACAAATTGAATGACAGAAGCGGGAATATGATGGATCAAGGAACGATGGTTTCAGTGTGAAACCTCTATCCATCGTTATTGAAAGGACCAGGAGAATAAAACCATCCACGCAGGAAAATTTAACATTGATAATATGGGAGTGGGGTGAGAAAAAATGAGTGATAGAAGCAGGAAAACGATGGATCCGTGAACGATGCATCGAGGTTTCACTGTACTTATATTCTACTGGACACAAGTGTACTTGACGTGTAAAAGTCTTACTTGTTGGCCCACGTGATGTTCATAAGCGTCTGCTGACACAGCGCCTGCACCATCTGGCTTCTCAGCGCTGCGTCACCGGGCGGAGCCACCGCAGGCTGCGGCGCGGCAGGGGCGGTCACCTTGAACGCAGACTGCAACACACAAACACAGAGGTTGAGACAACCGACGGCATTATGATAAACGTTTACATGTGAAAAAGCTTCTGTGAATTAGGCCTACTAGGAAAAACTCTTTCCAATACATAATGGTTTGTACTAGAAGAACAAAGATCGTTTTACGTAGTCTCAGCCAGTGGCCAGCAATATGAAACTGACTAGGCCTATATTCCAAGCAGGAAAAATGACTTTTTGGTTAATCCGAATTTATATAAATCAAAATCATTATTTTGGGGTCCCTTTCGATTTTGGATTAACGAGGGTTTACTGTAGTCAACATCGATGTAAGCGGCCCACGTAAACAAAAAGAAACACAGAATTCTGGTTTTCAAAGTTTTCACAGCCTTGTATATTCGAGGCTTACCTTGAGCTGCAGGTCCGTGAGGCTTGTTACGACCATCGTCTCGTTGATAATGCAGAAACCTGTGTTGACCGGCACGATGATGAACGTCCGGCTGAAGCTGCGCATCGGCTGGTTGCGTGCCTCCCGCTCGCGAAACACTCCGCTCACGCACACCTGGATCAGCTGGGGCTGCAAACACGACAACAAAACACCGACTCAACTTCAAATGTTCAACTTTCGAGAAATATTAGTAAAACATGTACTGAAGCACTCTTAGATCTATTTATTTATATTTATATTCAACGACGCACTCTACTGATGACTACGATCCATCAGCGTCGGTGAATGATAAATGACATGATGGAATGATGATATGAAAGGTTATTTTATTCGTGCTTTTGGATAGTGGAAAGTAGTCGGTCGTGGTCTGTTATTAATAAAACATTCCAGTATTGACCTGAACGACAGCGAGTAACCACGAAAAACCTGTCAGGATGGTCGACCATGGCGGGAATCGAACCCCGGTCTTCTGAATGACAGTTCAGTGGGCTAGCCACTCGACCACATGTCTCAGTAGCACTCTTAAATTTCATCGCTGCATCGTAATTGCTATTTTCCCGTGTCACCAGCGAGAACGCTTACCGAATATATGGGCATGTCAACGGCGAAGGACTGCGCGTCGTGTTGCGTCTTGGGCAGTTCCTTGAGGAAGGTGACGATGTTCGCCTTGCCGTGGATGAGAAGCTTGCTGCGGCGTGTCGGGTCGCTGATGCGCAGCAGGTTGCGGCTCAGCGGCAGGTAAGCGTCCAGCCTGCGGCAAACCACGGTCGGTTCAGTTTTATTCTCGTTTGTTATTCTACGATTGCTGGCCAACATACTTGGAAGGACGGCTATTGTCGATTGCAAGGGAGTAGAATTGATAACTTTTAAAATAATTTTCAGTTAAATTGTTTTATTTTGTTGGAACATGGAAGCGTACAATTCATCTACTACGTCATGTCAAAATGATTGAAGGACGTTTCAATACCGTTCAGTGGCTATCAAAAAGAGTTATTTCTTCTTGATTACAATTTTGATTTCTCACTGCGTTCAAAAGCCTTCACGAAAAAATATAATATTACACTATGGCTCAATTTTACGAAATATAAATTAGGAGATGAAGCGATAAATAAAAGATCAACTTGTTATTACCCTTAATTACCAATGCTATTTTTGTAGCTCAATCAATAATTATAATACGGGTAGCAAAAGTACTAAAATTTCGTTTTCGTAAAATGCAGTCTTTATAGGCACAGCCATTCGACTGTAGGTTCTCGTTGCCAGATAAGGAGTGAGTGAAGGAGGGGGGAAAGCTCTCACCTGCCGTCGTTCTGGTTGCTCTTGACAACGGCCGCGGCCATGCTGAAGGTGGCGCGGTCGTGGTATGCGTCGCTCAGCTGCTCGCGGCTGTCGGCATCGTAGATCCGGATGTACTGCTCGAGGAAGTGGCGCAGGAAGTCGGCGCCGTCGTGAGATATCAGGAAGCTTCCGGCGTACGGCGGAACGTGAGAATCTTCCTCGCCCGTGTCGAACAAGATCGGAGGCGGAAGCTCGACGTTGTCCTGAGAGTGTACAGTGTGTGAGAGAGAGAGAAGTGCGAGGAGAGAGAGAGAAGTGCGAGAGGGTTGAGAGACAATTACCTAGATCCATCTATTGATAGATGGCCTAGAGGTTTCACCCTATACATGAAAACTTTAAATTGATTCAAATAACTACAAACGGAAATTCCTTCATATAAGATAGTCCTACCATATAAAGAATATACAGGAAATGATTCGACAAAGAGAGGCAAAAATTTCGAAATGACGGATAATACACAAATTATTATCGTTATGCGGGCTTCACACATCTAAATGTTTATTATTATTTTGTATTTTTTCTTTTTAGTGTGAATAAACTGATTAAAAATTGAATTGAAGATCCCGTATCAGGAACTTCCTATAACGAAACAACAATACGGTCGAGTATGACGAAGATCGTACGTCCCGTGCAAGTAATTTGTTCGACTCACCAGTTTCCTGAGCTTGGGGAACCGCTTGACCACCTCGCTGTAGACAGTAAAACACATGGGTGATGTCCGCTACCTCATTCCTGCAATCAGCTGGCAAAACATGACACGGCACGCGACAATGGACTATCCTAACCGCACTTTTACACCATCGTGACATGATAGGCTAGGGCTGACGTTTATAACCTCACTTTTACACCATCGAGATATAAAAAGCTGGGCTCGGGCCGACCTTTATAACCGCACTTTTACACCATCGTGACATGATAGACTAGGCTAGGGCTGACCTTTATAACCGCACTTTTACACCATCGTGACATGATAAGCCGAGGCTAACTATCATAACCAACTTCAACAGTATCATACCACAATAAGCTACGGTGGACCATCATAACCCAACTTTCAGACTACCGCACTGTTCTCGACTGCCGCAATACACCAACAGCCAATCGTGCCGCATTTGCTATCGGCCAGGCAGTTGAACAG
This sequence comes from Brachyptera putata, assembly GCA_907164805.1. Lineage (NCBI taxonomy): Eukaryota > Metazoa > Arthropoda > Insecta > Plecoptera > Taeniopterygidae > Brachyptera > Brachyptera putata. The sequence goes on along the minus strand of OU015471.1, from coordinate 18,445,106 downwards.
CTTGACCAATAACAACACTCGACACGTACGCAATGACCAAAATGAGTATAAAAACTTTGTAATATCAACTATACCATCTCAATTGCTTATTTAAGCCACTAATTCAACAATATTTAAGAATTATAGTCTCTTAAAAATATAAATTCATATTTAGTCTGTGATACGGCAGCATTACTCGGACAATGAAAACAAAATAATATATATAATAATAAAGGCCTAAAATAACGATCTGTGTTAAGCTAATATCAGTCTGCCCAACAATACACAAATCTACAGCTTACGATTCGAAGAAAAAACACTTTCTACATAAACACGACTACTTGAACTTACTCTTAAAGCAAATATTCTATTACATACTGCATCCCAGAATGAGCAATAATTGAACGAGTGGTATTTTGAACTGTAAATATAAAGAAGTTTCACATCAACAAACATATTCACGTCGAGTTAACGTTACAAAGCTGACGATGCTACAGTCGATTCATCGTTATAATACGAAACTAAACAAGTTAGTCACTGCACGTCACGTGCTACCAACGCGGCAGTAATCGAATACGGCACCGAATATATTCGGAACAACATATCCAGTAACTGCTACGTAGGCCAACGGAAAATTACCGTTACTTTCTTTCCTCACAATACGGGATTCAATCGTGACTTGTTCGTTATTAAAAGTTGCCGTCGGTACTTCGTGAATGAGAGCAAGTAGACAATCGGAATGAGCAGAGAAATGTATTACCCAACAAGATAACCAGATATAATGGATGGATAGAGCTAAAAACAAAACCTGGTGATAATTCTACAAGCTCATCGAGAGTCGATACGATTTGACAGTTCATCAGAAAGACGGACACCTCTATTATAATACGATGCCAAGCTGGATAAAGACAACAGAAAATACCTTCAAGTACAATTAGAAAAAAAAAAAAAAAAAAAAAAACGTAATTTAAAAAAAAATATCAGTGCTGTAATCTACAGAATAACTTTATTGTAATACATGTGAAAGCCCATTTAACAACAAAAATATTATTTTTGTTCAGCTTTCAAATCTCCTTTGTCGACAATCAAGTAGCAGTCATTAGAATAAAGTCGAAAACGATATACGTCAATAAGGAGAACAAGAGAGACAGAGCAACAGCCGTGTCCGTAGTGACGGGAGATCCAGGAGGGGCGGAAGCGACACCGTTGCCACGACGACTAGCATCGGGCGGCCGGGCAGGCTGCGAGGTGTTCGGGAGGGGCGGAGCTGTAAGCCACGCCCACTACGTCGCAGGGCCTGCTGGCGGGGGGCGGAGCTATGGTAGACCACGCCCCCGTCGCCGTCATGGGCCCCGCCGTACTCCAACAGAACACCGCAGACCTGCACATGGGCAGGGGTCAGGGTAGGTTGGTAGTATCGTTCTTCTTTACTCGTCTTGAACCACATTCAATAAAGACGTAGAGATAGTTTTGTATGTTTTATATATTCTTTAAATCCTCTAAATTCAAATATTAAGAAAAGACAAATGATACTATTTTTTTTTCTATAAATGAATGAAATATTCTGTCACTCACATTGTCAACAATGATTGAATGCGACATAATATAGTTTCTCGAAAGTACGTTCAATATTTCATGAACATACCAAGTTTTTCAAGATTTCATAAATTTTAATGTAAAATAATAAAATGATAGTAAAAACCGATACTTTGGTAGCCAAACGATGTGTAAGTCACACTATCATTGGAGGTCATGCATGTTTTAAAACGTTGTACTGGTATTGTTGTCAGAGTGCAGCGAGCAACGCATTATTGCAAGGTCGTCTCGCTTGCCGACGTACGCGACACAGAGATACACAGCGCTCACTTCACAGCGGTCAGTTTCCTTGTGTCCACGCAGTAGGTAATATTTCTATTGAAACATTTTATAGTACTTCTCAATTCATTAAATTTTCAAAGAATTTATTCCGATTATTGATTATATCACATTTATAGTGAATATTATAACACAGATTTATTACAATTTCATGACATTGAAAATAATGAAAAAAGAAAGTTGAAATGCCATGATATTTAGTTGAAAATTTTGGTTTTATATTGTCCCCATGGACAACAGTGAAGTGTATTTTACCAACTTCTGACATAAATACGGTAATAATAATAAAAATATATAATTGATAACACATTGATCATAAAGATGTGATGCTCGATTTATATCAGTTTTTCTCTGACCCGTACGCCTACTTGGACTTCAGTCCGTAGCCATGGCAACCTAAATAACAAACGCTTCCGTGACGATACTTGGTTATTACGGGAACAAAACGACGCTCGACTGTAACATCCTTGACCTTCATTCACCGTTAATCTTCAACCTAACAGCACGTAAAGTACTCATCCCAAACACACCCATACCCATACCGACGAAAAGAAGGCTGTCTAAAGTCCGTCTAACAAATGAAAACTTCAAACTTCGTAATTGTGTATTTGATTAATGTTTGCTCAACGACCCCAACAATAGCTAGGTTACTTCAGAATACACATGAATGTCTGACAGTTGATTGTTGAACGATATTCACACAAACCATGCCTTATGCGGGACTCCGAAAGCCCAAGAGAGACCAGCGCTTCAAACCGAACAAATATGAGTATAACAAAATTAGTTCCAAGGTCAACGGATACAACGGTCGGCACGTTTGGCTGCAGGCTCGTTGCGACATTCGACAAGAACAGCTGATAGTCATCTCAAGGGTAACAATGACCTCTCTATCGGTTGTAGATTGTATTCAATGGTCACAAAAAACAGTTGACTAAAGCCCAAATTACAAGGTAAATGTCTGTAATTAAATGCAATCATCTTATTCCTCAAGGTCACTCCAAACAAACTATATGGCCTGGTTGATTGAACAGTTCACAGCCTTCTAAGGCACGGCCTTCCTGTATTACCGCAATGACGTTGTTAACATTGAAATCAGCTGTTTATTTGGCAGTCTTCTACTGGCCGAATCAAACACATGGGCTCTATTTGATGATTGCAATCCGAGCATTTATAACTGTATCTGTATGAGTCAATTGTAATCTATTCAACCAGACAATTGGCAATGCATCTAGCACTCAATTGCAACCCAATCATTTCTTCTGTTCGATCGCCGTGTAATAAGGGCTTAAATAACAAGACGAGCTTGGTTGGCACGCAAGTATCTAAACTAGGGTGAAGTGCTCTGTTGTAATATAATGACCGAGTGTGTGAACTGCTATCGGGAAATAGACTGTCTATATAATATGAAAGGAAGTGGCCATAGTGACTTTTTTGGCAAAAACAAGCGTGAATAATTGCAGTTACATCTAGATTTTCAAGTTGGTAGAGTAGTATTGTTGAACCAATTAAAGTCTCGAGTTTGATTTCAAATGTATGCCACATTATTAGCACAACATCAAATAATAACAACAACTGAGAGAAATAATATTAGTACCACCAACAGATAGCAAAATCTTTCTGATTGTCGGTTTCTAAATGGAACAAATGATCCCGAGCACGTGAAGTAGCTATTCTAACAATATTCCACAGCGACACACGCTCTGTCACTGCTACGATATTATATCATAGCAAGGGTAAGTAACTGAATCATGACAATCTTCGCGTTCCCATTGGTCACTTCTATCCCATTCAAAAACCGACTTGCAGAAAAATTCTCGCCACTTGAAGTAGAAATAACGTATCGCTCGACACAATCCAATCATCATCAGCCGACAGACGAGGAAAGAAAGTCGGCCGTTTTGAACGCCTCCGCCGGTCGGCACGGCGCAGCGATCTCGCGACACTCGTCGCAGTCAGACCCGTTCGTGGCGTGACATGGCGCGGCGCGACCTTACCTGACGTAGACGGCGTGGTCACGGAACTTGTCGCACAACGGGTTCCCCTCCAGAACCAGGTCCACCAGCTTCAGTTGCTTCAGGCAGTCGATCTGACGGACGTCGCGGATCTGAAACAAACGAGCTCGCTGATTGGTTCGGACAAACACGGCGACAGCTTACAAACGAGCACGCTCATTGGTCCGTCGGTTCGGCCAATCGCAGCGATAGCTCACAAAGAAGCTATATATAATTTTCTCCTCTATTTTTTTTTCAAACTTCGAAATGGGTTTTCTCAGGAATGGTACAATCGATTGCGCCTCAAAAATAAACAGTATCGAATTAGATATGACACTTGTGTATGCCATGTTACAACTGAATTTGTACTTTCGTATGACCTGTGGAACGTGAACAAAAAAATAACTTCTCATTTTTTTCGTTTTTCAATATGGTGAAATCGAGTATTTGCTTAGCTCATCCAATCATATCATTCGGGTGTTTTGCGACCGGCAGGGGAACTAGTTACCTTGTTCCTCGCCAGGTGCAGGACGGCGAGCGAGGGAAGCTTGGTTGCCAGGCAACTGATGTGGTCTATCGTCTGGAGCTTGTTGTCTCCAAGGTTGAGCGCGCACAGCTCCGGAATGTTCTCGGCGATCACGTCGATCACGGTCATCATGACGTTTGAGCGGAACAGTGCCACCACGAGATCCTCGCGCAGGCTCGGGTCCATGTGGAACCTGGCGACGAAACGCAAACACGAGCTCAATTTTAGCTTCACATTAGCTAGCTTTAGGGTAGCTTCACATTTTTCTTTGGTAGACCTAGGTGGAGTAGGCCTAGGCATTGCCATTTCATGGCATTTCAATTCAAACCTACTCTACTGTGACAAAGGCAACAGCCGAAACGTCGAAAATATTGTGTTTTTCATCTCTGTGTTCTATCTACGGCTGTCCACCACCATAAGTAGGCCTATCTACTTGTGAACCTTGGTAAGCTGCTGCTCTCTCTTTCCCTTTCACCCAATTTATATATTAAGGCTCACGCTATTTTCCTATACACACCAATTCAAAATGGGTGTTTTCAAGTTCTCTTTTTTTTTAAAATATTGGGTTTAATAACGCACTGTTATGATAGCGCAGATCTGATGGCGTCGGATGGATGATTAATGAGATGATGGGATGATGAGATGGAGGTTTCTTGGGTAATGGGAAGGATAGTGGGAAGGAAGCGGTCATGGCTGTCTCATTGTAGGAACCATCCCGGCATTAGCCTAGACTACATAGGGAAACCATGAAAACCCATGTAAAGATAGTTGGCAGCGGGGATCGAACTGGGTTCGGAATTCCCCTCGCTCATTGGCCTAGCATCATTCTCTCTTTCCTAGCCATGTTTTCAATATATTTTCGATACCAAAACAAATTTCATTATATTTCAGTGAAACTTCGGTATTTTAACCCAAGTACCATTTACAATTTTCAAACGGTCTCAAACTTTCATCAAAAGCGCTACTCACTGTTCGAGGTCGAGCGCCTTGTTTGGCGCGTTGTACCGCTTGGCCATCGCCAGCTTGATCCTCTCCTTCATGTCGACGCCGGGCTCGACGGGCGGGAAGCCCGGCCGTACACGGGTCAGCAGCTTGAAGCCCTCGGCGGTCGTCGCCTTGCGGTCTGCCTGCATCACCGCGTCCGCAGTCACGTGGTTGTCCACGTAGAACGTGCTGTCGGTGCCGGTCGCCTTGTACTGAAACATAACCGCACTTTATTAGACGCAGTGCGAGCCAGAGAACATAACCGCACTTATCAGAGAACACACCCCTCAAAGACTATGTGTTCAAATCGAATCAATAGATTTTGAATTATTTAAATATTTTCAATGCTATTTCAAGCCCGATTCAAGTTGATTTTTTTAGACTTTTATGGCTGACCTATTATTGAATGTCTGGAGCATTCATAGCATCATTATTCATCATTTTCAACTTATTTCATATTAGGTCTACTGTAAATGTTTATACTACAGTAAAACCACCATGCATCGTTCCCAGATACATCGTTTTCCTGCTTGTATCATTCATTTTTTCTCACCCCACTCCTATTCAATCAGTGTTGAATTTTCCTGGATGGATTGTTCTATTTTCCTGGTTCCTTGGAAAATGATGCACAGAGGTTTCACTGTAGGCTAATACTTTCTCATTATTTTCTGATACCGGTATCATTTTTTCTTTCACTAAATCATTCATGTTGGAATATTACTATTATTGAATATTTTATACTCAATTAATTATCATTAATTATTATGTGTTTCTTCTTCTCAATTAATTTATATTTTATCATTATTGTGTCTTTGGCAACAACATATCATATATGATGGCATAGTCTTTATTCAATAAAGATTTATATAATTTGCTTCACGTGGGATAAAACTACACCTAAGATGCGTGCATATTGCCCATCCAGACGGCGACTAGACTAGCACGGTGTGCAGTGAACGGTATCTTACCAGGAACGGTGTGATCGCGATGGGCGATATGAGGTTCTGCAGGGTCGTCAGGACGTACTGCTTCTCGTACTTGTTCCCGTGCGGTATCTGGAACAAGCCAATCACGCGGCTGCGTTAGCGCGTTCAACCAATCAGATCGTCACTCGGGGATGTAGTCGGCGTTGCGTGACGAATGTTGAATAGCACAAACAGATAAGTTGAAAACGTACGACGACGACACTAATAATAATTATTAGGGCTGTGCAAGTCTACCTAATTTCGAGTTCGAGTCTCCACCAGAATCGGACTCGTAGGAGTAATTTTAGACTCGATTTCCGAGTCCATTCGAGTCTTTGACTCTGCCGCCGATTGCGAAATTTGAATTCTCGAAATTTGAAATACTCGCATATGTAGGCCAGGCCTTTTTACCATAATTAATTAGGACCTAATTTCAACATTTAGGTACCGTAACAACTTCACGAAAAATCAACATACAATAAATTGATAAAAATACATGAATGAACATGCCCTTCATTATTTTTTATTCATTCCTTTCTTCCATTGATGACAAACTACTAAATAGCGCATTATAATTATTCGAAGTTGGAAGTTTTGTACTGATAGTGCCTGAAATAGTCTAAATAATTATTTATATGTCTTCGTAAAAAGACTCGAGACTCGGCTCGGACTCGATAATTTTATGAAGGATCAGACTCGAGTTTGAAAACCTGGACTCGCACACCCCTAATAATTATTATTCAATGTTCTGACAATCGTCAATTATCGACTTGTAGATTGATTCCACAACCCACTGTTAATAAACCAATATATTTGTGTCATATTTCATTTACAGCCGATACTCCAAGGTCCGCTTTTACAAATAATAACGATGATTATTGTTTGCTCAACGAATAATAATTTCTTGACAACTGAGATGATTAGCAAATCAACTTGTTATTATACTTTGCTACCTGTACTAATGATATTTTTGAAGGCCTACCAGTACTTGAATTCATAATTGGGTTGGCTTCCCAATTTTAAATGTCTAATTTCAAGGTTAAAAAAATAGCTGGAATTCTACAAAATTATTGACTTTTTTAAATCTGAAAAATTAATGTAATTTCTAAATTACTTCGATACTAGTATCAGTAATAAAATTAACAAAGTTCGGCAATAAATATTCAACAAATTAGGTAAATGTACGCAGCAACTTTGTTAATAATAAGTGTATATATACGTCGTGTGCATACTAAAACACGCCGTATACGATCAACTTTTCCCGTCAATATTGTTGAGATTTGAGCATGTTCAATTATCGGCAACATGTCGACGGCAGCCATCAACATGTTGCCGTCGTGTACAGGCAAGATCAGAAATACGGGTCATCTACTAGCTGTCAACATGTTGACGGGTAAATGTTGATCGTGGTTTGGTACGAACTTTCATGTCCGTCTCTCAGATCAGATAACACCACGAGAGAAACGCGCTTGACACTCACCAGGACCTTGTACCAACCGGTGGGCGACTCGACGAGCTGCGGTGGCCGGCGTTGAACGGCGGGAGTGGGGGAGATCTGTCTTCCTCCCCTCCCTCCCCTGCCACGCCCTCGACCCCTCCCCGCCACGTACGGGTTGCTATTACAACACACACAAACATTCGAGTCACACAGACAGCATACAACCACATCTAGATACAGAAATCCCTCGTTAATCCCAAATCGAAGGGACTCAAAAAAATGATTTCTGTTCATAAAATTTTGGATTAACCAAAAAGTCATTTTTCCTGCTCAGAATATAGTCAATTTCGTATTGCGCGCTAGAGGAAGCCATGCCACTGGCTGAGACTACGTAATAGATCCGTTGCTGATGGCCTCCCTGATCGTGTGTACTCGGCTATTTCCGTGACACGCGATCCTCATATGGCCCGTTTTTATTGGCGCTCGGCCGTCCCGAGTAGGACGAACGAGTATTCCGAGCACAAACTTAGTCAAGGTCGGCTGCATTCGGTACACAAAGCATGGAATAGCTGAGTGTGCTTCCACTCATTCTTACGTGTCAAATAAAAAGGATGGAAATTGGGAAAACAATGATAACTTCAAGGAATTTACAAGGAATTTACTCGAATTATTTCGAATCATCCAATCCGGAATCAGTGTTTAAGTAATTGAAGGGACGAAATATTAGTTTGAATTACGGTTTAGCTGGAATTCGGTTTTTAACCATATTAATTAACATTGAAATGCCTATACCTTCAGCTGGGGACCGATTTCAAGTTGGAAATATGTCCTATTTCGGATTAACCGAAGTGTGGATTAACGAGGGTTTACTGTACGTTGATGCCTCAGTATTATAACTTGATTATAACTAGACTTGACGGGACTTCACAACTCTGAAACTACATTTCATGACAATATTCATTTCTCTAATTTCAGAGTAAACTAGAAATCAGCATTTCAATTGAAAAAATTATAAAGACCATTAGTCATGGCCTAGGCATTTCAGATTCCGTACAGAAAGATGAACAGAATTGAGCACTGTCCAGTCTAATTCATAATTCACAAAAAGGGCCGGGTCCTGGAGGACAAATTTAATTACAGTGAAACCTCTATGCATCGTTCCCAGATCCATCATTTTCCTGGTTGTATCATTCATTTTTTCTCACCCCACTCCCATATAATCAATGTAAATTTTCCTGGATGTATGGTTTTATTATCCTGGTCCCTTGAAAAACGATGGATAGAGGTTTCACTGTAATTATAATTTCTGAAATTGAGATGATGATTTCTAATTTGATCTAAATTAGGGAAATGAACATACCGGTAGTCATTATTCAAATTGAAACCTAGTCCCAGGGTTGTGATGTCCTTTAAGTAAAAGCGTAGTAGACTCAGAGAGATAAGTACAGTAGTCCAATATCAAATGTTAGTCTCACTATCTATTTAACCTTTATAAAACTACATTCGGTCAATTTACAATAAGACTTGCCGATCTGTTTTTGGGGTTTTCCGGTAATGTTAGGTACGGTAATTTATTCAAGGATTTGAGGGATTATATGTGATAGGTAAGATTAGTAGGGTAATATTTGTACCCCCCCCCACAGAACCCTCAACAGGTCAGTATGACTTGATATATTTTATAACGGTATGTATATTTATTAATTTCTATTGGGTTCAATGATGCACTGTAATGATAACTAAGAACTATTGATGTTGGATAAATTATTAATGAGATGACGGGATGATAAGGTGGCTTGGTTTCTTAGGCCTAGGTAACGGTAAAGAAGGTGGGAAGGAAGCGGTTGTGACCTATATTGAAGGAAACCATCCTAGGATTAGTCTAGACTACAGAAGGAAACCACGAAAAACCCCGCTAAGATGGATGGTGGTGGGGATAGAACCGAGGTTCGATATGCCTGCCGGATTACACGAAGCGAGCGCGTTAGCCACTGAGCTTCACGTTCCAGTGACTTGGTATAAATTCCTGAATTCCTAGTAAGAGAATACGATGGCCACTGTAAAATGAGATACTTACAATCGCCGCCCGCTCTTATTGCTGAGCCCGACCTGGTTGCCCATGTCAACATCTTCATCAGCCATCGCTAGACGAGCCTGCAGCTGCGTGTCCCAGTCCGCCTGATTACGTCGCGACTTGCCAACACGATTGCTTGTGCCCGCCTTGAACGAAACACGCCGTGTGAAGTCGTTGTTTCGCTCATCATGCTCTGAGGATGAGAGAACAAATTATAACACAGCAGCAATCACTCAATCTTTGATATGATGCATCCGCAACGATTAGGGCCTATATGAGGTTGTATCAACATTTTCTGAGCTTCAAGAAAAAAACTGTTGTAGACCCAATGAACTACGATCAAATGGAGGAGTGCCCAGTGTTATTCGTGAGCCCATTACCGGTAGTGGGAATAGATTAGGTCACGCGGTTCTGCTATTGCAAGGATGCTAATAATGATTCGTGGTAATCGAAGTTCACTTCATTTATTTATACAACTGCAGTTGCGCACGCATGCGCGGTGGCAGTTTTTGAATGTATAATGTACAATTCACAATATTCACAATTCACATTAATTTTATATTCTTCTCTTGAATTCTGCAATAGTCTCTGCTCTTCTTGCATCTTCTCCCAGCCCATTCCAATCTATTAGGCGTGTTCTCGGCACAAACAGTTCGTGAAAATGGATTATGTTAGTCTTGTAGGCACAACGGTTTGTGAGAAGAGTAGCCTAGTTTTGGTTGTTTGGCACGACCCAGATAAACGTTAGGGGGAGGAATCCAAAGAAATGCCTACATTTAATACAACTGCTGCAGCTCCCAATACGATTTGATCTTCCGCCATGACTTTTACAGCTAGTTGCAAAAGATGCTCTGGTCGTTCCAGAATTGCAACCTAGCCGAGCTAGCCGTGACCTATGCTGGGCCAACTTGACGCTAGCAAAGCGCTGGATTCTGGCACGCCACTAATGCCTAGGCCTATGTGGCAACAAGCATAACAGAATGATAACAGCAACCATAGAGGAAGGACAATAGGCCTATGCAGCGCAGCAACCATTGAAAACATCTTGAGCTTTCGACTTACCATAGTAGTACTTTCCTCCATCGTGACGAGAATCCCGAGGACCACGATTATCACTATCATTGTTCCAGACTCGATTGTTCCCTCTTCCTCGTTTTGGCATTACTAATTAATTTTAATCACTGTATTTAATCTGAAAATTAATTTCAAAATCAACTGCGCTTATAAGTTATAACCACCTTGGCTAGTGGCTAGTTCGATTGACTTTCACAAAATGGCGCTTAGCAGCACGTGCACGTATTCAACAGTAGTGATACAAAGAACTTAATATCTAACTAGTTACTGAGCCTTCTAAGCGACGACAGAACGACTAGTTTTGGGTCTTCTTATAATAGGGTCTTTGATACCACCGTGAGTATTGTGACCCTTGATATACTGTACTTTGCTTTTCTGTCCCTTGAAAATGTGGAAACTGTACTTCACTTTGGATAGTGTCCCTTGATTTTGTGTAGGCCTAGCCTACTCTGTATAGGCCCTATAAGCAGAACGAGCTCTCATATTATGCAGAAAGTGTCTCTTGATATTGTGTACCATACCGGTACTTTGCTTTTTTCACAGGTGTCCACATGTGCAGTGGACGTGTGAGAGGTTTACAACCTAGCTTTTGAAAAAAAAATATTGTCTGATTCATATTTTAGGTTATAAAAGAACTCAATGCCCAAGCCTAGTCTAGGCCTATGCACTATGCAAGACATCAGTGACATGAAGATGGGAAGTGTAACAAAGTGTTCAGAATACCTACCAGAATCTGTTGGCACAATGGACCACGATTCGGCGGATTCCAATGGAAAGAAAAGAAAACTCGCTCCAGACGAAGATGATATTATTTTTGAGCAAGGAAGGCCTTCTGACCTAATAACGAAACCTGTGAAGGACTGTAATTCAAATGGAGAACCCAGTATTGAATTTAAAGATGCAGATGATTTGCAAAGTGCGGGCACAATGAATTCCAATTCAACGGAACCTGACGCAGAGAAACGTACACTAGACAGTGAACCACAACTCAGTAAGAATCAACTAAGAAAACAACTGAAAAGGGATAAATGGTTAGCTAATTTACCAGCTAAAAGAAAACGAGAAAAAGAAAAGTTGAAATTAAAACGCCAAACGGCTCGATTGAACGACATTGAATTGGGACCAAGCCGAAAAGTCCTGAAGGATAATAAAATGTCTAAGAGTAATTGCAACGTTCGAGTAGCGATCGATATGTCATTTGATGATTTAATGGCCGACAAAGACATATCCAAATGTAATAAGCAGTTGTTGAGATGTTATAGCATCAACAGAAGAGCAGAAAATCCCATGCAATTGTATATTACAAGCTTTAGTGGCAAATCAGAAATTGACATGCAAAAACACCCGGGATACGTCAACTGGGATGTACGTTATGAACTATAAATGTACTTTCTTAATCTTTTGTTGACAGAATCACTTCTCAAACTGAGCATAAATTTGCTGTAGCCCTAACTAAAGACTTATTTTGTCTCAAGATTTTATACAAAATTATAAATTCATCAATACACTCAATAATGAAAAATGTAGCTACAGTATTCGTTCCCACCAAAATAAGAAATGAAATCCTTTCAATTCATAGCATTGCATACATCCATACAAAGAACAGTAGGCATACTACTTGCTGACTAGAAGTTTACGGGGAGAATTCAGTTTCGTTCTGCCAAAATAATTAACAAGCATCCTAAAATCCTATCAGTTATAGCAACAGATTTGTTAAAAATGTGGAAGAGCTCTAACTTTGCATTCTTTCAAGGTAAACATAGTCCCACAAAGCTACATGGAACTGTTCAAAAAGGAAGAATTGGTCTACCTTACTAGTGACTCTGATAATGTGATATCTGAACTGGAAGACAATAAAGTTTATATCATTGGAGGGTTGGTTGATCACAATTCAGAAAAGGTTTGTGGCTATTTTTTCGTCTTGCCAAAATGTGCGTGCCAGTGAGCTAAATCATCAAACTGTTAGAAAAATTAAATACAGATAAATATTAATTTAAAAAGCTGTAACGTAAATATTCGAGCAGGCCCTACCGGTATACCGGTATACTTTCAATTTACTGGGATCCTGTATTAGTGAGCATGTGAAAATTGAGTAGCAAATTTACATGCATGTAATTTTCCATACGGTTTGGTAATAAACACAAGGTCTATGCAGGCCTTGCACAAGCTTTGAAGAAATGTATGGATATTAAACAAAGAATAAAAAATATTCAGAGTTTTCAATATTCGGTAACATGTTAATAAGAAGTTTATGGCACAACTTTTCCTTTTCCTGATTCCTGACCATAATTCCTGACCACAATTTTTTCTTGATAATTAACCCTATTATAAACGGTGAAGTGAATCGGGTGCCAGGAAACTAAATTTAGTACCCAATGTCATCTCGAATCCAGATCAACTAATTTACTCTTTGACTTCCTTAGGGTTTATGTCACAAGCTTGCCGAAGAGAAAGGTATCGCACATGGACAACTTCCGATCGGTGAATACCTACAGATGAAAAGTCGTAAAGTATTAGCAGTTAATCACGTGTTCGAACTGTTACTTGCGGTAACCATGGGAAAATCGTGGCAGGAAGCATTCCTCGAAGTATTGCCGCAAAGGAAAGGAGCCGTCTTGAAGACGGATAAAACAGAAGGGATGTCGGAAGAAGAAACACTTTTACAACCAGTTTAGATACGTATCTGATAAAACTTCCACAATATTTACAAAATTAATAACCGGCTTCAGTGTAGATACACAAAAATATATATATTTGAGAAAAAAACTTTGGTTTGAGTTCATATTTCAAGAAAAGAAATAATTGTAAATATAGGCCTACCGGTACTCCAATAATCATTCTATTCAAACAGTAGCATTTCAATGTAAAACAGCTAACCGGTATATCGTCTTCCGGCAAATATATGATAGAAAAATTAGGTACCGTATAATGCAATTTAAAGAAAAGAATGCCAATTTATGAATGAATTATTAAATTGACAGAAGATGATGTAGGCTGAAGTTATTTTACATCAAGTTTGTGTTCAAATTGAATACACGGGCCTATTTGAGTACGTCCACATTATTATCTCATTTTGATATTGTTTTATGTTTACTGTGCATGTTCATTGAAACATTCTTTGTTTGAAGAAAGCAAAGGCACAGTAGGCCTATTTTACAACATTAAAATAGCATTAATCACAAATATATTTTTCGACGTATTTCGGACAAAATATCACCAAAAACAGCCTTCTTGATTATAAATAATGTACCATTACAATATACATTATAATTTAGTAAATTTTTACGACAGCAAGTAGCTAATCGTGGTTAACGATATCGCAAATGCGTATAATCAGGTACGTGCATTCGTGTGTAATGACAGTATGACTGAGGCAAGTTAATTTTTGTAAATAATGTGTTCAAAATACAAAAATGTATCTAAACCTCTTACGTTGTAAATCAGTTTCAAGAAATATAACTCTACAATTTGTATTTAATAAATGAATAAAAAGTACTTTATTGTAATCACTAAAAACTCCAGTTCCAAGTTTTACACAGACAATGGTGAATTACAGATTTCACATGTCCTTTGTCAACAAAATATCACACAATTGATTAGAAAATAACAGAAGAGTGAAGCTACGTTCACTCTTCTCGATCACGAGTCGACTCGACAGAAACACGGCCAACCTGCTTCTAGGCGGTGTGAAGTTTGCAACGAATATAATTAAACCATAGGCTCACAAACACCAGAAAAAAGGAACTACCATTTACTAGGTCACTATTAATTATTGTATACAATAGATCTAGTCTATTGATGAGTATTTTAATTATTGGAAGATGCTTCTAGATGGTACCTAGTGATTACGTTGTAAACAAATTCAATCGTAAGCCTATAAAGGAAAATGGCGTGAGATCTAAATATGATTATTGGGACTAAATGAGACGAAACAACAGCCTGGCTATGATGATATGCCCGTTGATCTACCATGAAATGCTTCTCGGTACGTCAACTTCATTACGCTATTGTTTTCTCTCTCCCTTCCCCCATAATTCAATTCAATCATGTAGCCAACATGTCAATAATATTTAGTTTATTTACTGTTGAATGCAGAAGGGTAAGCCTGAGCCATTATAAATCTTACACATTTGACTTTCGTATATTCCTGGGGTCGCATTCCTGTACATATGTTTTGACAGTCCCAAAGTCCGGTTAAAAAATGTCATATTGATTAGTGAGTGAATAGTGATTATAGTAGTAGCATTTAAGCAAAATGGATGATGAAGTTTCTGTGTAACTGTTCACAAATCAATAATCACGTGAATTTATCCTCCTATAGATTTACAAATAAGAAGTAAACATATGAAAGTTGCGTTATTAGTTACAACAGTCGCAACATACAGGTATGAGGCCCCTGATGCATAACTACGTTACAATTCACAATCCTCATAATGCTTTCGAATTTATACCATTTTATGGCCTTTGCAGTTATGCTAACAGATAAGTTCATGTACATCATTTATAAATAATAGGCTTCCAAATTTCTGAAATATTTGACTTCAGACAATTTAATGTAGACCTACGAAATTTACATTAAAAGGTTGGCACTACTCTCAAACTCGTACGGCCTAGTTTCTGTCAAGGCCACTCGAATCCAAACCCAGATCTGTACTTACTGCCGCGCACAAAACAAAAATAGAAGCATAATTCTTGTTGAAACTAACAACGCTAGACTAACCTAGACTGAGCAAATACATAACCTAGGACTCATGGGGAAGTACATCCACCAGGACACATCTTCTCTTTGGTCCAGTATTGATATTCTCTTAATTTATTATTATAGTGACTACAGAGAAAGTATATATCTGAACATTTGGTTATGATAACTTATGAGGAACATAAGTCCTGGTAATTGTTTACTATGAGATAAAATATAAGGTAATAGGTACGGTAATTCAGGGTGAAAATTATGAGATACGGTTAGGTTATAGAATAAAGAGGTTCGGGAAGAAGTTTCATCTTCAATGACAAAGTGCTTTGCAGATCAGACAATCGGCATCTCCCGATTGTCAATTCTGATCTACGATTCAGCTGACCCCCTCCCCCCGAAACTTAATCCAACGTAACGATTTTACAAACTAAATACAAACGTAGTAATTCCAGAAAATACCTGTAGCACTTTAACATGAACATAAATTCTCTTCCCTGCCTATTCATTCTATAGTTTGGCTACTAATTCATATAAGATCTATTGAATCTATGCTCGGGAAAAATGAATGAAACGATTTATGGAGACATCAAAATTCTAGTCTTAGACCTCCTGAATTGAAATATAATTAGGCCTACACTGTGAAAATATACTTTGAATTATTTACACACTGAAACCAATAAATGCTATGATGATAAATGAATTGAAAATATACAATCAATCACTATTAGGCCTATATTTTATTTTTATTGCTTTTGAAAACAATTATTTTTTCAATAAAATATGCAATTACCTAACAATTCAAGTACTGTATTATAGGTCCATCGCTCCCTAGTATGCCCTACATTATTTTTCCACAAAAAAAAAATTATTGTCCTCAAAAACCATGTAGGATATCAAGTTTAAAATCATGTCACAACTGAAAGTTGTGCTCAATTAGACATCAGTTTCCAAAGTAGTGTTTTGGCACACAAAAAGCTGTTGAAACCGTTTCCGTTTCTTAGGCATGTAAGACTAGACTGTTGATTTCTCCAATCATTTCAAAATAAGTTATAAGTTTCTGTAACTGTCACTAATTGTCATCAAAGACAGACAACAATGTCCACCAATGATACTGACCAATCACAATCTTAGATAGTTCACCAGTTTACTGCGTTGCTATGGTAACGGTTATTTGTTACTTGACAGTTGCCGATTAGTTATGAAACAAACTGACTTTCACAGTTCACGTCTATGGCTCGTTACTATACGATACTGGCACCAATATTCCACTCTCAACAACTAGAAAGTAATGATAAGATACAATAAGATACATAAATTAATACATAAATAGGAAGATTTGTATAGTACAGTAATTAAATAAACTAATCAACTTAAAAAAATAAGCCAGTACTGAAGCACCACCTGTCTTGATACAATTCTAAAAATAGTTATTTTTTTCAGATTCAAGTTATATATTATACAAATATAACTGACCTCACTAGCTTTGCTTTGTCATACGCGGGTAAACTCTATTCATTACAAGAATAAGCCGTACAAAATCGCAGTAGTTCTTTTATTTCAATTTTCAACGATTTAAAAATGCACGCCAAAAATTGTAGTCTAAATAATTGTAAAAATCAAATGAAATACCTAGTCGGAAACGGCAATTGCTGACCTAATCCCACCCTGTATATCTATGTTTCAGGCTCCAATTTATTCAGTTTCAGATATTACAATATAGCGGACATCAATTAATAGGTTACTATCCTCTTTCACAGAATATGTAGGCCTACCATAGATTTGATTTTGACACGTTATTTTATTGATCAGCTGGCAATTTGTGTAAAATTTCATTGCTTCACTCTTTATATCTCGGGGTCCCAAAGACTTCTTGCCGACCACAAAATTATGAACTGCATGGAATTTGTTACCCGGTCAAACTTGAGAAAAGTTTAGTAGTTCTGAGTTAGGCCTACATCTATTATTCTTCAGGACAGCAATACTTTTAAGGCCAATAAGTTATTATCAATTATATTTATACTTCATATTTCCGACTCCTGCTACCCTGTTACATTTGCATCTTGATTATATTATTGACAACAATGATTCTTCTTAAAAGCATTGGTAAGATTTAAAAAATGCACGGTTATTTTCATACGGAATAGAGTTTACCAGATGTAACCACACAGTAGGCCTACGTTCAATAAAATCAACTAAAATAAGCATCTTGTTCTCGTCGTATTTAGTTTTGCCGATTTCCAAGTTGGAAACTGTTATTCATATGGATAAAATGTACATGGAAAAATACAATTGGCAGTTCATATTGAATTGTTTTTGGTTCCTTTGAATATTCAAGTTATGGTTTGCCTAACAGCTTGACGTAAGAACATTAAATCCAATTTGCTAATACGAAATTTACATTGTTACGTTTTTTTATACATACAAATTTTGAGAAATTAAATTCAATTTGAAATGCACAAATCTTGTCTAAAACGGTAAAATCTAATCTTGACTCTAGCTACGAAATGGTTACTGCACAAGAAACTGCAAAGCTTATGTACAGTGTTTTTTGTAAGCGGCTACTTGTTGCGGTCAGAGAATACACCCGAGGTTTTCGCGGTTTAAAAAGCACGGAACGGTGAAAATCTTGAAAGCGTGCTGAATTTGCATCTTTTACAATGTATCTCTGTATATTCAGTTATATTCTAAGTGACTTTGGCACTAAGGCCCTTTTCCATCTTGAAAGTTTCTAATGATTTTGTTGAAATCATTGGTCTACGAAATTCACTTTTTACCAATTATTAAAATTCATATATCACCAGGCTATAGGCCCTAGACCAAAATTATTAAAATTCTTTTCCTCACATATTAACTATTCCTGTAGGTATCCAAGTTTTCAATTTTATGCATCTCAATTAATATGTTACGATATACGAGGAATAATAATTTAGGTAGGGCCTACCGGTACACTAAAATGGTGGTTCGTAAATTTTTACATCATTTTAAAATTTCAACTATAGTACCTAGTTGGCATTATCAGCGTACTGTACGTCAGATTTTTGTTGTTGTTAAAGCAGCATTATTTAGGCCTACTTAATGATAAGTTAACGTTAAAAACTACTGTATCGCATTTTTTCACCGGTCATTTCTGTTCAGATAATTTAGGCAGTAAAAACGATGAAATCTAATCGGAAATACAAGACCTAGTAACAGCGTTGAACTGTTCATCAAAGTCGACACTGCAGCAATCTGCCTTTATCGACCGATCATACTGTACCGAGCAGGTCGTACATCGTACACGCAGGTGGCACCAGTTGTTATGAGAGCTCCTCCGTGTTTATGATCTCGAAGTCTTCGATGCTGTTGTCAGAGGAACTGTGGCGGCGCACGGCAACCGGCGGTGGCGCGCGGTTGCTCAACATCACGCTGGATACCAGGCTGGCGCCAAGGTTTGCCAGGCCGTGCGTTAGGCCGTCCATCAGCGTTGGACCTGAGACCAGCAGAACAATGTTAAATAAGACACACAGTAACTTTCTTTGTTTGTTTTATGCTTTTTACTAAAGTAATTACCTACTCTACCTACAGAATACATACTTAACTGTGACCAAGGCAATAGCCAAAACTTCAAAATCTTGTATGTTCAAATATCATCTCTGCGTTCTTTTCAACGGCTCTCCACCACGAGTAGACTGTATATATTGGCTGACATACAATACGCAGAACTGGGCGCAAGCGTCTTTTTCATATTGTTCACGAGGTGAAAAAACACCTTGTGACTTGATAAACATGCCTGACAAACATGCAATACGCCCTATTTGAAGAAACCACTAACGTGGTGATCCAGGTTGCGTTTACATACCCGTGTGAGTGGCGGGTTGCGGCGCGGGAGAATCAGT
The DNA here is from genome assembly GCA_907164805.1 of Brachyptera putata. Lineage (NCBI taxonomy): Eukaryota > Metazoa > Arthropoda > Insecta > Plecoptera > Taeniopterygidae > Brachyptera > Brachyptera putata. The sequence goes on along the minus strand of OU015471.1, from coordinate 18,425,635 downwards.
GAACGTCATCCCCTGGGCGAACGCGGACTCCTCTTCGTCCGAGCTGTCGTCGCCGTTGAAGTGCGAGCTGCGGAAGTGGATGCCGGCCTCGCTCTTGACCTGCGGCGCCGAGAGGTCGAGGTCGTCGAGGTCGTCTAAGGAACTGTCGTCGGGCTGTTGGCTGAAGGTCAGCGCGGTCAGAGACGAACCTGGAATCGAACACGGCAACGAAACTTGAGATGTCATCTTTTTTATGAACGTCATACTTGACATTACTTGTCATACTTGACATTTTTCTAAAGTTGAAGCTTGTCCTTGTTGCGAGGATATAGCCTAATATGAAAACGTGTAATTAAAAAATATATACATATATATTATTTATGTAGCTGTGGTATTCTGAGGGTTAATCATTTTCAAGGATAAGATCAATAACTAGAATTTATAAATAGAATTAGTCTTTGGACTAGTTTCGTTAGGTTTTAATTTTTACACGACTTCATTGGGCAGAGAAATTGAAATGGTTGATTTCAAGTGTACCCCATTGCCAACGCCCATGAATCCCACTAAAAGTTAGGTTATTGTGAACACTCTGTTCTACTTATACTTATTATGTAATATGGTATTTCAGTTGATAGTTCCGTTCAAGGTTTTACGAAAGAATAAACGACGGACTTACTAGGATCGAAAGCAAACTCGTTTGTGTCTTCCTTGTCCGAGTTGTCTTGGTCTCCCGCCAATTGGAACAGCGCTAGATTCTCATTGGTCGCCTCGGGTAGCATATCCTCCACCTCACTGTCACTCTCTGAGGAATCAAACAATTAAACGTGAAGACAAACTACAACACACGGCCGACTGTTCCACGTAAGAGCGCACGGGAGTTGACTCGGTGAAATCAGTGTTTTGGTGATAGCTTTGAACGGGAGGAATCGTGAGATATCGACATTTCAACCCTACAGAAAGACATGTATTATTAATACCTTCAAGGTGGTATGTGAAAGAACTAGGCAATTTATGCCGCATAAGTGTACAGTTGACAACATAATTTTTCAGCTCAAGGGCCTGTATTTTTTTTAATCTTCTACACTTTCTATAATACTGTATTACCAATATACTACATAGTAAAGTAAAACAGACTTGATGCCTAAATTATTGTATATCAGTTTCATATATCAGCATTTATATGTTGTCATTTTCTTCTTTTGGCATATTGTACAACAATGTACTTTGTATATTGTTGAATGAATACATAATATTATTATTACCATTTCTGATACAGACTACCTACACAAATTTTAGGTTGCAATGATGATGATTTCAATGAAAATAAATTTGAAATTTTTTTGTGTTAAGAGATTGGCTTTTCTATAATAGGTCTACTAGAATTTTTATATCTTATACTGTTTGAAAGTGATCATTATAAAACTGAAAATTTACTGAATCGACTTTCAAATAAAAAAGTTTGTGTACCGATCGCTATGATCAGTACACGGTGAGAATGTGAGAAATAAACTAGGCCTGCCCTATCGTATAAACATGGCCAGTTGTTGTTATTTTCTATTCATTTTTTTTAAATAATTCTTCACAATTCAGATGCATTACTGCTCTGTCAATACAATTTCCTCTTTTTTAATCAGTAAATAAAAATATTGTGATTTTCCTTATCAGACTAAAAAAAAATCTATATCATCTTTATTCTCAACCTGAAATAGTTGCGACTGGACAAAACAATATTTCACGAACATTTTGAACATACCAACCGACTGCTTACCTTTGGCCGTCTTGCTACGCAGAAATGTCAACAGGTTGGCCAACTTGTCGACGGCCCACGGCGGTAAAACGTGGATGTAAATGCCGGGACCGACCATGACCGCCATGAGGAGGCAGTACAGGATTACGGGGCCGGGAATCGTTCGACCAATCACTGCCAGCGACGAGAAAACTCCGCACATTTTTCCACAAAACTGTAATATTAGAGATATGTAAACACAAACATTTTGGTAGATCTACAACGATTAATAAAGCTAGCCTTGGATGAATATTTTTGATGCGAATTCAGAGGTTGACAACCATTTTGAATAATTAGCCAATCAGCGACGACTACCTGGTGATGCGAAGTTACTCCCCGAAAGTGTTGGAGTCCATCTGTTCCCCGCACCGCAGCATTTTGCATGCAAAACAGTCATTACGAAAAATCTAGTGATATCAATAAAATCTACCTATCGTATTACTAATATCTATATTCCAGTTGTAATAAGTTGTAAAGTAAAATTAAAACATTACCTGTGAATAAAGATATTACGGTAATTGGGGATAGCCAGATACGAGTGGGTCAGGAGAGGAAATTGACAGTGCTCTCCTTACAATATCATTCAGAGATTCTTACAGCTATTGTAGTTGCAACTCGTTGTGTCTGGGTAGCTCGAGTGGTAAAGCGTCTGTCTTGTGTGCTGGCGGGCTGGGTTCGATTCCCGCGCCTGGCACATTTTAGCTAGGCCTACTTTTTTAATATTATATAAATGCTGTCGACTGAAGGTAATGGGTTGATTCTTTTATTTTTTTTTATAAACCAATATTGTTTCGTTATGATCTAGAGGTAGAAGGTCCCAAAATCAACACAAACACATTAAACTTTTAAAATAATAAATATATTCTTCAATTGTAATTTACACTACAACACGGGGAAAGGTCAACGATCTTGCCTTGACGGCCGCCCGACTAGAAGTGTTATGCTGCAGCAACCACCACTCGCATCCCTAACACTCGTGCCCAACCCTTACTTCTCCCTAACGGCTTCTAACTAACGGTAATACTATAAAGTACTCTAAATATATTGACCCTTAATCTATACTAGTTACTTGCTACTATCTAATATCTATTACTATTCTAACTAACCTAGTTAGCTGAGGCCTAACAGTTTAGTAACCAATAATTGAATTAATCTCCAATGTCCTGTCCCGACCCAGATAGGATGTCACAGCGGTTTAATTAGCATTCAACTCTTTGTCAGTCAACACCTGACACGGCAGCTTTTAGTTTATACCGTGACCGAGTATTTATGTCAACAAACTGAGCGTTGCAAGAATTCTGTATGTGGAGATTGGTCGTACTGTGACAAATAAAAGAGGAACTACAATTGTATTTAGAAATAACCTCAAAATTACTTGTAACAGCTGTTAAACAATGATATGTGATGCAACAACAATTTATAACAATGAAATGCTACGGCACAAAGAGTTGAAGATGACTTCTATCCAGCCTACAAACTCAGCAAGAGGCCTATCTGTAGCACTGTTGTTAGTTTTGTCGAGATAAGAAAACTGATAACACTTTTTCAAAATTCACAAAACAATTGACTGATGTTGAACGTACAGTTGTACCATTGTTATAGGCCTATTGTAATATTGTAAGTCATTCAAGCAAATACGTTGTTTAACCTGGACGCAAATCTTCAACATGTTGTCATTTATTTTAAAAGAAAAATATTCGATATCTTACAATAAAAGTATTGTCACCTATCTCATGAGTGGCTAGGCACTCTCCCCATAACATGAGTCATTCTACGAGCCATGACTCATAGTCATAATGATGAAGATAGGCCAAATCACATTTTATTTCCTAGGAGTTCATTACACATGATATAATAGAACATCACAGAGTCGTAGGTCAAAGGCTTGGGCTTTTTACTATTCCTCATTTGAAAAATTCAGTATTCTGAAGAATTTTCAGCAATCCATAGAAGACATGCAAATCTTTGAAAATAGAAGAAAATTAAGGTCAAGTTGGAATGACAGAGAGCGAGAGAGAGAGAGAGAGCTCCCTTCTCCATCTCTTCGGTGCATTATGATATTTTCGGCAGGGTTTTCGTTGAAAATATTATTTATACAGAAAACGGAGTGTCATTTCGCTTCTTGCCTATTTCGTTTGACAGAATAAAATATATAGGCCTACGCTTATGAAAATATTGCCAAAATTACATTTTTCGTGATAATCCACGGAATAGAAAACCACTTTCGCATCTAAACACTATGAAACATGAAGAAAATATGAAATAATAAGCCTATGTCTAAGAAGTATACATTTTTCTTTCTGTATTTTTTGTCAATTCAAAAAACACGTAGCATCTTGGCCTTACATCTATTCATAGGCATCCACTTTCATTCCCACTCTTGGTCATTATTCTACTGGACAGTTTCTCAACTTCAACGTCCCACTTGGGCATAGAAATATCAAGTGGCAAGTGAAATATTACGAATTCCATGCAATTAACATTTGAAAACGAAAAAATTGAAAAGGTTTCATGACTACAAAAAAGGACAAGAACAAAGAATTCATTTCAAGAGTAGGCCTACCAATGTACGTGAAAATATGCTTACAACTGAGGGCTGCTCTTCTCGCAGTGTTCGCAGATATATGTAGTAGTTCTTGACGAGGTTCTTAGCTCGCATCAAGTAACTGCTGATCTCTGGTACCGACAGCACACCACTTCAAAACAAACAATTACAAATGTAAACACTAACTGCAGTTAATAGTTGAATAACCACGCAATTACAGTGTAACCTTATTATATTTCTATCCAATAGATCGTATATTCAAATGTGCACTTGAATGTTTATATCAAATATACGGCCTATTTAAATATGTGACTCATATGCAACGTTAAACCCTACTATTCAAGTTTTCACATCAGCTAAGCTGCTCAGCTGATGTTATACAGGTAATTCATCAAAGATACTTTAAAATCTCAAAAAAGATTTAGGCCTACTAGGGCCAACAACATAATGATAAACTTACCTAGGATGTTGAGGTGTCCACTCCTCCGATATATCGGCATCTGGAAGTTGAATTGCGATCTCTGGCCAAATTTGCTTAATCCACATTTCGTGTGCGAAAAAAAAGAGAGCAGTTGTGAATAATACGCCATAAAAACGGAACTCAGAGTTGACTAAAAACCTGCAAGCAGACAAAGACACGATAGTTGTTAGCTTCTACCCTCTCAGGCTCTCTCATTTATAGGCCTTGGGCATTGATAAAATCAAAATTGAAGTGCCTATTCCCACGACCTGACCAACGAATGTACTAAATTCCCACAAGAACCATCGTTCGGGTTGGTTCAGGTCTTGCCAATAGCTGACCCACGCGGCCACGTCTATTTATACGAACGTGCTCAAGAAACGAGTCTTGGGAATAGTTGATCCGCTAGGGTCCCAAGAACGGACTCACAAAATACACTCCGCGGTAGCGCGTAGTTCATTCGATCGTAGTGAGAGGGTTCTGGACTCAGTAGGGGTTCGATGAGTTCGGTTCGATGACTCGGGAGACAGGACTGGAGTTGTAGGCCTAGAAGGTTCCACTTTCGTTGTCAAACATTGAATGCAAGTAAATGCGCGTACATTTCGTTGGCAAGTATGATAATACCGGTTTGGAGGAATGTAGTAGAGTAGGTCTAGTAGGCACAAGTGTATTAGGAATTGCCCTAGTATTGAAAGATTATTGTTTGTCAACTAGGCTACTGTCTCTATGCTATTGTCAACCTTTGAGGGGATAAGGTAAGCCTAAAATCAGTGCCTTGGTCCATTGAGTTTGTATAACTACAAACTCAATGCTTGGTCTGAGTTTTCCATTATTTGTGTTAGGTTATGGTAGACATGACATGAAACATACACAAAGAAATTACTATCAGTGATACTTGCCAATAGATGAAATTGACACCAAGGATGCTCAGTGTGCTTATCAATGGATCCTCCCAAATCAGAATACTCTGAATATGGAAGAGATATTTCTCAAACCTTCCCAGGGTTCTTGTTAAATCATCTTCAGGATGTACAGGAACAGATGTTTTAAAATATCCAAATAATTTCCAATTCTTCATTTGCGAGAAATATTCTGCCACACGATTTGCCATAGCGGCACGAGTTATAGTCTTGTTATTGTTTACGAAATCTATTAGAACCTTGATAATAACGTTATCAAAACACTGTTGTACTCGACATTTTACGCGTTAATTTTTGTGTCAACACAGCAATAGAAACACAAAATACAAATTGTTATATAAACGATTAACAAGTAATAGCAGGGAAGCCAACCATTTAAAAAAACGTCCTTTCGAGTTGGATGATCTTTTGGATTAAATATAGAAGTAAATATTACGTTCTTGGCAAGAGCACAGGATTTATACACAACATTGGGTAAATAGTTTTAGGTACGTTTGAATACGCAATACCCCTCTTCGTGTTAAGATGGTGTGAGGCGGTTGAGCGAATGCACGCGTTTCTAGTCATGAGACAATGAAACTCGATCAGCTGTTGTAGGAGGCAACTGACCTCGATCAAAATAAACGGGTTACCCTTTCTCTCGCAACAACGGGTTTCTGGAATAATTATAAAAACTAGAACCTGCCAAAAATTGGGACAAATTACTGCTTACATAATATTCAAAATCATATGAATAATAACAAGGTGAATTTAGTGTCAACATGACAGCAGGTGCTGTCAGTACCTACAGCATGGCTGCCAATTGTTTATCATTAATATGTTTAGTAAAATCCTGATTTAAATTGGACTATTAATTCATAAAATAAATGTAAGAAAAAGTAGTATAAAATAATAAAATTAACATTGCCATGAATATAAATTTGATGAAAAATGTTGTGTATGAAGTATTCACTGAAGAATAAGTATGCAATACTGGTATTATCAATTATTTCAGTACTCAATTTCTAGAGCAATAAAAAAGATTAGTAAAAACTACAGCACCATGTTCCTAACATATGGTGTAGCCCGAAGCCATTTAATAAAATTATGCTATGTATGTTTCATAATTTGTATGCCAATTTGTACAAAGAAGGTATAAAAGGAAAATATTGAAAAATTATAATATTCTGTTTATTTAAAATTTAAATAGACTCCACCATTATTTACATAAGGAGAACAAGGAGCACATTCAAATGAGCTAAACCAATAAGTTATAATCTAGATTTTTCCCACTGAATCAAAATTTATCTGAATTATTATCACTATTATAATTTATTTATATTTGTGTACAGTAGGTTGCATTATACTACAGAAATTGCAATTTACATTAGAATTTAACAGTAAGAGAATAATTTGATAAAAACAGAATGAAGATGTTCACACACCAGTTTGTGAGCATCTGCTCTTCCACCTAACCTTATCTCATTGAATAAAATAAACCATAATTTTATAGTTGTAAAGGTAAGACAACTCAGTCAACAGATTGGGCCTGAGTATACATGATTTTTTTTGTTACAAATATTGCAAAAATGTCCCCCCCCCCCCCCACAAAAAAAATTGAAAATGATTGTCTTTCAAATAATGATTCAAAATAACAGTACTGGTACATAATTGTGATTATTCACCATTAAATCCTATCCGTGAGAAAAATATAAAAGTCCGTAAACCAAAGTTAGTGAAAATTCACCAAAGAGGTGAAGAAACTTTGCAAATGCTATTTCACCACTAAAATCAATTTTTGTAAAAAATATTCACCACCTTATAGCAATTTAAAAACGAAAATTGGGTTGTTAATTCACTCCAAATGCTCGCCCTGGTAGGCCTAATGACCATTAGTCAAACCATCAAATGGAGCTGGCGGTGAACGATGGGAAACCTATGCCTTAAGACAGGATTCAAACCCACGCCCTGCTAGACTTCAGTTTCATAATGCAGTGAGTTGGCCTGTGAGCCAAATGGGCGGCAGAAGTCCTCTCTTCTCAAAACTTCAACGGGATTTGGAAACAGAACCTAACAAATTTGTCGGGTGATACAAACATTCAAATAACGTGTTTAATAATGATAATAATAATTAGTACTTTATTAAATGATTTACACTCATATGAAAAATACTTCTAGTATACACTTCACAATATTCTCACATTTTAAGGCTCGCTAGCAATACTATTATTTTCACTTTTTTTTGCACAAAATACTTCAAAACTTTTATAGTTCACAATTTTTAAAAAACCTAGCACATTTCAAAAACCATGAACACAGTAAACTGTAGCAGGCACAATTTGTTCAACAAGAAAAAAATACAGTTGGGAAATATATATATAAAAAAATAACACTAGGTTAGTTAAAATCTAAACAATGAAAAAAATATTTGATTTTGCTGCCTTTGGAACACAACAATGAGGTTTAGTAATTGTTATGGCAAATTGTTTAAATAAACTAAATTAGTATAATGTTACTCTTTTTTTAAAGTCTTTTCTCAAATAAACTTTGTCCCTAAACTCCGGAAAAACGAAATTATAAATATTTCCGTACTCGTAAATTCGATAGTCTACAAGCTCTAAAAAGCTCTAAGAAAGAACTATAGGCCTAGACTACGACACCAAAAATATCGATAATTCAAAACTGACTAAAGTACATATTCTATGGGCAACACTTCTTAATATTTAGGATTTACCCATTAAATCAAGAACATGGCAACATTGTCAATAGAACCTTTGCACTTTCTTGAAGACACAAAACTGTAAATACATTTATTTCGTTCAATTCAAGTGCAGACTAGCCAATCTCTTGCGACAGATTTCCATTGGTCGCACCGCGGTAACGAAAAGAATTACCACGGCATTGCTATGGCAACAAAATCGCCATAGATTTCAAAACAATGGACCGATGAAACGGATACGGGCATGGCGGCACAACTTACTCCAACGAAATCGGACAATACGTTATATGGAGAGCGTCAGCGAATCGACAAACTCCTAACCGTTAGTACCAATATCTCGATCAGAACCGACAAGTCTCGAGGCACGAAGTATAGAACGATATCTGGGTTGCTTGCCCAATTTAATATTACGTATATATTAGGAAAATTATCGACGTCTTTCCTATTGAACAATCAATCTCTCGCAGAAGTAATCAACAGTAAATGTCATCGAGAGAGATCAATTTAGTCTCGAACTTTGTATAATAACGACTTCTTTGCTGATTACGTTCTCTTATACGGCATAAATTGCTATCATAAATATATACTTTTCTACATATAAGACCGTATTTTCTACGCAATTTAGATGGAGGTTCATAATGCTATAAATGGGGAAATAATTGAATAATTATTCAAATAATAACATTAATAATAAAATATGAGAGTGTAATTCGGTTTAGGCACTTTATTTCAAAATGCCGCAGAATTAAGTGTAAAATGTCTCATCTTCCCGGAGTCTTTGAAGGCACAATTCTGAGACGCGGTTCGCATCGACGGATGGCACGTGAACTAGTCGTTGAACGATAAAAAACGCGACGCACGAAATAACGAGTTTGTGACTGAAACGTCGGAAGAAAGAGACAAAGTTTGTTGGAGATGGCACACGCACGATGGATGGAGAGAGAGAGAGAGAAGTACGATGATGATACGATGTTGTTGTTGTTGTTTTCGCTCACTTGCCCTTGTACGTCGGGTTTTTGAACGTGGACGTTGCTTGCTTGTAAATCGGATTCTCGCCCTGAAAAGAGACGAAACATTCAATATAGTAGAAAAACAATTTGTTCACTAAGTAAGAGAAGATTTTTTTCCATTAATTAATTTATTTAATGAAACAAATTGAGAATAACAGTAGACGACATATTGTAACAGAATACATAACAATGGATCTCACTCTCCTGGCGGTTGGAGAACTGATTCCGAAATTAATAGATGGATCTTTTATCCTCATTTATTGGCTCCTATTTTAGTTCCATTAATGATATGTAGATGAGAAGCTAATTTAGGCCATTTATATATAGGCTATTCGACAGTAAAAGTAGCAGGTACGCTGTCATTGCTAAAAGGTGGAACTTGTGAAAAGTAAAAAAACTGAGCACGTTCATTTGTAACATTTGTAGTTTATTTGCAACATTTCATCAGCCATCTTGGGAATTAGAAGCGCATTCCGTTGTTACTTTTAGTGTCGAATTATATATATAATATAAGCTATATACTTTATTACGCCATTTTCCTACACGCACTGCGTGGAAGTCTGGCGCTTACAATTAGGTTGGTAAGCCTACTCACCGTGTCCCATTTCGCTTGCATTCGCTCCTTCTCGAACTTGGCAAACTCTCTCCGGTCGTGTATCGTCGTGAGAAGCTTCCACAGGAGCAGGAGGGCCAACCCGATTAGAACGATAGCACCGATCACTCCCAACACGATACCTGCGGAGAAAACAAGATACCAACTGTATACTACAAACTGGAACAAGTACTTGTACGTTTACGGCCACTTATTCTGGGAAAATGTTAGCAGGAATACACCGATTGTTCATTTCCCGGTATTTATATTGGGTTAACTGATGCAGCGTAGTGATAACTGAGATCTACTGGCGTCACTGAATGAGGTGATATATCAATACTTTTTTCTACTATTTGATAGTCGTATCGAATGTCCAAATACCGTATCGTATTGGAATTTCAACTTTATGTCAAATACAAAAGCATTTCTTATTAGCTTTAGAGAAGACTAGACGTCTATGTACTTTGCGCCCGTGTCACTCATTGGAGGTACCATACGGAAAGAAAGTATGATTTTCGGTAATCAAAAATATCGTATTGTAGAAATCAATGTTTGAAAAAATAATTATCGTAATCGATATATCGGTTTAATGTTGCTAATCCTAGACGTTAGAACATGTCAGTTTAAACTCTTTTTCTTTGTTAATATTTAAAGTAAGATGCTGAGTCAATAGGCCGCTGGGCTAACAACCATTTGTCAATTCCTGGAAGATTTCAAATTTCTTTCGTCCCATTGTTGTAAAAACCCATTTTTAATATAATATAGTATCCACACTCATTTATGAGTTTATCGCAAAAATATTTTTCTCCCCAATTATTCACAACTTTATATTTACAGTTTTTCCCTCTTTATATATCAGAATCAGTAGCTCATTTTTCGAAATTTTACTTTCCATATTTCGATTTCGATTTATAGCATCTTCGGTATACAATTGTATCGGCAAGTCTTGACGTTACCTAGTACGTATACGGGCGGCTGACACTTGCGCTCTTTCTGCGCGCGTATCACGACCTTGCCCTCCTCGTCGTAGCCGATGACGTACGCGAACTGGCAGTCGTCCTCGTCGAAGTAGCGGCAGATGATCTCCTGCTTGTTCTCGTCGGCAATCGCCTCGTCTACGCCCGTCGGCACGAACGTCGTGCAGTTCTGCGCGCACGCGGACTCCTCGGCCAGCGGACCCGTCTTGTACATCTGGCACTGGACGCAGTCCTTGAAGTCCTTGCACTGACCTTGGCCAACCTGGACAAACAAAACGTTAGTTCATTCAGAGATCATTTTAGCAGGAGATTGGTCAACTGTACTGAAAATCGACTGTTCTGAAAAAAGAACTGTGTACCGTCAAAGCAGCGATACAACGGAAAAAACGTACACCGAAAAAAACGAACGCCGATGAAACTTTGATAAAAAAAGAGAATCCGGCAATACAATATTCCCACACTACTTAAATCCATCGTTATAGCTCCACCTTGAATCGTCCTTCTACTCGGGTTTAGCCTCCCAGTACAGTCACCTTGTAAAATAACTTTTTCGGTGTACGTTATTTTCGGTGTATCACCGCATCCACGCATTTTTTTTTCCAAGTTTTTTCGGTGTTCGTTATTTTCAGTGTACGTTTTTTCGGTGTACGTTTTTTTCGGTGTATCGGCGGCTAACCCTGTGTACCCATTCTCACACTAATAACATGGCAGGCACTTGTCGTTTCTTGGGAACAAATCAGAGCCAACGGTCCCATTTGCCTGTAGTGATTTAGCGGATTCCCTTATGAACTAGATGTAGATAAGAGTACCGTGTACATTATTGAACTTAAAAAATCCATCATTTTCGTGAAAACCAAACGCCACCTCTTACTTCACTTGGAAGACGCCACTCAACATTACCGGTATGATAAAATCTGTTGGTATCACTGGTATGCCCGAGTATCTTAATGAAAGAGTAGTACAGAGATATGAAGTACATGAACATAAAACACAAAATTGTCACAAAACGTATTTAAATTTGAAAGAATAAGAGAAAAAGTGATACAGTGCTACATAATGGTATGAAAATGTAAGAAAATCTACCAGTATCTGTGCAAAATGCTCGAGACATCATTGAATTTAAAAGAAAATGTAGTAAATATATAGTAGCTTTATAAAAAGATTTGATAAACATAATGACCTGGCAGGATACTCTTGATTAAGTTGGAATAAGTAGTATTATGTATTTATATTATATTATTATTATTATTATTATTTTATTATGTAGGCTACTGACATATAGCTATTCATGCTAAATAAAGACATTACTCACACATCGTGACGAGAATATAATTATTTTTACGCGAGTTAGATTAAGTTTAGGACTGATTTGTTTGTTTGTACTCGTTCTTACCGGGTGCCTCTCGCAGTACCGCCCCTGGAAGATGCCCTCGCTGATCTCGTCGCAGACGCACTGCCCACACTGGCACGCGCCGTTGCCCGAGCACACCTTGGTCATGGACGGCTGTATGCACGTGTCGACCGTGTCGCGGCAGTTGCACGACACGCCCGTCCAGCCCGACTGGCACACGCACTTGCCGCACACGCAAATGCCGTGGTCCGAGCCCGAGCACAGCAGGCCGCTCTCGTAGTCGCACGAGAAGTTGTCGCACTCGCAGTACTGACCGGATATCACCTGCGGCCAACCGGCGACGAACAACAATCGTTAGCTATTTCCTCGGATAATATTTTTTAAAATATATAGACGGTTAAAATGGAAAGGGAGATACTTGGGTGGTTCGGGCATGTGCGGCAAATGGAAAAGAGCATACCGAGAGCAATGTTTGAGATAGCAGATAACATGGAGCTGAGAGAAGAGTCGGAAGACTAAGAGAGAAGTGGCAGGAGGGAGTGAAGTGTGGGGTAGTCGACCGAGGAGAAAAATGGGAGGAAGTGGTAGATGAGAGATGCTGGGAAGATAGAGAAAGGTGGAGGGAACTCTTAGGAAGAAAAGTCGAAGGAGAGGATAGAAGTAGTAGTGAGAAGAGGAAGAAGAAGTCGGACCTGGCAGGAGCCGACTGATAAGAAGACTGCCCCAGAAGAAGTGGTGGAAATACCCTCTGGCCCAATCTAATTGGTTATCTGGGTTTTGAGAAATATGTATAATCCCTTAGTTCAGGCCTGCCGTTTTCACGGATTTTTTCCGTTTTCACGGATTTTTGGGGTTTAAAAAGTGTACAGGATTTTTGAGCAAATTTGCTTATTTTCACGGATATCTGTGACTTCACGAAAATTTGAACATAAACAGCGGTAAATCGGTAGAGTTACCGTATTTACACGCATATAAGACGCAAAACTGTCATATTCTGCGATATATTTATGCGCGCTCGCTGAAAACAGTTTTTTTTCTGATGTAAAAACATCGCAAAAACAGTTCCCGTGAAACACTGCCGGTCGTCCAGTGTTAAAGCATAGGGCGAACCCACAATCGTCTTCAGATTGTATGCACGACGGTCGTCCATATTAAAGCATAAGGCAGACCCCCAATCGTCAATTGTGGGGATGTAATATTGTCGTAAATGTGTCAACAAATGACAACAAACATACTCATAAAATATCCTTATGCCTTTTTCCTCCATTAGAGGTCAGGAGGTCAGACTCTGGATCATGTTACACTGAATACCAAGACAAACACTTTGACACATCTGTTTATCATCAATCAACAATGCTTGCCTGGAAGTGTGCTATGGGTGATAACTGAGTCTATAGGGCGCTACTCTTTCAACACTATAGGATGGATAAAAACAAATCTAAACTTGGAAGATATATTATCAATATTGTTTATTGTCTAATAGAGTGGATTGGGTATTTTGCATTTGGTAATAGAGTGGATAGTGGATTTTTTACAATATATTTTGGTAAATTTCCGCATTTTTTGAACTAGTAACGCATAATTTACAGGATTTTACAGGATATTTTGATTAGATTTTTACAGGATTTTACAGGATTTTTGGGTAACATGAACAGGATTTAAAAAAAAAGTTGGTGGCAGGCCTGCCTTAGTTGTTGATCTTGAGTTTGCAGCCCCTGTTCTATGAGTAGGTACTGTAGTTTGCTACAAAATGCTACATTTCGCTTAAAAATAGCCTACCAAAACAGAATATGGATGAACTAGAACTCTACCGATAGCATTCCAACAGTACACGTCATTTGAATCACTTGAGGCACTTCAATACAGCTTTCTACAAATCCATCAGATTTAGAAACCTTCATTTTATTCTGGCCTAATAACAGTTCCTAGTTTTAATCCTTTCATTGTTATTCATCTATTATATTTAATTACTATTTAATTAATTATTATTATTAATGCGTATTATCTTCCTATATATTTTAGCCCTAGCTTATTTGACGAAACCAATATACTACAATGTACTAATATACGGTGAATAACGAAAACAATACAGTTTTTTTGTGGTACATTATTCTCCTGTTTTTAGCAACGTACCTCCTGCGGGTTGGGTCTGGCGTTGCACTCGCACTGGCCACACGTACATATTCCCTGTCCGGAGCAGTCTACGGTCGTCGTGTTGTCGGGCCTGCATCCCGCCTGCTCCTTGTTACCTACACGACAAAACCAAGCACGTCAACCACTTGCTATTCTAACACGTGTATTAATTAGGGTTCGATTTTTATATTTTCGACCCGGCCAGGAGAAATTAACATTGGTCACATGGGAGAAGAGTAGAACAAAACGAAGAAGTGAGAAAACAATGTATGTGGGAACGATGCATAGAGGTTTCACTGAATGTATATATGTAATCAATCTGTATTTAATATTATTCATTAAGCCCGTATTAAATTGCTATTAAATATTAAATTGCAATCAATTCATTCCTCAAGGTCACTCCAACCAGGCAATTGAGCTATTACATACATCCATTTGGCCAGGCTCGTTGAATGGATCACAGCCTTCTCAGACACGGCCTTCCTGTCACGATTTACAATAAAGATAACGAAATCACGGCAAACTTCGAAGTGTCACTTTGAGTTTGACATAAAAATGCAAATAAAAATGTACTGAATTGATGCTTTTGACTTCCAACCAAGGGACTACTGCTCTGTCGTCTAGGCCAAGGGTAGCCTAGATAGGCGTGAGTGATAAGTTTACTCTACGTTGTAATGGTTACATAGGTTCATAGCTAGGCCCTAGGCCCATAACTAATCCTAGTCAATGCTCTAGAGTCTAGTATACCTAAGGCATTAGCCATTAGCTTCGGTGACATTGTGAGATGTCAAATTATTCATAATATATGCACTGGCTGCATCAATAATATACTACCACGCCAGATTAGAATCATCTCCAGTTTTATTTCTAATCCTCAGACGGCCTACTTGAATTTATATACGAAAAGGAGTGATGAACAATAGTAAAGTAACATAGATAACATACCATATTTACACGCATATAAGACGCACTTTTTTCCATTTCCAAATCAAAAAAAGAGTCACATGTGTCTTATAAAGGTACCAGTAAGTGAGAAAAAACGTCACATTTTGGGATATATTTTTGGCTGGGTATATGTTTTTAGTTTATATTACAGATATACTGCAGCGCAGAACTCCCGCGCTCGCTGCAGACTGTTTTTAAACATCACAAAACAGTTCCCGTGAAAAAACTGCCGGTCGTCCAATGTTAAAGCACAGGGCGAACCCGTCGTCAGATTTTATGCATGGACGGTCGTCAATGTTGAAGCATACGGCGGCCCCGTAATCGTATCGTCGTAAATGTGACAACAAACAACAACAAATATACCGGTAATCCCACCTTACACGACCTTCTGGTTTCGTGGATAGAAGTACGTCAACTTACCGAACGTGTTCTCGCTGTCGCACTCGCACGTCCTGCCGAAGTGGAGCGAGTCACACTTGCAGACGCCGCACATGAGCGTTCCGGACCCCGAACACTCGTCGGCGTTCTGCTTGTAGCCCTGAAAACAGAACCAGCCACGTCACGACGCTCCAACGCCCCGCCCCCTGACCTTGCTGCTGATTGATTGGTGCAGAACCACTTAGTGTTTGCTTCAATGCCTCGCCCCTTGACCTTGGAGCTACTGATTGATTGGTGCAGAACTGGATTGATTGGTGATTTTTTAAATTCACAAGCAATTTTAAAGTTTAATAATTGAATAATTGTTGATATTTTTGAAGATATTCTCATTGAACCATTATAGGCTCTATACATTTTCGGAGTTATTTTTGCGATTTTCCCCAGCAAAGCCCCGCAGGGAATTTTGGTCATTTTTCTAGCGATTTTTGTAATTTTCAAGCAGTTTTGGAGTTTAGTAATTGAACCATTATCAACATTCAACATATTCGAAGTTATTTTAAATCATTATGGACATTTACGAAGTCACACCTTCCTCGCAACAAAGTATGCAATAGTCTCAAAGCAACTTTGAAATAACAGTCGTGACTCACCTTTGATTATCTGGAGTAAATACTTAAGCCTACTCATTTCTTGCAATAAGTCAATAACTTATTCAATTTTTTTTCATTTGCAGATTTTTACGCAATTATAGAAAATACATAGTCTTTAAAACATTTAGGAAATGGGGTGGTAAGATCGCCTTCGTGGTGCCCCTTTCAAACGATCTAATCTTCCATCCATAGCCTTAATTGGGAAACAAAGATTATGTATCAAGTTTTGATGTTATTAGAATAATAATAAAAAAAAAAACGCCCCCTTGAGCTTTGCCACCCTAGGCAGCTGCCTCGGTTGCCTAGGGCGTAAATACGGCCCTGGACATGCCGTGTTGTCAAGCTGTCGGTTTAAACTCACCGAGTGTCTGGGGTTTTCGCAGTCGCAGTCGCAGATCATCTCGAGGTCGATGACCAGAGACTCGTTGATCCCGACGGGATAGATCTTCAGCTTCTGCTTCCAGTCCTTCTTGTTCTCCGGGCACGACAACACCTCGATCTCCACGGTGAAGTTCACGACCGAACCAGTCTGACGGACACAAATTACCGGACAATTACAACACTCGCTCCGAACAACTTAGTACATTTACAATAGTCAACCTTTTAACTGTTGAGTTTTCTGACACCAGCTGTACCCCTGTGCTGAGTTTTTTTTTTCTGAAAATACAATAGTTTGTACAAATAGTTCCAGTTACTACATTTATGATCATGTTCCCATAATTTTTCGACCGTATAACAGGCTCAGAAATGAAGAAAGCACATTATTTCGCCGAGCCGGCCCGCCAACACTAGCCATTTTCACTCGACTTGGAATCAGTTTGACGTTTGAGTCGTTGACAAAACTTTCGTCTGAATAAACGCTACTATTATGAAATATATCAAAAGTCGACGTTGTTCTCAAGCAGTACATACGTTCGGCCAATAGATCGCACAAAGCACAAAAAAAATCAGGTCGATAACTGAAGTTTGCCGGCCAGTAGAAAATAAACAGTAAAGCGCGGTTTTCAAAACGCGGATACGCGTACGTAGCACGGTGGGCACGGCGGGCTAAAACGTGTATACGCGTGTCTACCAGTTAAAAAGTTAAGAGTCAACAGGAGTTGATTTAGCGGAATATCACGTTTTTGGTGATAACTTTTAAACGGTACGAGACACAAATATCACATAATTGTCAGGCGTATATGCCTGACAATCAAGCGATTTGAGATGAATAGTTATTACTTACAGCATCTTCAAGGTACTGGTATTGAGAATATCTGTGTTTCCTCGCTTATAGAATTTCGATATGCCTTTCAAAAGTTATCACCAAAAATCAGATATTCTGCTAAATCGACTCCCGTTGACTATCAGAGACCACTTGTCCAGGACTGTTTTCGATCGAGTGAACGTCCCGGAAGCAAGAATTTTTCTGCAAGTCGGTTTTTTGATGAGACTAAAAATAATAGTTGAAAATCACAATAAGATGTGTGGATATTTTTTGTTTCTATGGTCAAATTAACAAAAAAATCAACCCAAACAATACCTTGCAGTCAAGGAACATTTGAAAGTTATTTTGCTAAAAAAAAGTAACAGCGTTGAGAGTCTAACCATGGACCCTGAAAACATCACGCAGCTACGCTACCAGTAACACCACACCGACATACATGCTTGCCTAAGGGCTCGATAACCGAGTCATGACGTCACAAATCTTTGCGTTCCTATTGGTCACTTCTAATCCCATTTAAAAACCAACTCTTTAGTATTGTGTGGTCCTGGAAAAAAAAATTGAGATTTTAATGTGGCCAATTGGTTTACTGAGGCCTTTTCGACGCATTGAAAACCACTTATTGAGACTTGAGACTCTCTTGATATTGAGACTGAAGGGGTCGAGAATTCCAGAAGCGTAATAAACTCGGTTGTGCACTTGAGCAACTCCCCCCTCCCCTCCCCCCTCCTCACCTGAAGTCCTTCGCACTGATTGGTCTGCAGTTCCGTGTCTCCGAGGCACTTGGTGAAGTACGTGACCTTGACGGCACTCGAAGACGTGTCCTTCATCTCCACCGCGGACCGGATTTTCTACAAAACAAAACATATTTATGTATATTATAAATATATAACATATATTTATATTGGATTTAATGACGCTCTGTACACGAAGATCTATTGGCGTCGGATGGATGATTAATGCAATGATGGGATGACGAGGTTTCTGAGGTAATGGGAAGGATAGTGGTAAGGAAGCTGTCGTGGCCGACTTATTGTAGTAACCATCCCAGGAACTACCCCAAGAACCAGGAGAAATCAGGAAAAACCCTTGTACAGATGGACGGCGGCGGGGATCAAACCGGGTCCAAAACTCCCCGCCTCCCGGATCACATGAAGCAAGCGAGTTAACCACTACGCTGCATATGCCGCTTTTATTTTCTCGCTTCCTTTCCGTCTCCATAAACCTCCTCATTACCATAAGGAACCTTCATCCCTCAATCCCATCATCCAATCATCTCCTTTATCATATGTCCCACGCCAATAGATCATACAGTGAAACCTCTATGCATCGTTCCCAGATCCATTGTTTTCCTGCTTGTATCATTAACTTTTTTTTATTATCATTTTTTAATGCTGCTTAACGACCCCACCAACAGCTAGGTTATACGGGGGTACGAATGAGCGGGTGATAATGAAACGATGAAGTAATGATAGGTGAAAGGACGTTTCCAAAAACCCATGCCTTATGCGGGACTCGAACCCACGCATGGTGACTTCAGTTACTACCGCTAGCGATAATTGACTTGGTCACCTTTGTATCATTCATTATTTCTCACCACACTCCCATATAAGCAAAGTTAAATTTTCCTGGATGAATCGTTTTCCATCATGGATATTTATATTTTCCTGGTCCCTTGAAAAAAACAGTGGATAGAGGTTTCACTATAGTTGAGAAAAAAAATAAAACGAACTCACGTTATACTGGTCCTGAACTAGAGTGACGACGTTGGAAGAGTCGGTGGACAGTTCGCCCGCGGTGGCCCCCTCGATGTGGCCCTTCAGCCGGTCGTAGACCGCGAACTGCTGGGAGGTGACGGCGAATATCACGTTGATCGCGTTCTGCTTGACCTTGAGGTTGACCTGCGATATGCTCGGGTAGTCCTGCAGGGTCGAGTGCGTGTACATGCCGCGCCTGTCTAGGTGGCAGTGCCCGTCGTTGGGCTTTACGATACCGCCCAGCTGGTGACAGAAGAGACACAAATTGGATATTCTCATGTTCAAAATTGAGTCAAGTATAGAGGCATTTAGAGCCAGAGAAAAGGCTGAATATTGAGGTAAGATGCATAGTGTGTTACTCTGGAGTTTCTCTATTATCTATAGTTTCATAGTCAACTTAATTCCATCATTCTAAAATGCATTATTTTCATGATATATCATATTTTATTTTGTATTACAGTAGTCATGAGTGAAGAGAAAAACTCACATCTGTTTTAACAAAGAAATAATAATAATCAGAGGTGTGCACGCACTCGAATTTTTGAGTTCGAGTTTTGAGTTTGAGTTCAAATTTAGCTGAACACATTTTTATTTTTTATTTACACTATTTTTCATTTTAGCTGTATCAGTATTGTTTCGAATATAATACGTGATTTTTTCATTGTTTTAGGGTCCAGAAGTTGCTACTGATATGCGAGTCTCGGCCTAAACATCTGTCTAATCACGTTTCTTATTTTTGTAATTGGGCGGTGCATACTTAACCTACGGCGTGTTGAAAATGGTCGCTCTATGGTCATCTGTAGGCCTACTTCACTCAAAACCAATTGAAAACTCGATATTTATTCGTCACTTTTTTTTTCTGAACTTGGAACTCGAAATTCGCGATTTTCTCTCAAACTCGAGTTCGAATTCTCAAACTCGCACACCCCTAATAATAAATCAACTTGGTCACCGGTTTCGAATGCCAGTCAAACAGCGCCTACCTTTCCGTCGCCGGCGTAATGGAAGCCCGCGTCCGTGGAGAATACTAGAAGCCGCCTGGCCTGTTCGCGCCAGCCGATCTGATCGCGGCAGACGATCGCCTGCATGATCGCGTCGAACCCTCCCTCGGGCGCGTCCAAGTTCCCCGACACGGCGGACTCGTTGACGCGGATCTGACACGGAAAAACAACACGTAAGTACGCGTTTATCGGCTACTTATCGACTACCAACGCAAGACTGATACAATAATTTTTCATGATAATATCAATATTTTCTTATTAAGAGTCGATTTAGCGGAATATCAGTGTTTTGGGGATAACTTCTGGATGGTATGAGATATCGAAATTCTAATAACGAGGAAACACAGATATTTTCAATCCCTTGAAGATGGTGTAAGTACTAACTACTCATATCATATCGCATAAGTGTCAGGTGTATACGATAGAAAATATACATTTTTCAACTGTACATGCCTGATAATTAGGCGATTTGAGATGAATAGTTATCACTTACACCATCTCAAAGGTATTGGAAATATCTGTGTTTCCTTTTTTTCAGAATTTCTATATCTTATATCGTTCAGAAGTTATCACCAAAAACCTGATTTTCCGCTAAATCGACTTCCATGGACTCTTAATCTGTACATACAATTTAGCTATATGAACAGGGCCGACTTTTGAAAAAAAAAAAAAAAAAAAACGTATATTTTTATATATATATATACATGATATACATTATATATAGAACAGGGCATTGCGCTAGACTGATACACTATATAAAATAATGAGTAGTTCTATGCTCATGTAAGATATTAGAACATAGAATGTATAGGCCTACATATCAGAAATGTGAAATAAAGAAAATACAGTATTGTTACTCCAACAATAATTCATTACGTATGTAATAGAGTTGGCAAATCAAACTAATCACTGTAGAATAATTATTGTTAAAAGAGTAAGAACAAAAAAATAATAACTCGAAAGAAATCTGTCGACAACTCCCGAGTACGATTAATGGTTATTAAAATTAGAATATTAAATTTCCGTTTGATTAGAATCAACATACAAAGAATTAGTGGGGGGACAGCACACAGTTATTCAAGACAGTTAATACTGTGAATGTGCAGATATTGTTGCAAGTTGTAGTGGAGTTAAAAACGTAACGCATCATAATAGGTTATTAAATTAGTCACAATTGTTGCAGTGCGAACACAAATTAGCTTGTTTAGTATGTGACAATTAGCGTGACCATTAGTTGGAATCACATGGGGATAGTAGTTAACTTGACAATCTCGTATGGAGAAACTAGTACAGTAAGTTATATACCGTGTTATAGATTTGGAAGGGGTGAACGAATAACAAGAATAAACAGTAAATGAAACACGTATATTCTTAATTGACACGAATATACCACACATACACAGTTCAGCTCAGAGAGCCCAGTGTTGGCTCTCCAACTTCCCAGACTCGAGTCATGTGGGGGTAGCGCTAGTCCACTACCTACCCCTGCCTAACCCTAATGACTTATATAACTAACGGTATATCTACACTCTATCCTGAATATATATACCATAACGCTATGCAACATCTATTCTACAACTATTGCTATTCCTATCTAAGATGTGCTACTATCTATCACTATTCTAACTAACCTAGTTAGGTGAGGCCTAACAACCGTATTTAATAAATATATATTATTTGTTCCTATATCAAATAAATAGAAGCAAGTTTGTTCATCTATTATCACTTTGTTTACTTCTGTCAATATACAGGTCATCTCATAAGTCTGGGGGTCAAAATAATTAATTGAATAAATGATTTAAAATTACAAATAATCAAACTTGTAGTCTTTTAGAATGTGAGATTTTTTTATTTACACAATACAGAAGCAAAGTTACGTCAACCATCCAACGAAAATCAACGATTCAACAACCAAATAAGTATACGCTACAACACACTTAAAATCGCTATGGCAATTTTCATAGAGGTAATAATATAATACACATTTACGCTAGAATAATCTAACTATCTAGACTTGGATAAATTCGAGGTTGGTCCAAACTGCTTTTTTTTTACAGATATTTATGTAGAATATAACTTCGGGATAACCCAAAAACAATTTCACTGAAGTAAAAAAAAAAAAAACTATTGATAACCTTTCAAAATCAATTTATCAACTACGCAAAATCTTAAACTAAGGTTTTGTAATTTCTGAACCAATTGGTAAAAATAAACTGTTATCAATGTCATTCGACTTGAGAAACTAATGGAAACTGCCCGTAGGCATACAAAGAGCGAGTGAAGTACAGTACCTACCTCGACCAATCACGGAGCTGTATAAGCAGTCCGTGCACATCGCGTCGGCGCACGGTTATTTACACACCAAGCCGAGGCGGTGTTATTGCTAATACCACCAACTCAAACACAAAAACACTAGAGCTGGAAGAAACAAAGGCAAGCCGTGCAGAAGATTAGAACAGGATGAGGTAAGAGCCGTTCGGGTTGGCGTTAGTGGGCAACGCAATGTTTCAGACGACAACGTGAACGATTGGAAATATTGATTGCGGCATTGCGTTATATATTGCAGAACTACTTACGAATTCGCAAGCGCGTATATGTACACGATACTGAATTTTAAATGAATACGCATTTTTTTTTACAAAGCAAATAGGCCTACTAGAAAACCGGTCTATTTATTTATACAAAAACAAGTTTTACAAGAATGCCAAAGTTGAAATATAAAACAGAACAATTGCAGAACATGTAAAAATTTACCTAACAACCAACTAAACTGAAACTAAACAGAATAGAAGATTTTTCCAATACCTGTTCATCTATTCTAAAATTGACCTTCAATTGCTAGCTGTATTGCTATGCATTTCCACAACTTTTTGACAAATTTAAATCCACCTACATACTAATTAATAAGACAAATTCAATATAGCATAAAAAATGAAGCAATTCATTATCTTCCATTCAGCTCTTGATTCCCAATTTCTTTCTACAATTTTTACAACTGCTAAACCACATTTCTACGCTTAAAATATTAACATTCAGACGACTGATTTACCTATTACATCTACAATTATTAATAATTAAAATTATAATATCTAGTTGGTCAACAGCTATCAGGAAAAGAAAACAAAGTATGCATTTATATATTTTGTATGACACGTTGTCTGAATAAAACATTTGCAGTTGCCGGCAGTTATGCCAATAAAAGCCATGCAGGAAGCAAGCTTTCCATTTCCACCACACGTTTGTACACGGCAAGCAACACCATCAACGCTGTATATAATCATCTTCGAGAATGGTAATAAAATATAAACGTATCTTTCAGAAAATCCAGTTTTATGAAAACAAAAAGATTTCAAAAGTGAGATACGACCAGGACCCTTACCGCGATAATCACTTGACATAACGTCCTGGTCTTAGCTAGCTCCAAGGAACTAATACTTCGATTGGTTAATGCTCACTGGAAGAGCTGGTTACAATGGTTACGTATCGTTTTTCTGTGTTTCCATTATTGTTGGCACAAGATCCTAGCTCTGCTTATGAGGTGGGCAAGGAAATATGTGAAAATATTACAATCCAAAAGACCGTGACTTTATTATTATATTTTATTGGCATGTAATAATGAATTACCTCTTCCAGTTAACATAATACAATCACAGTATTAATCCTTTGGAGCTAGCTAGGTGCAGGGGCATTCCTCATTCCTGTACGTTGTGACCATCGTAAGTGATCCCTTGAACCTAACCTAACTGTCTCATCCTAAAATATAGGCGAACAGAATGTACGTATCGTATTTTAAATTAACAAAATTACGTTATTTTACTGTCCTATATAGTAAAATATAGTTTTTATATACTACAAAAACAAGCGCTTTTATATTCAAGAGTTTGTCAGTTGTTTTATAGAGTTACTTGTTTTCTTTACAATAATTGTATTGTGTTTTAGATTATGATCACTTATGACAGTCACAACGTACAGGACGGTATTGTAGGTAAGAGTCGCGGTAAGTGCCTCGGCAGCTTTCTGGTCCAGTATCCATTCATAGATATACATTACCGAGATACGTTCCTCAACGTTAACAAGGCGTACACATTTGTCTCGGCGCTTTGCAAACCGGGAATTTTCCGCCATATCTGACATATATATTAGATATATCAGTAACAATATAGAAGGCCTTGCTTGAAACCTATATGTAAACGTCCAATATGGCCGCCGAGATCTGTACTATCTATGTACTATAGATGTCTATGATCCATTTTTGAAGTGTTCACCGCTTGTTACAAGCGAGCCAGTCGACAAACGCGTAGCGGAAACGCAAAGCTTGCATGCAGGGTGAGCGAGAGCGAGATGGGAAGAAAGAGAGATAGCGAGACTTACTGCGAACGTCTCAGTGTCCGTGCTCAGTGGCATGACATTGGTATAACCGTACGGTGCTTCGCAGCCGGTGCACGGCTCGCGCAGGCTGCAATTACAAGACACGTTCACACGGGTCCAGCGCCACGACAACTACGGCTAGGTCTCGGATCGGCCAGGCGGGCACAGCTTATTTTATACTCGACTATTTCTTTTTTTTTATAATGGGTTTTACGACGCACTGTTTTGGAGAGATTTTATCTTTTAAATTTTCCCGCCCAGCCTAATCTTGTTGATATTATTGGGCAGGTCGTCAGATAATTAGAATCTTCATAAGTCTCGCCGTTTAATTAATATTAATGTTTTAGCTGTCAAGAAATTGTTACAAAATCTTACGGGATTTCATGTGAATCTGTAGCAATAGAACGACAAGACTAGTAGTTTTTTAATCTCATTTTTTGTCTGGTGAAACAGCCTTAATAAAAGCTTAACATATTATTATAATATCTGTCATTTAATATAGGCAGCTCCATGATAAATCACACCTTTTGCAATGCAATTAGATAATTATGTTCCAATAGAATTTATATTTCATTATTTATTTATTTACAATGTGTGAATTTTATTTATTTTCAACTTTATTTCAACTACCTGTATATATTCAGATACCTATATTCAAGAATTTAGATTTAATTATTCATTCATTTTATTATTTATCAATATACGATGAGTGAATTTTATTTTTATTCCACTAATATCAACGATAGCAACGGGCATGCACAGCTGCTGTACGAACGGTGGAACAAGTCAGGAAGGCTGTGGACTCTCAAGCGTGGCGATCTCGAGACCTAGCGCTACGCCAAGGTCGCCACGAGTCACGAACAGAGCTGTGAACTCGCGGCGAACTCGTACTACGCATTCACAACGGCTTTACGTCGGGCAGAACTTCATCGGGATACAAACAGCGCGGTACAATTCATCTCGACGGAACAAGTGTTCGACCAATTTAAAAGAACTGACATGGTACTACTTTCATTTTTTTTTTCCCAAATTAAAATTCAATTTCAATTCTATAAATTTTGTCAATTTATATTTTTTATTAATATCAATGTTGCTTAACGACCCCACCAACAGCTAGGTTATACGGGGGTACGAATGAGCGTATGATAATGAAACGATGAAGTGATGATAGGTGAAATAACGTTCACAAAAACCCATGCCTTATGCGGGACTCGAACCCACGCCCAACGGTGACTTCAGTTACTACCGCTAGCGATAATTGACTTGACCACCGGGGCGGCGTTTATTAATATCGTAAGCTTGACAGAGTCATTGTTACTTAATTACGACCGAGTGTGAAATGTAGGACGTTCAGACGGGGCACCACAAGGGTGATCTACCCACCCCAAGTGTCTTTAAATCCAAAAACAGTATTGGGTTCAAGGTTCAAAGCGTCAGTGACCGATACACCCGAAATCGAAATGTGAGAACGAATAGAGAATCACACCGGATGAAGTTCGTACCGAGTAAATCCACAAATAACTACACATATAATATCAAGACACTGTATACATAGCATGATACATGTGGCTCGGAAAGTTATCGCAGCTCGCCGTTCCGAATGTTCGTTGCACAAACAGCAGAACGACAAACACTTGAGGGCAACACAACAATGAAATAAGTCGCTGTACGTAGAAAGAATATTTTTGGAAGTAAATGCGGTGTTAATCACATGCTTATTTGGTACCTGGCATTGACTGTGAACTTTATAAATTTAGTATAGGCCTATATCTGATATCGATACATTCTTTAGTTGTGACGTAGATGACTACCACGAGACTAGCCGAGTGCAGAATGTCCGTCGAAAGAACGTAGCGATATTCACAATTCAATATAAATCATAATTAATTGGAATAATTTTGGAAACAAGACCGTCTCGACCTAAAACAACCAAGAGGTACCATTTCTAAACAGTCTTATTAATTCGTCCTTTGCCTTAATTTGGAAATTACAATGGAAATTGAAAATATAAAATCATTGTTTCCGAAATGAAGTTAAGGAAGGCAAGTACGTTAGCGATCTTACAAACCCAAATATAAAAATATAAAAAAGTAATAAATCAAATGATATCAACTCCGGAGATGAATTTCAATTAGTTAAAAACAATATCATTTCCGACCGCAGCGTCAAATTTCATTATTGCGATGCACTTTAAATCAACTTTCCAAGCCGAACAAACATAACAATTCAAGGTACTCATTACACCAACTTGCCCCCCCCCCCCCCATCCATCCAGCGATCCATCATTCCTCATGACACATAACACATCTACACCAAGACCTGCCAACGAAACAAGAGAGAGTGAGAGAGAGAGAGCATCAGCAAACAGTAGAGAGAGAGCAAGATAGAGAGAGTGGTTGCTCGTGTCTTACGGAGAAGCTCTTGACGTCGTCGCTGAGCTGCATGTGGTTGCGGAACCCGTAAGGAGCCTCGCAGTTGTCGCACGGCGACTGCAACCTGTTAGCACGCGTGCCGAGGGTCAGTACACGACATAACCTCAAAGTCACTCTCTCGCAGCCCCTCGTGAATTATTCACTTTGCGCAAGAGTTCACTCCGGAAAATCAAACACGATATTTAAAAAAAATGGAATGCATAGATTTTACAACATGGGGTTACTGTAATTAATTTAAATGACAAATTTTCTATCTTTTGAAAACATTGAAAAACCTTCAAAGTACATCACAATCCGGAAACTAAATTTCAACAAATAATGAAGATTTTCCCTGGTCCCTTGAAAACCAATAGATAGAGGTTTCTCTATATTCAGTAGATAGAGGACCTTCTCCGGTGTACACAAGCTAGGACAATAGCTATCTACGATGGATACGCAACTGAGCTCAACGCTGGTCTGGATCTATGAAAAGGATTACATAAGCCACCAAGATCGACTAGTCAGGCAATTCAACTAATTTGTAGGCAATCTAGGAGGCGATGTTTCAATTTTACATGGACTACTCAGGCCATCAGAACCCTGTAGAGCCTGTAGCCAGCTTATAGGCGATCTAGGTGGCGTCAAGGTTCTTAGCACTGGAGATGATCGTCAGCTGGGAAAACATGGAGGAGTCCACGTTGCGTATCCCTCGTAGATAGCTATAGTCCTAGACGGATGGTTCATTTTCCCTGGTCCCTTCGAAAACGATGGATAGAGGTATCACTGTATTCAGTTAAAGAGTCCATGGGAGTCGATTTAGAGGAATATCAGTTTTTTGGTAATAACCCCTTGAACGATATGAGATATACCAAAATTCTAAAAACAACAAAACACTGATATTTTCAATTTACCTTCAAGGTGGTGTACCAGTAAGTAATAACTATATATCTCAAACCGCCCGATTATCAGGCGCATGCAAATAAGAATGTAACCGTATACGGCTGACAATTGTGCAATATGAGATGAATAGTTATTACTTACAACATCTTGAAGGTATTGAAAATATCTGTGTTTCCTCGTTTTCAGATTTTCAATATCTCATACCGCTCGAAAATTATCACCAAAAAAACTGATACTGTATTCCGCTAAATAGACTCCCATGGACTACAACGAATAATGAGCTCCGACAACAATTAGCTCCGACGACCTTCTCCGGTGGATACAATTAAAAAGTGGAACCTCTTTAGTAAGTTTCTCGTTAGTACATTTTTCACCTTGGTAAGTTTTATTTTTTGATCCCACATGTTGAATAGTTTCTTTAGTAAGTTTTTCACTGTACCAAGTTTTTTTGTCTGGTCCCCTGAAAAACGTACTGAAGAGGTTCCACTGTAATCCGGAATAATCCGCGCGGCTGGCTACGACACCACCGTGTACTCACTTCTTGGGCACGGTGCTGACGTAGGGCATGACCACCTTGTCGACGAAGCTGCCGAAACCGAGGCGGAAGTTGCTCGTGATCTTCTGCATGCTGTCGGCGAGCGTGTTGCCAAGGTCGGCCAGCTTCTCCTTGTCGTCCTCCATCGACTTGGACAGGTCCATCAGGTAGTACAGGTCGACCGGGTAGTCCTCCGCCTGCTTGTACGCCATGTTGAATCTGTACGCCTCGTCTGGAATGCGACCAACGTTACGATTAGCGGTGTGCGAGTTTGAGAATTTAAGTTCGAGTCGAGTTCCAAGTTCGGAAAAAAAACAAAATTGGTAGCAAATTTTCGATTGGTTCTGAGTGAAGTACAAGTTAGTTTAGAGCAACCATCTGCAACACGCCATACGTTTACACTGCCCAATTACGAAAATAAAAAACGTGTTTTTGTCCGATGCTAGGCCGAGATTTGCACATCGGGAGAGACTTCTGAACCCTAAAATTCGGAAAAAAATCACGTTTTATATTCGGAACAATAGAGGTACAGCAAAACTAGGGAAAAATTCAACTTTCAATTTTAGAGTACCGGTAATTTTGAACTCGAACTTTAACGCGAGACTCGAACCTGTGTTTCCTTCTTTTCAGAATTTCAAATCATCACCAAAAAACTGATATTCCACTAAATCGACTCCCATGGACTGCGTTAAGCTAATGTTACCGCTCTCGATAATCACAATTCCGCCGTCGTAAATTGCAAGACTGACTATAGGGCTGCAGTTCACCACACACTAGCTAGCTATCCTGCCTCTTTCTGAAAGAATTGGACACTTTCTGAAAAAATTCAACGAATTATACACTTTCTGAATATTTTCATTGAAAATCTCAATAAATTTGCATTGAAAACGTTCACCGTCCCATCACTACGTGGCCTAGTAAACTGACGTTCCCGCCTGGTCTCGACTCACTCATTCGCAGCTTGAGCGCGACGTGCTGTGGCGTTATCTGGACCGCCTCGTTGTATCCGCTCGAGCTTGAGCTGCTAGACGACGACGACGACGAAGAAGAAGAAGAGGAGGAGGAGGAGGAGGAGGAAGAGGAGGAAGACGAGCTCTGCTTGGAACCCTTCTGGAGCGCTCGGCTCATGATCGACCGGTACGTGTTGCTCTCGTTGATGATGTACTCCTCGGCGCAGATGTTCGGAGAGTTCAGGTCCGGTTGGAAGCACCTCTTCAACTCACTGGATTTCTACGATTATAACAAAATTGTATATAAGATCATATGGATTTATTCATTTATTTAGGACTATAATATTATATAAGCTGTTTTTTTTCATTGAACCTCTTTGGTAGTTTTTCTTTGGTACGTTTACTACTTTTGTAATGTTTTTCATTTCAATAACTATCAATCTGGTCCCCTGACAAACGTGCCAAAAGTTTTCGACTGTATTTAAATGTACTTATTTATGCCTGCATCAAATAACAAATTTATAATGATTAGTTCTTTCAAACTTAACCTGCACATCAGAGTTTGTTAGACACAATCTTAACAAATGTGGATTTCTCTCTTAATTCATTTATTTAAATGCCTATATTCCTGTATTGTCTGTAATCATGTATTTGAGGGAATGAACAGAGCCTTCTTCTCTAGCAAGACAGGCCCTGATTGACTGACGGGGCCAACACAACTGGATTCGATTGGTTGACAGTGCTAACAAGACAGGATCTGATTGGCTAGCAGGCCATTAGACCGGATCCGATTGGTTGACGTAGTTAACACGATCGGATCTGATTGGCTGACGGGCCATGAGACTGATTGGCTAGCGGGCCATTAGACCGGATCCATTGGTTGACATGTTTAACTGATTGGTCGACAGGGCCAACACAACCGGATCTGATTGGCTGACGGGCCATAAGACAGGACCTGATTGGCTGACGGGCCATAAGACAGGACCTGATTGGCTAGCGGGCCATTAAACCAGATCTGATTGGTCGAGGGGACTCACCGGGTCGGCGCACCACGCGCACGTCCTCGTCCTGATGCAGTCGCTGCAGGTCGTCTTGGAGTCGCACGGCTTCATGCTCGACGACGAGGTGGACTGACCTCTGGTGGCGGCCGCTAGCAACGCCACCGCCACACAGCACAACGCCCACGTAGCACGCATTCTGAAACAACAACAACAACGGGTTAAACAAACGGTACATACGGTTCACTTCTTTTTTTCATTTTCATATTGGGTTTTAACGACGCACTGGAATGATAGCGAAGATCTATTAGCGTCGGATGGATGATTAATGAGATGATGGGATGATGAGATGAAGGTTCTTGGGTAAGGGAAGGATAGTGGGAATGAAGCGGTCATGGCCTATATTGTGGGTACCATCCTGGCATTAGCCTAGACAACAGAGGGAAACCTAAAAATAAACCTGTAAAGATAGACGGCGGCGGGGATAGAACCGGGTCCGAAATTTCCCTCACCTCCTGGATCACACGAAGCGAAGCGTTAACCACTGTGACGCTACTTGTACCGGTCGGTTCACTTCTATAAAACAGCAGCACATGCAGCTCAGTTGCTAACGCGCTCGCTTTATGATCCGGGAAGTGAGGGACGTACCAAGCCTGGTTCGATCCCCGCCACCGTCCATCTTTACAAGGGTTTTCCGTGGTTTCTCTCTATGTAGTCTATAGGATTATGCCGGGATGGTTTCTTACAATATCGGCCACGTCCACTTCTGTCCCATTACCCCAGAAATCTTCATCTCATCAACCCATCATCTCATTAATAATTCATCCGACACCAATAGATCTTAAGTAGTCTTCATCACAGTGCAAAGTTAAACCCAATTATAAAATGATGAAAAAAAAAATCTGTAGCGGTATCAGGGTGAATGTAGGTTTCATTCAAATAATAACACAAATGACGAGCAAGTTTAATAATACCAGCCTAAGGTATTAGGTACTCCGTCATAAAACAAGTTGACGGCAGAATATCGCTATCGAGAACGCTCCGAACCTTCATTTTTTAGGATTCAATAATCCCCGCATGCAACAAATGAATAACTCACTTACCGTAAATAAAATACACTGGAAAATATTTGTGAATATGATGTTAAATGACGCAGTTGCTATAACCAGCACTATAACAATAATAATGGTCAATCTATGTGATAAATATAGCTACTCAGATCTAAATACCGCAATAGTTTATACAATTAAAATATTATTTCATTCCAGGAAAAGACTATTTATTTGCAAATAAATTGATAGTCAGAATTATAATCAAATAATCTTAAAAGGAAGTGCGTGTGGTTGGTTTTTAGTCATCACAAAACAGATAAACAGATCTTGGTACAAAAGAGTCAGCAGTTAGTTCAGAGGAAATCTCATGGTTTGAGTGAGTGAAGTGTGACATCATCCTTTATTCCTTGATCATAGATCAAGATCTGCACACTCACAATACAAGGATGAAGCTCTTTTTTCAATCATCAATTATTTAAAAGTCTAACCCATCTCCAAATAATGTAAATTATTCAATTTCCAAATTGAAAAATATTCGGAAATTGTATTCTGCCATATTATTCTTGAAGGATTTTTTTCCAAATTATTAGTTAATTAGGACCTACATTATTAAAATGCGAACAACCCTTACGACAAGTCCAAATTTTCCACCCCTTCACTTTGTTTAATCATCTTCTTGCAACCTGTTACTCAACTTTGTCCGACCTGTGACCCAAGGAGTAAAGCAAAAAAAAATGCAAAAAATGAATTCCATGTACAGCCACATCATTGGTCAGTAGGGGCATCCGGAAATGACGCAATAACACTTGAAAGGTCACGCCCTGAAGCTCACCACACTACTTATCTCTTTTTTCATTCATTTACACTGGAAACACACTAATGATTACTCAGATCTATTGGCGTCTGTGAATGACGAAAGCAAGGATGAGAAGAACGGTAATTTCATCATTTTTGGACAGTGGGAAGGAACTTGCTCATAGCCTGTTATTCTACCAAAGTAACAAAAACAAGTATCACCCATATATTCATATTAGCTGATATATTTTTGGGACATTTTGGTTTTCCATTACGAGATTTACGATAAAAAAAACGCAACTGCATCGTTTAAAAATGTTAAATTCATAAAGTTGTCAAGTTGTTGGTAAAAATCTTCTTTTCTCGTGGATACACGTAAATCAATTATAACCATTAGGCTTACATCCCAGCAGAGAAAAACCCCGAGAGGGTCGACCTCGACCACGAAGGGAATCGAACACCGGTCTCCCGCTCAAACGACAGATAAATCAGGCAGGCTTGTCGACCACGACGGGAATCGAACCTCGGTCTCCCGCACGCGAGAATTTTTTCGCAAGTCGGTTTTTAAATGGGACTAAAAACAATGGTTACAAATCACTACATTTGTGTAGCCTAGATAATTTTGTTTCTGTGGGCGAATAGAAAATAAATAAGCTAAACCATAACCCTGCGCTCGAGTCAACATTTGATAGTTATTTTTGCTAAAAAAAGTAAGAGCGTCGGGAGTCGAATCACTCGGAATCAGTGACCCTCAAAACATTGGACAGCGATGCTACCAGTAGCACCACACAGACATATTATTAGACGAGCTTTAGCGAGGATTCAATTTGACATACTGAAAAAAATTGGTGTTCGTTTTTGTGTGTTTTTTTTCATGTTTTTTGTCGGTTCTCCACAGGTCAAACGGCTACAGCTATCAACTTCAAACTTTTTTTCAATATGGCTCCTCATCTAACTCAAGTTTTGTATAGTTTTGTGGCATTATCGGGGGGTAACTTTTTTTTTTATGGATTTTAGAAATTTCAAAAATACCCATTAGAATAACATGGCGGAAAAAAAAGAAAATATTTTTATCTTCTCAAAAAATGAAACTTTGCGTGAAGTTGAATTACATTTTGATACACATTTCTGGAAATTTTCAGCTTGATCGGGTCAGCCATTTTGAAGAAAAAACATAAAATGTGTTAAATCGGTACCACTCGAAGCAGTTTTTACCCATTTTTACCCATTACCGTACTATCCGCTCGTCTAACAACGCATATATGGCGTTTTCCTAGTATTACTCAATGCTACTTAATCATATCATAGCAATTGAGTCATGACGTCACAAATCGTGGCGTTCCCTCTGGTCACTTTTAGTCCCTTTTAAAGACCGACTTGCAGAAAAATCGTGGCCTCCCGCTCGACGTATGATCGCGCTCAGCGACTGATCCACCTCCTTATCATGCTACTGTAATTACATCAGCTAATGTCATCAAGTACAAGAGAAAGCGCCGTGTTTGTCGACAAATCCAGGCGACAGTCTGACAGTCTATCGGACAGCGATTACATGTTGAACCTCGTCAAATAGGAGCCGGGCTTGATAAGAAATAACTGAACAAATAAGGAAAGAATGTCGTCTTTCAATTCAATAATTGTGAAAACTTCTGACATGGCATGAGAAACAAGCTGAAACTTTAAAAATGTTTGAAAGAAGCAGTTGTGTTTCTAATATTGAAGCGCATCGTGGGCCGTTATTATAATAAAAAACATTGGAGATACAATTTTAAAATTTCGAATTGCTCAAAAAAGTGAACTTGATAACCAAATTTTTAAAAAAGTTTCTACTAGTTGAACTTAGTGACCGGTTATGTGGCCTGTAAGCTATGAGCTAATTATCCTTGATCCCATAGAAAGTTTTAAAATTCATCTCCAGAAAGCTGACACGGTCCTCCAAATCTCCCGAAGGAGAGATAGAGACAGAGATAGAGAGAGAGAGATAGAGATATCCTTCAGGACGGAAACCGATGATGATAGACGATAACAAACATTACGCATGATTAATAAACCCTAGACAAATCTGGCCATGTGTTATTAACCACATGCAGGCTCGACACTACCGACCGTCAACCATACAGGATACAAGAGAACACCCGATCGTTGCGGCAGGTCGACGAACACACATGCCAGTGAAGGGTTGCGTGGTCTATTTGTAGCAAGACGGAGGGGGAGGGATAATAGAAACAGATTGTTCAGGAGGATGTAAAGAGGAGGGAAGGAAGATACAATTTACTACAAGTTAATAGATGAAGAGATTCAATTTGTTTGGTGTGCCTACCGGCACACGCAGCGCAGTGGTTAACGCGCTCGCTTCATGTGATCCGGGAGACGAGGAGAATTCCGAACCCAGTGGTTGCCATGACCGCTTCCTTCCCACTATCCTTCTCATTACCCAAGAACCTTCATCTCATCATCCCATCATCTCATTAATCATCCATCCGACGCCATTAGATCTCAGTTATCATAACAGTGCGTCGTTAAACCCAATATAAATTTGGTGTGCCTAAAAGGTCAAACCATACCGCCAATTAGAATAGTGGTTCAAACGAAATACCCAATAGTTGAAAATATCCACCAATAATCAAGTCCCATCATATTAGAAATGTTTGAACAGATCCAACACATATCGCCTGGCCATAGACTCAAGAAGATTACCAAGACAGGTCATCTGATATTAAAATTGGAATCATTTTCCTTCACCCTCCCACCGGCACATGCAGCGCAGTGGTTATCGCGCTCGCTTCTTGTGATCCGGGAGGCGAGGGGAATTCCGAACCCAGTCGATCCCCGCCGCCGACCATCTTTACAGAGGTTTTTCATGGTTTCCTTCTGTAGTCTAGGCTAATGCCGGGATGGTTCCTACAATAAGTCGGCCATGACCGCTTCCTTCGCACTATCCTTCCCATTACCCAAGAACCTTCATCTCATCATCTCATTAATCATCCATCCGACGCCATTAGATCTGCGCTATCATAACAGTGCGTCGTTAAACCCAATATAAATAAAAAAATCACCCTCCCCACACACCTTCCCTGTGTTCTTAGACACGCCGCTGCGAGTGCTGAAAATCGTTTCAGCGATTCTGCTTCTATCTACGGTCATTTCGAGGATCAACCGTGTTCGACGGAAATCAAATGGCACAGAATATATTTGATCTTTTCGTATTCACTAGAAGTGCTACCTGTCCAGTTTTGGTGTATTTCCATTGTTGTTCGTACAAAATCCTAGTCCAGCTCTTGAGGTGGGCTGTGAAATATGATGAATTGTTGCACTCTACGAGACCGTGACTTTGTTGTTATTATATGTATGTTGTCATGGCAGGTAGCTTTTAGTGAACACTAACCAATCAACGTCCTAGCCTCTTGGAGCTAGCCAAGTTCGACTCCGTGTAAGGTACGGGTTTTAGTAAATATCATTCATCAATATATATCTCGCTAATTCATACTCCCAAATAATCTAGCTGTTGATGGGGTCGTTGAGCAATAATAGGATTTCATATATTTTAACGACAACCGTATTCGCGCACGGTTGGAACAAGCTGCAAACCAAGGTTGCCTTTTGACTTTGTGAGTCTCTGAACCTATCCTCCCCCCCCCACCCTTCCCTTCTCAATCCTACGGGACGTTTCGGGAACTAATAACTATCCACCTCTTGAGTCATTGTTTTCATTGTCAAGCAGCCAAACAGATTGACGGCGGGGGAGGGGGAAGGGGCGAGGCGATTTCAAGCTAGCGACAAAAAACGTCTTGGACCACAATCACTGTGAGGCTGCCAACTCACAGAACATATGATGGTCGAACTGTGAACCTCGGATCTGGATCGATATGTTACAACAGCCAACTTGACAACAATTAACATAACACTGTAAACCATTTGACCATGTTGAACTTGCATCCTACGAATAATAAACTACAGGATACAGCGATAACTAGCCGATAAACTAATTATTGTCATTACCCTTGGTTATTTTTTGTACCTAATTATAATGTGTAGCCCTATCCAGTCTCCGTAGGGCAAAAATATCCCACTAGGGGGGCTTCACAGATATAAATGATGATAAAACTTGAAGCGTGCAAGATACAAATTTAAAAACATCACAAGATGTAGACAATATTTGTCGAGAACACTCATGACTCAAATTTCTCAACTGAGCTGCATGTGCACAATGTAGTTCTCTTCGTGCACATGTACACCCCTGTCCGGATGGCGGGATTCGAACTTTGGTCTCCTGAAGGAGGGTTCCGAACGTTAGTGAACGTCCGAACGTTCCTGAACCACCCGACTCATTAATTACGTCGACTCCTTCCCACTATCCAAAAACACCTAATAAAATAACCTCTCATCTCAGCGTCTCACGCATCATTCACCGACGCCAATAGGTACAGTGTGTCGTTAAACCCAATAAAAATGTTCGCCGCTCCTCGGTTGCTCAGTCAGCTGAGGCACCGTTTCAGAAACTGAAGTCACCGTTGGGCGTCGGTCCGAGTCCCGCATAAGCCATGGATTTTTGTAAACGTCATTTCACTCATCATCACGTCATAGTTTCATCAACACCTACTCATTCGTAACCCCGTATAATCTAGCTCTTGGTGGGGTCGTTAAGGAAACAATAATTATAAAAAAGTTCGCTTAGGTACGCAACTACCTACTGTAACACTCGTACACATATAAACTGTAAAGCCCTACCGTACTGTACCATAAAGTGAACCACTATAAAGTTACTTTGTAATAAAAAAGAATTAGCGGAAACACATGTTTCACGGATGTAACACAATTAGTGCATGTTCTTCGGAGAGGGTCTGCGGTTAGACCCGACGACGCTCGTCTCTACTCGTGTCCACGAGAGTACGCGCGAACCACCCGCGCGCTAGTGGTACGGGATACAGGGGACGGTCGCTCGGAACCTCATTATTTCGTGGATATACGTATATTAGACCTACACAAAAAGGTGATCCCTTTCAAAAACCGTCATTAAACGAATGTATAGGAACTATTTGTAGGACCACTCCCACATCCTCTCTCTCTCTCTCTCTTATTCTTATCTAGCTCTAACGCTCTTCACAATTCATGCAATTCCTTAACCTCAGCATGGGATCTCTCTCTTCCTCCTCTCTCTCTCTCTCCCCCCTTCTCAATCTCTCGCTCTCTCTATCTCTCTCCTTCTCACTTTTATCTTTCCCTCTCCGGCTTCGCTCTCTCTCTCTCTCGCTCACGCAAGACACTGCCGTGTTATTGAGTGACCTTTATCAGCTAGCAAATATTGACGAGCTAAGCCAGTGTCTCTCCCTTCTGTCACTCGTGACTCGGGGTGAAGTTTTTCCTGCTGACAATGGAGGCTGTTCACTGATAGCACCCAGAGGTACACTCGGTTCTGATAACGTCGCCATCACCTGGCGTAGTGTGGACACCCGTCCATTAGCAGTGGCTAGCAGTGGCATTAGCATTAGCAGTGGCATTAGAAGTGGCTAGCAGTGGCGATCCGTCGGACCGGAACCAGCTTTTAGTTGGATTAATTGGAATTAGTTGAGGATGTTACCCCATAACTACTGTTTAGGTTGCTCATCCCTTAATTTATTACTTCAACACGAGGGGTTTACAACTCGCAAATTTGGTGTACGGCCGAGGGGTTTATAACTCGAAAATTTGGTGTACACCTGACTTCAGGTGATTTCAGAGATTTTGAGAGATTTCAAGAAATTTCATACGGATCTCAAGAGGATTTCAAGTGATTTCAGGGATAGGTACACTCGCAAATTTGGTGTACGGCCTACACCTGATTTCAGATTTCCAAATTTCAGAGTTTTCAGGGATTGCAAGTGATTCCAGAGATTTCAAGAGAATTTCATGGCAAGTGTGCACCGAATTTCAGGAGACCTCTCGCTATAATATTTAGATTAATTTTAGAATAAAATATTCGTTATCCAATTAAGGGTAAGGAAGAATCAGTACAACCGTTTATGAGCGGCTCCTCTTGATTGTTTCAAGACTTCGAGGCGGTCTTGTAACTTGTCACCAATATAAACATTCAAGTTACATAAAATGAATGCATTTCTTCGGGCTGATAAGATAACCTTTGTGGTGCCCCGTCAGAACGATCCTACCTTGTAAGTTGTAATCCTGAGCCTTGAACTATCCTTAATTGGGGAGCAATGATATTGTGATCACGTTTAAGGGATGTTCCAAAGTTCTGGATTCCCTCAGCCAATTGTATAATTGCTTTAATTTCTTCATCCAATCAAGCCTACAAATGCTAAAAAATGAATAACGTTAAATCTAAAAGTAACACTGCTCTCCCAACAAATTCTATAATACTTTTATAACGTGCTACTAGTATGAAGGTTCCGATCGACCGTCCCCAATATCCCACACCTTTAGCGCAGGGTGGTTCAAGCCTTTATCTTTAGTATAAATACAAGTATCCACGAGATGAAGGTTCCGATCGACCGTCTCCCCTACTCCACACCACTACCACGCTGGTGTTTCGCACCTTCATCTCGTCAACACAATCATCACATTCCCAAGTACAATGATAATTATGCTGTTAAGTGTTCAAACAATATATCACATAACGCATGTCGTCTGTCGCCAGGTCGACACGCCTGATCGCTCACACTGCCGGACAGGAGAGACGGTCGATCGGGAGCTTAACACGAGGAATGCATCGTCGACATGCACTAAGAGAAACGTGACCAGGCACTAATGGAGGTGATCGACAGAGCCGCAGTGAAACAACTGTTGATGATGATTATTGTTAGCTTAACGACCCCACCGAGGGGTTAACAACTCCTGAAATCAGGTGTACACTTGCCATGAAATCCCCTTGAAATCCCTGAAATCTCTAGAAACCACTTGAAATCTCTAGAAACCACTTGAAATCGCTTTGAAATCCCTGAAATCACTTGAAATCCCTGAAATCTCTTGAGATCCCTGAAATCTCTAGAAACCACTTGAAATCGCTCTGAAATCTCTTGAGATCCCTGAAATCTCTTGAGATCCCTGAAATCTCTTGATGTCCCTGAAATCTCTAGAAACCACTTGAAATCGCTCTGAAATCACTTGAGATCCCTGAAATCTGAAGTCAAGTGTACACAAAAATTGCGCGTTGTAAACTCCTCGGACCCCACCAACAGCTAGGTTATACGGGGGAAAGAATGAGCGGGTGACAATGAAAAGATGAAGTGATGATAGGTGAAAGGACGTTTACAAAACCCATGCCTTATGCGGGACTCGAACCCACGCCCAACGGTGACTTCAGTTACTGAAGTGGTGCTTTAGTTGACTGAGCCATGCATGGAGCGTGGTGAAACAATTGTACCGCGGACTATAGTCACTAATAATCAGTTGATTAAGCAGGACCCGAGCA
Organism: Brachyptera putata; assembly: GCA_907164805.1. Classification (NCBI taxonomy): domain Eukaryota; kingdom Metazoa; phylum Arthropoda; class Insecta; order Plecoptera; family Taeniopterygidae; genus Brachyptera; species Brachyptera putata. The sequence continues at coordinate 18,385,838 of OU015471.1, read as the reverse complement.
AAGCAATACTACATCCTAAATTTTCCTTTCCTAAATGTATTCATTAATACGAAATTAAAAATAGGACAGTTAATGTCGACTGATCGCCCCAGTACCTACACAATAATGTGAGTGCATGGTAAATAATGTCGGTGTATGTTGTTAATTTTTATGCATGCGCTTAATAGAAGCGCCGAGGAAAGGAGGAAGCAAATGTCAAAAGATCACATTTCAACAGTGCCATTATTATACCGCAAAAGACGAGAAGTCCTGAATATAAACCGTTCTCAAATCGCGCCTCTGTATTCGACCGACCGACCAAGTAATTCACTTTGATTAACATCAATTGGATGAAACGATACAAGTATATATGTGGGCACACTCCACTCTAGATCATGTTCGACACTGCCGACCGTCAACAGTATAGCATACAGTGAGACTGACGAGCGAAACTCTAGAGGTATATTTGTATCAACGAGAGAAGAAGGTTCCGATTGACAGTCCCCCCTATCCCACACCATTAGCGCACGGGTGATTCGCGCCTTCATATCTCGTCAATAAACGTGTGTATGTATATATATATATATATATATATATATATATATATATATATATATATATATATAATATAATATAGGACAGACCTGGGTAATTCTATTATATATATATATATATATATATATATATATATATATATATATATATATATATATATATATATATATATATATATATATATATAAAATATACATATATATTTTTATCTGAGAAAGAAGGTCGTCTACCAACATAAGGAACACAAATATCACCGTTAAATTTGTATAACTCTGATATTTCGGCCAATATAAATTTTCATGACGAGGATTACGGTACGATAAGATACGCTGTTACATCTTTCAAAACCATTAAATCCTATAAAGCAACAGCGAGATGTAATTGTGAAATGTTTACTCTTTATTTCGTTGGTAAACAACCTGATCTTTCCGTGGATACAAGTCTATAGTGCGATGAGTCAAATCTTATTTCCTGTGGTACTAGTACTGATAAAAGATGAAGGCGCGAACCGCCCGGTCGCTAATGGTGAACACGATGAACGCAACGGTCGATCGGAACCTTCACATCTCGCGGATCAAGTATACATACAGCGAGATGGAGGTCCGAAACACCCGTGCGATAATGCTGTTCCATAGGAGAAACGGTCGATCGAAACCATCACATCTCGTGGATACAAGATGACGGTGGCTAGAGACTACTATTCGGAGAAGGTTTTCTTAATCACTGTGTAAATGATGTCATACGATTTCTCGCGTTAGGTATCGGAAATAAACGGATGACGTGAACCCACCGTTTGACACTATTAACAACGCTTGGGAGTTGATTCAGCGAAATAAATATCAGCTTTTGGCGATAACTTTGGAAGGGTTTGAGATACCAACATTATAATATTACAGGAATTAAGATCTTTTTAATACCTTTAAACATCAATTCAACTCACACAGTAGGCCTATAATTTCCAATGGCCTACAGCTGGAAAACATAATTATTTAGCTGTACCTTTATAAAAGGTTACTTTATTAATTGTTTAATTTTCAACAGTGGGAAGGAAGCGGTCGTGGCACCATTCCAGTATTTACTATACAACCACGCGGCATTATAAGTCCATGCTTTAACCACGGATAAGGTATCCCTTATATATGCGATAACGACAGAGGGAAACTACGAAACCTGTCATGTTGGTTGACCAAAGCGGGAATCGAACCCCCGTCTCTTGAATGACGATTCAGCGAACTAGTGACAGATCTGTCCGACTCGGTGGTATAGTGCAAAGAAGATTATAGACCTCCTGTATTTCATGGTTGGATTGATTAGATATGAGTAACATAATTATCAAAACAAGTCAACAGAACAATCCCCGACCTCACCAACATTCGAACACCTTTGATTGGTTGAGGTATACAAGAGCGTACCAAAGCTGCCTGCTTTGTTTTTTTGACAGTTGGAGGGCCATTGCGATTTATTTGTCTGATTTAGATTTTTAATCATACACAATATGTAATATCCGACTGTATAAGTCCATGTGCAATCAAGGTGTTGAGTAAAATTCAAAAGAATGAATAAAAACAATGAGCGCATACAACCTATTCAGTGCACTGACACGTATGACAGATCTGACAGACTAAAACTGTCAACGGTTCCAATACAAACTGAACGGTAAATTTATACAACAATGCATACTATTTTTCATTGGGGAGTGTTATATAAACTAATAATAACCCTTCGAGACTATAGTACCGTTCAAAATAAAATATGCATAATTCGACATCTTTCAAGAGCGACCCATGAATGAAGTCATTATTCACGATATGAAAAACAAAATTTTCAATTTGTTTTTGTACTGCAACAAATGAAATAAGGGCACGGCTAGTAGGTGGGAAATCATTTCATCGAATAGATTCATTCAGTAGTAAATTACTACTCTCATGCAAAATGTTTAATTACGTCGAGGTCGTCAATCCGTGACAGCTTCCAGCTATTCTTGGCTTTCCTCGTGTTGGGTCAGTTCCTTAAAATAAACTAGGACTACGTCAACTTCTTTCTAATACACAGATATGAAAACCCTATATTATATAATGAAGCACGTTGGCTTACTTAAAATTTATTAAAACGTGCATTTTCTTTTAAATATTCAACTTGTAAAATTACGTGGGCGAAGGGTGGACTGAACATTAACCGATACGCCCAAAATAATTCTTATGTACAGTCAGAATGGAAATTATTAACACTCTTAACGAGTGTAGTATAATTTTTAATTAACCATCTCGCCTTAATAACCGAAAGTGATGCTAATAGAGACCGAGAAGAGTGAAGTGTCAACAAAAATGGGCATGGTGTTTACGTACACACTTAGCGATGTTCATTAAAAATGCAGCAGTGCACTTTTGACATGACAAGTAGAAAAAACCCACATGCTACGGGCAACTCATAATGACACACACTTACATTTGATATTAGATTCATTTAACGAAAAATTATTTTATTAAATGATAACGAGATAAGTAAATCATCAAAGCTGACGCCTTTTTCATACAAAAAAGAGGCTGTGAATGTGGACAGATGCATTTTGAAATTCTAGACGTGTTGCCACTCCTACCGACACCGCCAACTGTGTTTTTGGCCGCAGATTCCAAAGAAATAAATTCACTGACAAAATCTACTCCAATATATTATTAAAATTCCATGCTTTACTTACTCTAAAATGTGATTATCCTTTAATGAAACTGCATTGAGGTCAGCTAGATGTTTTAACACAGCATCAACCCACTAACAAATACAACAACACCGTATATGGAAACAAGACTGTGGCTCTAGCACCGCTCCTTCAATCCTTCGCACTGAATGGGTGATGTCAGAAATGATATTCTGCTCTCCAGTAATGTGACGTCATTTTAAGTTTCGTGCGGATAGGTTCGCTTGAAACGTCACGGCTCACCGCCTTCAACCAACGAATGTTTCTCACTGCCTACTAAACACTGGGATTAGTTCGAAATTTGAATATTGACTTCACAAAAGAAAAATAAATGAAGAGAAAAATAAAAGTCAAGTCAAAACCAAAGACCTTATTATAGAACCTACGGTTAAAACTAGGAGCTCTGAGATTTAGTGAAATTACTAAAATCGAACGTAAATCAAAAATCAAACTCCTCCAGTTCTTGAGTAGGCCTAGATCACGAGAAGAATAGGCCTAGGCCTACTGGCAATACATTAAACTCAAAATAATTAAATATTTGTTTCTTCAGTTAGATAATACACGTTATTATGATATAAGAATCATGTCACATCAAGTCTTACTGACGAAACACAAATATAAATCCAACACAGGTAAGTTTCATAATTTCATATCAATTTTTATTGCTCGCTAGGCCTAGTATGATTCATAGGCCTATCAGTCATGCAACAACTAATAAAGTTTATAAACAAAATGTTAATACTTTGTAACACAATAATGAGTAGGCCTACACCATTGAGTTTGTAATGTTAGCACTACAAACTCAATGCCTACACCACTGATCTAAAGAATAGAGATCAGTGGAGTCACTTTCATCCTAGCGATTTGGAGGTCGTCTAAAGAAGCAAATAATTATTTGTATTTCCTAGTGATTTGGAGGTTGTCTAAACAACAAGCAAATATATCATCGCTATATTTGTAAAGCTGTGGCATTATGAGGGTCAATGATTTTTCAGGATAAGATTTACAATTAGAATCATAATTACATCTTTTGAAAGCATCGCATGTAAGAAGTTATGGCAAGTAGCTTGATAATTATCAAAATTTCTACAATTATCTATACTTTGTTGGTAGGCCACATTCACCACTCGTAGGCCTATGGGATATTCTGACGAGGATTCTTCGGTCAGGTACAAAAACAAAAACAATACGCACACAATTTATTAAGCATCGCTTCATTTATTGTTATCAGTGTTTGGACTGAACTCCAATCAGCTGTGCAACTCCAGAATATATATTATATGAAATGGGTTTACTATTTTTCGTACTTATAATTGCAAATTGCTGTCCATGTGCTAAACCCTGCAATCAAATGTGTCTTATACAAAGAAAATATACCCTTTTGAAGCCCTAAAACAAAAATGGTGCACACCAAAAATACCACAGGGCTATTAAAAATAAAATACAATAATATATTAATAATAATAATGTATCATACTCTCATTTTCCATTCACATTCTCAACATTAACAATAAAATAACAATCATTTCTCCCAGTCTTCGATCTTGATAAATTCTCGATTCAATGGTAAAAAGTATATTTCATTTACCTCAATATTATATATTACAAAATTTCATGCCACTCGCTTAGCTCCAGATCGGAATGATTAATAATAATATCAATGCAATTCTTTGTAAATTAAAAACACAAACAATTAGAAGTATACGTTTCAGTATCAATTGTTGTAAAACAGCACCACACACACAAAAATATATGGTAATACACAAAACCTTTTTTCTATATACGTCGACAATTATTACGGGAAGCCATTTTTCATACAAATTTTCATTTTTCTTGCTACCGAAAACCCAAGTTTTTAAAACTGCTGCGGCACATGGTGATTATATTCTACGAAAGCAAGAGACGCCACACCAAAAACTAAGGAACATGATCAGGTCGTTTTTTTTCAAATTCTACGCAAGACAGTAAATTTGGGGGAAGGAATTTGCAAATGAATAGATAAAAATATTGTCACAGCTGTTCAACTTTTATACAGTAATATTGCATCTATGAAAAGATCTAGTTCAAAGGCTCGCACGTATGGAAGTATAATGTTAGGTGAAGTTTTGTTTCTAGTATATCGCCTCAGTATTTGTCCACGATACATTCAAGATGGCAATGTGATTCAGACTGCATTTATCGTAGCTCTAAAAAGAGGACCGAGTTCAAACCTAGTTTATAGGTTATGCATCTTGGTGGCAGTGGCTATTGAAATTATCGTGACATACATGATATTATCAAAGACATAACTAGTTTCTTAAAACCGTCACGAGGCAATTGATGGCAGAACAATCCCTTGGTAATTGGTTTAAATTCCATTTGGGCGGGCATTTCACGGCCTTACTGGAGCAACGTTACCGAGTTGAAAACTCAACGAACAACCTGATAAAATTACAATGTAATCATTCAAGCTTGTTAAATAAAGAAGAACTGTCATAATTAAAAATAAATTCTTCAATATTATCCTTGAAACAAATAAAACCATTTTATCTTGACGATCATTCTAGATACTTCCTTATAACAATACAGCGCTGTAACTGTTATTGCACAAACTCATTGCGTAATGTTAACAAACCCTTTCCTTCCCCCATATTCCGTCGTCTGCGTGGCCTTGGGCTGTTTATTCAATTAACTTATATACATACGTAATAAATGCACAATATTTAGGTGTCGGTGCACTTAGCATAATGTCGCATTTGCACAACCATCCGATTGCTTCATCGACAATCGAGACTAAACTAATATTATGCTATTGCGCAACAATCAATATTGCGGGTGCGTGGATCTCGTAAGAAGTACGCACGTATATTAAAAGCAATTATTAGTTGATTTAGATTACCAGCACCTTTAGGACCGGTAATACTGATGTAGAAATAAATTAAGTTGTGTACAGTCTTGGTATATATAAATATGTATAGTACGTAAATTCATCATTTTTGCGAAATTATTTACGTGAGCTCAAAGACAAAAGACTGAGCACAACAATTACATTCAATTCAAATCATTACAAAACAAAATCAGTTAAACGCAGATAATTTAATTACGTCGTCAACGTTTTATATACAACCAAGACCGTAAATTAAACTAAAGACTATCACAAGAAAACTATGTAAAAAAAACAGAAGTGTAAAATAATTATAATGTAAATATAAAATAAAAACTACCTACATATATTAATATTCTATTAAATTATTAAAATGAACAATAGGCTATTCATCTCCTAGCGAATGTACAAACTCAAAGAAAATTCCAAATCGATTTTGTCGTAGTGAAGAATAAGCAATTCCGATTACAACAAAGGATATCATTCTGAATTAGCTGCACCGTTTCGCCGGGAGACACCTAGGAACTTGGCAGGACGCCAAGTCAGGGTTCCTGCGTTTTGTCAATATTACAATATACCTGATTCTTCGCGAGCATCGACTCAAGGACACCGTGTTGACGGATACTTGACGCATTAAGTAAACTGGGATTAAAGAATGAGATGAAAACAGTCAAGTCTGTGGAGTTCCTCGTTGGATCAACAAGAAAATGCTTGCATTAAAAGATTAGCAGGCGTATGATAATATTATTACGAGTCGATAAGAATTAAAAAATGCAGTTACCGTTTATTTACGGTTTTCCCTCGCTTCACATTTTTTTGTATAATTTATTCATTTTCAATGGCTAAACCAATTTGTCTATTAAGAGTGATTTTTCAAATTAAATAATATACTATTTATTATTCTATTGTCCAGCAAAGGCAAACAAATTAATGTCTAATCGAGTAATGTTACGTATATCTGCGTAGGAGAGAGAATGTACGATACCGAAATAAACCTCGTTAACGATCATCCGAACCCAAGATTCAACAATCGTCCAATAGAAACACACCTCGAAAACTTCCGCGCTGCCCATTGGACGTAAACAACGTCTGAATAACCGTTTACAAAGTTAAATAACAAAAGTGCACCTCACCCCGACTTCTGTCTTTGGTTCATATACAAGCCACATAAAGCAGACAAGATTATAATTATAATAGTATAGTAGTATAATATTATTTGTTTCGTTACGTTTCTTTACCCACGGGATTTTTTTTGTTATCATTATTATTATTATATTTGTTTAGATAGAAATGGCTGAATTTAGGACCTATTGCTCCGCTTCGGCTGCTTTTTTGAAAGGTGAAATGAACGTAGTCTTCACACGTGGATATTGGTGTAGTATAATCTAGCACGTTTCTCAGCTCTCGTTGTCTAGAACACACAACGCAAACACGTAAACGATTAGTGGGACGGACAGACGATTAGCAGAACAGTTGGTAGACATGAACGTACGGTAATGACAGGCTTGCAAACATTCAAACAAGATTTTTTTATTGGTGCTTAACGACCCCACCAACAGCTAGGTTATAAGGGGGGTACGAATGAGAGGGTAATAATAAAGCTGTGCAGTGATGATAAATGAAAGGAGCAAAGGACCAAATTACAAAAACAATGTGACTTCGGTTTATTAAAGCGATGCCTTAGTTGACCAAGCTATGGAAGGAGGCCACTTAGAAAATTGAAGGTAACAATGGTAAAAAAAAAGAATATTAGAAATGATGTAAAATAATTATTTGAACAACAAACCCTAAGAACAGCTAGAATTTTAGATTATTTGAAAGTACGATGAGTGGAAGATATGTGAATGATGTTTAAAAAGACCCTTGCATTCGCGGGACTCGAACCCACACACAACTTGCTTTCCGTTTCCAAAGCAGTGTCTAGACTGACTGAGGTACAAGGGCTACACACCGATTGTTGGAACCGATTCATTAATGGACTTATAATAAAACAATAAACACAGATTGGAGGGACAAACAAACAAAACAAACAAGACTGTGATAGGATTACAAAACAACCTCTCATACAAAAGAAATTATTTTTCATGATACAAAATAACGAAGGCTTTTTATTGTACAAAATTAGATAGAATTATCTAAAATACAGCATTTGTCTCATTAGAAAGTAGAAACAAAGGTAGAATACACGAATGAGTGAAGCCGATTAATACAAATGTAAACAATGATAGAAATTAATAAAATCTAGGTGTAACCAATCGTGAAAGTAAATCCCACTTCTTTCGTTATTATAATCACCCAAAGAAAAAAAAACATACAAGGTGAGAGCTGTAATGTAGGTCCATACTTAAGAAAGAAATTTAAAATGAAGATAAAGTACACTAAAAATGTTAGTCACCCTACAATTTTTGGAACTCCCGTTATTATTTAGGCCTATAATTACAAATAGTAGACCAAAAGCACCAATTCTTGATAAGTTCAGTAAACCTCCTATAATTGAAAATTCAATGACCTAAACATATTCATGTTTTGAATGATGAATTTAAAGTATCAAAATATTCAACATTGGGCTTACGCGTCAAACCTCTCTAAAGATCAATTACTATTCGGATGTTCGCAAATACACTATACACTTTTGCTACAAGAGGACATAGAACCTGCCTAGTGCCAATAACCTAAAACAACCATCCTGCGCAGCAAGAAAATTATAATATACCGGGTACATCTAAATAAATAATAACACAATCCGCTATTTCAAGTACGTTCTAGTTCTCGACTACTGCATCTGTTCACCTCTGTTTCCACCCGCCATGATCCCCCTCCTCTTCCTCTCCTCCGGGTCGGAGTTGATCCTGGGCCCGGTGACGATGGGGCCGCCGGTGCGTATCCCGCCCGTCGCGCCCACGTTGATGTGGTGCTGGCCGGCACGGATCGGCTTGGCGATCTGCGCGCTCGGTCCGCGTCTCGCCAAGTTCTTCTGGCGCACCTGCAAGCGCACAATACACGGGTTAGTTCACCAGTTTATTCATTTATTATTGTTTCTATACACCTTGTACAGTGTACAGTTTTGAGGCGACCAACTATAAAAACCAGCTAAAAAACTTGCTATTGGGAAAAACTAACTAAACAAACTACTCGACTTGACGGGACATATGGAGGGGATCAAAAATCTAACCTACCTAGACGTTAAATGTAGGTGCTGAAGAGAAACCTACTAAAGGGGTTCTACTATATTCAACACTAAAAGTAACAACAGAATGTGCTTCTTAATGCCAATATGGCCGAAAAAAAGTTGCAGAAAAATAGTCAACTATGTAACATTTATAATAGATATATATTTTATTTGATGTTGCTTAACAACCCCACCAACAGCTAGGTTATACGGGGGAACGAATGAGCAGGTAATAATGAAACGATGAAGTGATGATAGGTGAAGACGGTGAAACCCATACCTTACGCGGGATTTGAACCCACGCCCAATAGTGACTTCAGTTTCTACCACTAGCGATAGTTGACTTGGCCACCGGGGTGGCTCATTTTTAATAAATGTCATTGTTGTGATATGCGCGCACTCCATTTTGTGACTTTTCACAAGTTCCACTGCCAGCATTCCCGCTACTATTAAGCGGGCCTTCCATGAACGCGGTATTCGCTTAGCGTTTTTTTTTAGCTCAGATACCGTGCCGCCATGCGCCGCTCTCGTCAATGATTTGCCGTTGTTCAACATGGCGGCTAAAAAAACAGCTTAGCGAATTCGCTCAGCAAATTCCGCGTTCATGGAAGGCCAGCTTTACTGTCGAATAAATCAGAAAACACTTTGAATTCAACTCACCGCCTCCTTGATCCTGTCCACCTCGTACTGGTACCGCTTCCTGTCCTTCATGGCGCCCTCCTTGGCGTCCTTGAGCGCCGTCTCCAGCGCCTTGACACGCTCCATGGTCGCGCGCAGCCGCTTCTCCAGCTTGGGCAGCTCGCAGCGCAGGTCCGCGTTGTCGCGCACCAGCTGCTTGTGCACCTTGGTCAGCTGGTCCAGGTTGTTCTCCAGGAAACTGATCTTCTGCTTCTGAGCCAGCGACCCGCCGTCGTCTTCCGTGTCCTCCGCGTTCACAGACTGAGACAACGGAAAGAGGGCGGTTAGTTTTTTAAAATGCTGTTCAACGATCTCATTAACAGCTAGGTTATACAGGGGTACGAATGAGCGGGTGATAATGAAACGATGAAAGGTGAAAGGACGTTTACAATGCCTTTTGCGAGACTCAAACCCACGCCCGACCTGTTTCAGTTTCTACCGCTAGCGATGATTGACCGAGTAAGCGGGGGTGGCTAGGACGGTTAGTTGAAGTACGTTTAAGGACACATGGTGATCGAAAAGCGATTGCCAGTGTTAAGTTGTAGATGTGCCGCTACCGGTCAACTAGCGGTAACTATAGAACTTATTAATCTTCAAGTTTCATGGTTGTGATGTCCTTTAAGAGTCGTCTTATGTACATAGAATTGTTTGTTTACCTTCTTGATCCTAGCCTGTAGGTCCTGGACGAACATCCTGCGGAGGCTGTGAAGCGTCTGCAACTCCTTGGCAACGGTGTCCTCGAGTCCTTTGAGGTCCTTACGCGCTTGCTCGCGCCGCTCGTTGGTTTGACTAGAACACGAGACAGAGTTCATTAATCACGCCACAGGTTATTCATCATCGTCAGGGTGAGCTACTTGCGTACAAAAAGATGTAGGAGCTTTTAAAATTTGTCGATGTCTACGAACGCATGTTGCATTAATTTTGATTTAGACTTACAGAATAACGGCCACAAGAAACTGATTGAAGAAGTGTTGCTGAAGAGCGTATACTGGAATAAAGGCATGGGCTTTGTAATGGGTGGTTGTAAAATGTGGTTAGGTATCAGGTACGGTTGGAGAGTTAAGGTTGGACAACCAAACCCATTCACAGAACGAAGTCGACTTTATTCCGGTATATGCTCTTCAGGCGCCCCCTAAAAAAGTCTCCATCAACAGCTATTGTAAATTGAGCGCTACACACTCCCAATTCAATAAACCAATCAACACGTAAAGAATAAATATATACATCCCTGTCGTTTTAATGGCCGTAATAAAAATAAATATATACAGCATATAACCTTGCCTAAATAAATAAAAATAAAAATATAGTAAAATATAAAAGTAAATCTATAACACATCTATAACAAAGTCCGAATGTAAAATTTAATAAAATCCTCCTCTCCCGTATTCGCCAATGAATCCCGCGTGGTCAGTGGCGCGTGGTCTGTTTGAGAAACATCTCCTTGAACGTGTGAAGGAACATGCGCAGGATGAGGAGCGGCAGGTCCATGTTGTTGTTGAAGAGGGAGCTGGAGTCGGTGACGAGGGTCCAGTGGTAGGTGCGGGAGGAGCAGGGGGAGCGGTAAGAGTCGAGCGCCTCGGCCGACCCGCGCGAGTACGTCACCAGCTCGGTGCACGGAGCGGACTCCGGCGACTCGTGCCTGGAAGAGGGACAAGGGAGAGGAGAGGTGAAGGAGAAGGAGACTGCGGGAAGGATAGTGATATATACGCCCACCGTACTACTTTACACTACAGTAAATTCCGCTACAGTAAACCCTCTGTAATGCAAAATTTAATGAACATAAAATACCCATTTCGAATTATCGTATTATAAGTCTTGATTACCGGTATCGAAATATTCAACTTCGAGTTTACGGGTCAAAACTCTATTTGGAACCAGAACTAGGTAGGAGGTAAGATCGCCCTTGTGGTGCCCCGTTGGAATGACCCTACCTTGCCATCATTATAGTAAATAATTATTCAGCTAGTAGGGTTCCATATTTAAATTTATCACATTGTAGCCTATCATGACCTTGGAGTGAACAGACTGTTATCGTAACTACTACGTGGAATTATGATTGTATTATCAGGTTTCAATAATTATTTCAAGACAAATGGAAATACCCTACCTTCATTAAATATTGCTTGGAAATATACAGGAACCTTGGTTTATTTATTTAGGCCTATATTTATTGGGTTCAACTATGCACTTTAGGCCACATTCAAGGTTTATTAGGTCGGTGAAAGATCTATGAGACGAGAGAATAAGATTGAAGGTTATTAGGTCTGCTTGGACAGTGGGAAGCAAGCGGCTCTTAAGGAACCACTAAATATTGCTCTTTTCAACCTTAATGTTACCTAATATAGGCTAGACCTAATTCTATAAGCAATACTGTAAGAGTTTCATATCTCATTATATTTAAGCTTAGTGAATAAAAAAAATGAATAAATAACCATCCCAGTATTCACTTCAACGACCCGAGGGAAACCACGATGAACCTCAGGATGGTTGACCACGTCCGATATGAAACCACAGTCTCCCGAAGCATGCTAGGGACTGATCTACCCATCTCGGTATTTGGGCACGAATATATACTGGGATTCTAAATCACCGCGGCATCCCGACCCTAGTAACAGCCGATGTTGTAAACAGGCAAGTAATGTACAGTCACTCACATAAGTTCGTGTAGCCGCTGACTCTTCTCCATCTCCTCGTTCTTCAGCTTGCTGTAGTCGAGCTGCATCTGCTGGTGCGCCAGACTGTACTTCTGCTCGGTACTGGAAAATTTAAACAATTAATCAACAGTTCAAATTATTTAAGCAATTTAATTAATTTTACAAAAGTCCTGGAAAATTGCCCAATTACTGGCTTCATTTTGTGTGCCTGACCTGTACACATCAACAATCTTACAAGGACTATTTTAACTATTTTTGTCAATTATTATCATCAAATTTTTAATAAAATAAAATTTGATAATCAAAATAGGGCATGTCTACATAGAGAAGAAATTAAAATTGTGTAAATAACTGAATACTGCTCTAAACATGGGCCCATATGTAATTTTTGGCACTTTTCACAAAAACAAACAGCAGATAGGCCCTACTAAAAAGTTGTTCTACATATTTCACTTTGGGTGAGACTAGCTACAGTGAAACCTCCATCCATCATTTTTCAAGGGAAAATGAAAAATAAATCATTCATGCAGGAAATTTACTCATCCAGGAAAATTTAAGATTGTTTACATGGGAGTAGGACACGACATCAAATGAATGATAGATCCGGGAAAGATGTATCGAGGTTTCACTGTATGCCAGTTTCAAATGCGTAGCAATTTTGAAAGTCGCGTCTATAAACTAGGCAAACGCAGAATGTTCGTTGTGTGATAAGTGAGATATCTAGAAAGTGAAATCCAATACTCTACATACCCTGATCATATACCGGTAAAATAAATTTCATTCGAGATCAACGAATCTAGAGAGTCGTGAATTAACAATGCAATATTTTTCTGCTATTATTTCTATCTATTCGATGAATAAAAACATGTATTACATTATTTTCTTCGAAACGACTGGTCGGAATTGCATACAAATTTTTAATTGTGTGTATAATTTCCGTGTTTACATTTGTGGAAAATTTGAATTATATTGGAGAGATTCTATTTTTCAATTATTTCTGCCCAGCCTAATCTTATGATGTTTTTAGAAACTTCTAGATGATGTTTCTCAAAAATGGTCCAACCGATTTGACCCAAAAGCTATAGGGTTCCAAGTTGGATAAGTTTGCGTATAAAAAAAGTTTCATGTCGATCGGTCAAACCCTGCGACCTGTGCAGTGCCCACAAACAAAAAAAAAACAAAAAACAGACAGACAAAGCTCCGTAAGAGTTGCATGGAAATCTTCGCTACCGCTCATCTAACAAACGAGATTATCCGAGAGATGCGGTACGTACTCCTTGAGCGTGTTGATGCTCTCCTGCTTCTCCATAATCTCGTCGCGCAGCGTGGCCACCTGTTTGAGGTGGGCGTCGCGCAGCTGATCCATCTGCACCTCGAGCGCCACCCGCGTCTTGTTCGCCTCCTCCTTCTGCTCGGCCGTCTCCTTCGTGCTCGTCGCCTGCACCTGGATGCAACACGCAATACACAACCTCAGTCTTTCCGAGCGGAACTCGACTTTTCTCGGTCGGCCCAACGTCCATTTCACGACAAGTTCACGTATCGGTATTACCGGTAATTTAGCAATCAAATTCAGTCAATCGTAGCGGTTGCCTTTTCTGTTTAATTAATCAGTAGGCCTACATCTACTAGACAAAATTCGTGTATCGGTGATAATTCAGCAATCAAACTTCAAAAATGAATGTCATTATTTAAAATGTACATAGGGGAAAGAGAACAAATTCTCAGGCACTGTACAATACATAGCGTAGGCATGTAGGCATACATGTACCAACACATCGAACAAAAACCACTGATCTATTTATCTACATTTATATTTTAGTATTTAGTGAAATAATTTGTTCAATTATAAAATGAAATGAGATACATTTCATTCTCCCATATATCCATAAAAAGTTCATGTATGATACGACATGATACGACAGTTACGTTGACTGATGACTTACGACAATCACAATGTACATGAATGAAGTCCCTGTCCCTATAGCTCGTCGTTAAATGGTTAATTGTTTGATTCAAACACGCCGTAAACGATCAACATTAAAAGCCATAAATATTGATGAGATAATAGAGCATGTTCAATTCTTGGCAACATGTTGACGGCAGCCATCAACATGTTGCCGTCGTGTATAGGCAAGATCAGAAATACGGTTTATCGACTAGCTGTCAACATGTTGACGGGTAAATGTTGATCGTTTAGGGCGTGTTCAAGTACCCAACATCAACAGCTAGGTTATATGGTGGCCAATGTTGAATATTTTGATAATTCATACTTTTTCAATTCCAAGCGAGTTATTTTTGGGTTCAGAGAATATCGAATGAACAAGGAATACTATATTTATGTATTCTATCGAGATCGTGGCGGTAATAAGCGTTCCCGTACCTGTTCGGCGGCCTTGAGTCGCGTGCACTCTTCCCGCAGCGAGTCGACGTCCTCCTCGAGCGTGCGCTTCTTGTTCTCCGACTCCCGCATCGACTCCTGCAGCGACTTCATGCGCGCCTCGTGCTGCGAGATCAGCAGCCGGCTCTCGGCCAGGTCCTTCTCGTACTCGCTCACCTGTACACACACGCACAGCGTTACCAACCGCAGCCAGCTACTGACTTCGCTTTGTTTTGCTGCATCCACCCGCATCTTTTTTACCAACTTCATTTTGCTTCGTTGCGCACAATTGCATTAGATTGATGATGATTATTGCTTGCTCAATGTGTCCATCCAAAGCTCGGTTATTTAGAGGCACTAACGAGCGAGTGAAACACTCTTTGGTTTACAAAACATGGGTTTACAAAAAGTCACAATCCCATAACCAAATGTGAGACTCGAAACCACTCCCAACGACCAAGTGTATAAGATATGGTAAGAGAAACATGACATCAAAATTACAATGACATGAGTTGAAATTCAAATTAGGCCCACAATGGAAAATGTTGTAAAAAATCTAACGGAGTCCTCATCGAAATAATAGGCCTAACTTTGATTAAAAGATTTGATTTATATTACAGTGAAACCTCTGTGCATTGTTCCCAGATCCATTGTTTTCCTGCTTGCATCATTCATTTTTTCTCATCCCACTCACATATAATCTATACGGTACTAAATTTTCCTGGATGGATAATTTTCCTCCACGGATGGTTTTATTTTCCTGGTTCCTTTAAAAACGATGGATAGAGGTTTCACTGCTTCATATATTTGAAAAAAAAAAGACGACTCTAGAATTCGTAGCACGGCACTAAATCACATCTATCCGACCTACCTTCTTGTTGCAGTCGGTCTGGAATGTCTCTAGCCCCTGGCAGCGTTGCACGAGGTTCTTCACCTCGCTCTTCATCTTGGAGATGAACAGCCGAGCGACGGTGAACTCCTCCTCGAGCTTGCCGCTGCCGTCGGGCGACACCTTCATGTCCCCGTCGCCGCCGATCGCCATGCCGATCTCGCCCAGGTCCTTCAGCAGGTTCGTCAGCATCTCGGTGATGCGCTTGCGCTGGTGCGTCGACATGTCCTTCAGCTGTTGGAGCTCCGACGACGTGTTGTTCAGCGACGACTGCGAGAACACACGGAAACCAGTTCACTATCTGCTTTTG
The DNA here is from genome assembly GCA_907164805.1 of Brachyptera putata. Classification (NCBI taxonomy): domain Eukaryota; kingdom Metazoa; phylum Arthropoda; class Insecta; order Plecoptera; family Taeniopterygidae; genus Brachyptera; species Brachyptera putata. The sequence goes on along the minus strand of OU015471.1, from coordinate 18,369,672 downwards.
TAACTATTAGTTGTGGTTGTACCATTTTAATTGTGTTTACATTGACGTCACAAATAGAATTGATTGAATTGACATGTATAAAAGTTGAATGCAATTTTTTATTGTCTTTATGAGCTGTAGTTGTGCCATTTTCATTGTGATTACATTGTTCTCAACAATGAATTGATGAAATTGACATGTCAGGCATGTGTAGCTTGAAAAAAGATTTGGCTTTTTAAAAAAGAAAAAGATAATGAATGCAATGTTTTACTGTATATATGAGCTGTAGTTGTATCATTTTCATTGTGTTCATATTGTAATTTAATGTAATTTAAACAATAGTTTTGGGTCCCTACAGAGTTTTCATTCATAAAATGACCAATACCGGTACTAAGATGATACACACCGGACAATTTTGGGTCTCACGACTTTCAAATCACAGATGGTTCACCTTACAAGGCGAGCTTTACAAGTTACGAACTACTTTTCCGAACGTCTACCAAACCGAGCCTCCCCATTGGTCGTACCTGCTTCTGCATGAGCTCCTCGGTAAGCGACTCGAACTCCTTGTTCTTGTTGTCCACCTCCTGCGACTTCTGGTCGTAGTTGACGGCCAGCTCCTCGAGCGCCTGCAGCACCTCCTTCACCTCCTCCTTGGCGCTCTCGTTCTCCTGCTGGATCCTGTTCATCTCCTGCTGGAGCAGCTCGTAGTCCCGGCGCGTAGACGCAATCAGCTGGAACAAGAAACACGGTTGGTGACGCGTGGCGATGGGATGACGTTTCGAGACGGTCGGTCAAATGAATGACGGCGTGGGAATAATGATCTAGTTCTTGGGGTGGTAGTTTCACTCTTGCGGCCGTGGCCCTTGGCATCGAGTTTAACGTGTTGGTTTAAAATTGAAGGTTAGAAATAAGATGATCCTTTTGTGAATTGGACAATTATAAGAATAAACACACAAAAAACAAAAAATGTAGTACTTGGGAAGGTAATTTCACTTTTGTGACCACTTTGCACCAAGCTTTGCATCTTGATAAAAAATAGATGGAAAAAACTGAAGGTTAGAAATATGTTGATCTACCCGAATATTTTGTGAACGAGACAAATTTTATAAGAATAAAGAAACAAAGCGAAAACATAACAAAGTCTCCAACTTGAGAAACAATTTTTCCATCTTACTTTGAGAGTCATTCTCATTTAAACTCCATTCCCTCACTATGACACTCTTCGATTTCTTCACAAAAGCAAATAAGTGGATGATATACGAATGACAAAAACCCACGTCTTATGAACGGGACTCCAACCCACGCCCCGATTTGAATTCAGTTTCAGGCGCACAGCGTCACCCGATCAAGCCACGAGGGTATCTCGATCGTCCGCTTCCCCCCCCCCCCCCCCCCCCACTCACCTCCTCCTGCTCCATCATCTGCTCCTTGAGCTTCTCGACGAACTGGCTGTGCTGGTTGATCTCCTCGTCCTTCTCGTCCAGCTGCTGGTACAGCCCCTCGCGCTCCTCTTCCAGCTTCTGCCGCTCCTCGTTGCTGAGCGACCCGAGCATGATGCCTCCGCCGGGCGTGGCGGGCATCGGGCCCAGCACCTCCTTCTTCACCTCGGGCGGCGGCGCCACCGGGGTCACCACCTCCGCAGCCTCCTGAACAATCACAGGCAAGCATGCGGTCAGTCACCATATTGTCTACACACTGTTCTAATTATTGTTCTGAATAATATGTGAATTTTCATTTCAAGCTAACCTAGAAACTGATAGGTAATGTATTAATTTTAATTCAATTCCAAGTTTATAAACTAGTTATTAAAAATCTTAACATGTTTTTAATACTGGTAACAAATTTAGAGTTATTATAATACATAATGTTTACTTAGCTATTCAATCAATCATTGTCTAGCCAGTGTTTTTAATTATTGTGTCGAGTAAACCATTTTTTTAATGATGGCCAGTAATAAGTAATGAATACATTTTTATATACTGGTGCCTGTAATCTTGATTAGTTTTCAAAGGTGATTTTACATATCTTACAAAATTTGTATCAACACTTTTTTTATTAACTAACATCAAGTTGGTGTGTAAAGAAAGGGAAAATAACAAATATACCGGTAACGATAGTTCTGTTCATGACAGAGCTTTGACCCATAAGCTCAATATTGAATATTTCGATAATTCAAACTTTCATCGTTCAAAATGGGTGTTTTTAGGGTAGAATTACATTGAATTTCGAAGTAAAGCGGGTTTACTGTAACTCAACTTGTATACAACAAAATATTTGCCATCAAATGACATAGCTGTCGACGCGCCTTTAAACCTCAACATTCAATTCAATTAACCCATATATCGTATCATCAGCGAAATAAATGTCCGTCTGACGAAATGTCCGTGTCGTACCTGCAGGTTGACCTGCTCCTCGACGTTGACCGTCTCGCCCTGGCGCCACCTGCTCAGCTCCAGCTCGAGCTTCTCGAACTTGCCCTTCAGCCGCGCATTCTTCTCTTTCTCCTTCTCGTACCGCCGCTTCCACTCCTCCGCCGTCAGCTCCTCGTTCACGCACACCACGTTCTTGATGGTCTTCGCCCTGCACACAAAGCACAAAGGTAAACACGTGTCAACTACGCTCGCCGGTCAGAAACATCATCGCACAGACGCTGTATTAATTATACATGATGGTAGTGTTCATTCCTTTAGCCCTCTTTCGAGGAAATCGGTACACAAATTACATATTTTAGAATATAACTCATTAATAACATTAGATTCTAGATGCAAAGATAATTAGATGGTAGACCTACACAACTGCTTAAATTGTCAGAGGAAATGGAATTTCAAAAACTAAAATATATTTCATTTCGAATTAAATTTACAAAGGATATGCAAACTAAAAGATGAGAATGTGAGACGCAATCACAAAAAATCAATCACCCGAAACATGTAGCCCAGATAAGATGGTGAATATGACGAATGATATAGGCCTACTGAATACATAATATAAGTAAATTACCGTAATAGATAGGCCTATACATATGATATAAAATATAGCATATATATTATGAATAAATTATGTAATAGATGATAAGATAAGATTAATGATGGATTGCAAAATCCATGTCTTAGCACGACTCGAGTCCTCTCTCGACTCTGACTTTAGTTTCTAACACGTTTCCTCAGCCGGACGAGCCATGAGGGGTAAGAGGGGGTTACACGATTAGTTTTGAGAAATGATGCTGGTCATAATGTCTCACCTCTGTCCGAACTGGAGCGTGGACTTGGTCTCGGACTCGTTGAAGCTGGCAGGCGAGCAGCAAATGATGATGGTCGTCCTCGCGTTACCGCCCAGCGACTCCTGCAATATCCTCGTCAGCTTCGAGTCGCGATACGGGATGTGAGTCTTGTTGCCGTCGGCCAGGGCCGAGATGACGTTGCCCAACGCCGACAACGACTTGTTGATGTTCTTAGCTTCGTCAAGGACAGTTCCTGAGCGAGAAACAACCAACGATCATTCAATTACATCGGGTTTTATTCATTTTTCATCATCGGGATTCAATTTCTAGGGGAAACCAACTCAAATTTGTAGGTCGGAAGATGGAAGACATATTGGATGCAATACGCGTAGATTTTTTGGGAGCAAGTCGAGAATAACATTTAAAATACCGTAATAATTTTGAAAAACATGACTTGCGTCATGCATATACTAATGTACGCTCAACGTTCACGCAAATTTGACGATCATAATCGTAGAAAATATATTACTCATGGTCTTATTTTTATTCTAAAATTCATATATTTATATTGGGTTCAACAATGCAATGTAATGATGACTAATGATGTTATGATCTATTGGCATTGGTGAATGATGATTGAGATGATGGGAAGATGAAATTTGGATACTGGGAAGTATTAATATGCTAATAGTCTAATACAGTGAAAACCTAGACGCATCCATAGTTTATTTTGTCCCAGCAAAAGTCCCAGAAGAACGTGTTAAATTTCCCGGGGAGGATCAAGTTCCTGCGTGGATGTTTTTCCCAGTCACTTGAAAAATGATAAACAGATGTTCCACTGTTCTATTCACGAGAGATGAAGGTTGAGATGAAGGCCATCCTATCTCACACTACTAGCACCTGGGTAGTTTGAGCCTTCATCTCTAAGGGAACAATTTTAAAAAATCACTTTGATGTTTCATTCAATAAGTGACTAAAAAAATATTAATATGGAAGGAAGGTTGAAGACACATACTGAGAGCGATTTTGCTAATATTTTTGTCTGGGTACACAAATAGCACGGTCACCAAGGGTAATAACTACGTAACAAGATCATCCGCTAATTACTGTCTAATCCAGTAATTAATACTTCGTAAAACCAAATCCACGTGTGAGCAGAAGAATTTCGTGAATTCAAAATGAAAAGTTCAAATTTCAAAGTGAAATTCATTTTCCATTTTAGTAAGAGCCAGCAGTACAAACTGTTTATCAAGTGTCAATTAGCTAGGTATTAGTTATGGAACATAAAAAAAAAAAAAAATGTAATGCAATAATCAATTCAAAGAACTAGCCTTTAGCCTGGAGTGAATCTTAAAATTTAGGTCTACATATTATAATTCAGAGCAATAATGAAAATTGATAATTGCTTCTTGTATTTCAATTAAAAGACAAAAATTCACAAATTTCTATTCAGAGTTAATTATTATAAAATCGTTTTTTTTCAGTGAAAGCTAGTGAAGTAATAAGTAATTTATTGATAGATAACAATTATTTATGGATGATGTCAAGCCATTGCCAGTACATATTTGGTTTGTTTGTTTGTTTGTTTGTTTTGATAGATGTCGGGTAATTACGAAAACAAACACGAAATGCTGTTTGCACTTGCGATCAGTCAAGAGCAATCCAATGACCGCGTCCATCATCGATGGCAATAGGATGTGATAGGATGTGTGTACAGGTACGTATTCTACTTGACATCGATACGGGCTGGCAGAAATAATTATTGGGAGGGAGGGATAAGTACACCCTCTCAAGTGGCAATGTACTTGAAAAATATCATACATACGATCATGACAAGTGGAGAAAGCGCGTTAAGGAATTCATGATTTTCCAAATTAATGATAATGAAAAGGTCAGTGAAGGCTATCTATATCTAGATTGACAACTGTGAATAGGCCTGATGAAAATCCTCGACAAAAGTGAACATTAAATATAGTACCGGTACACGTAATCAATTGATGTCATATTAGGAAGCGCACAAATTCACATTCTGGTATCTAATCAATGAATAGGCCCTAGACATACTAGTGGGTTATTAATCAGACTTCTGGATCCACACCAACAAATGGGCATCTAGAGATATCTTGATTGGTTATTTCAAAATTCCCCAAATAAACCGCTCACTTGATTGGATGTCAAGTTGTGATGTCAGTGGACGGGGAAAATTGTTAGTTAAAAACATTAGTTTGTAGCTAAAGCAATAGTTAATCAATAGTTTAAACATTAGTTTTTAGCGTAAGCTATTTGGTTTTTCGAAGGTCATCAGTCTCTACACTCGTCAGTGCTATGATGAACCTGCCCAAGATATTTGCTGAGTTTCAAAATTTTAAAATAGCACTAATTAACTGGGAAGAATAATGCTTAGGCCTACACATTAGAGAGTATACTGTAAATGAGTCATTTAAGGCCCTACTTATATTAAATATGAACTTGTAAAAACTATAATTATTTGCATACTACCATTTGAAGGCCAATATATGAAGTTGAAACAGTTTGAAACAGTTCAAACCAATTTCCTTTCAAGATTATTTGATCTCATCATTCTCTACTAAATTCTTAAAGTTAGTAAGTCAGTGTTATTTAGAGGAGTTCAATGACTCGAGGTTATAAGTGGCTACTGTCAACTTAGGGAAAGGGACACATTATTGTACACCATAAATCGAGTAGGCCTATTAGTAGAATGACAATAGAAAACCGAGAAAGTATCACACGATAAATCCAACAAATTAGTAGGTCCAGACGAGTAACGAGCCTTAATAAATACCAAGGCCTGGATGAAATGTGTGTCTATATATATAGGGCCTATATATATTTTCATTTTTTTTCAGGACTAGATGTATGTTTTTAAATTATATAAATTACTGGCCTGTTGTAATCTTTTAGGCCTACTAGAAAGTAGAAACCAATAGAAGTTTTACCGTGCATACACAAATTACTCAATATATAAATGTCATCATACCGTAAAAGTTACATAATCTTAAAAGTTGAAATTAGCATGTGATAAACATTCCTATATTCAACTGTGGTCACCTAAAGATAAGCACCAAGTCGATGACATATTAAGCTTTGTTTATCGAGGGACTTTTTACTTGTTATCCGTGGGCGGTTATTCTTTATTCATGTGACACCTTAGAAGGCAAAGCTTCACAATAATAACGTTGATAATTGCTCAAACCATAACTGGACCGGTTAGATCATATGTTTACAGGTTTACCATTATTACAATCACATATATAACTAGTGGAACCTCATTTGAACGTTTTTCAGGGGACCACATTGAAAAAATGTATTATTGTGACAAACTTACTACATGGTAATGAATCTATTTATGGGAGCCGATTTAGCGAAATGTCAGTGTTTTTGTGATAACTTTCGAACGGAATGAGATATTAAAATTCTAATATCGAGAAAATATAGATTTTTTAATACAGGTCTTCAAGATGGTACTTGAGTAAAATCTCTTCATCTTCTATTGTATAATTGTCAATATTGTACACTGCTGAGAAACGTTTCTTTTTTAGCGGTATACGCGTGAGAATTATACTACAGTAGGCCTACATGAGTTGAATATAATTATAGCTTATACCATCTTGAAGGTACTACAAATATCTGTGCTTCCTCTACATTAGAATTTTGATAACTCATTACATTTGAAAGTTATCACTGATAGTTTGTTACATCAACTCCCATGCACTCTTCAACGTGGGGAGCATATGGGTGGGATCAAAAAATAAAACTTTACCTAAACTTTACTTTAAACTTTAGTAATTTGCAAAATCTTACCTTCAGCACCAGTCTTGCTGACCTTCTCCGAACCAGCAAGATCTACAAGGTATAGCTTTCCAGATAGTTTCTTTTGGTTCTCCAGGTTCTCTTGTTTCACGTTGATTAGGAAAACACTGTGAGAACGAGAACTGTGCTCGTTCATGTCTGTAAAAATCAAAAACAATTAAGCCAACGGTAAATAAATTCAAGAAAATTCCACGAGACGAAGCAGAATGTGATGTTTCTCGTTATAAAAGAGCAAGAAATCAAATGTGTTGACACAAGGTACAAACATTTCAACTCTACAAAAAATCTTTCAATTATATATACTGGGTTGGGTAACTGTAATATTATTATTAAGAAGTTCAGTCTTTAGAATTAATATGCTGAAAAAAGTTGCAAAGCTCTAATTTACTTACGGCCTTCTCTCATTTAGGCACAGGAAGCTAGAATAAGTAAAATGTCCTTCATCGTATTATATGGCCAACAAATATTAGAGATATATATATAGGCCTATATTGGCCCCATTGGCATTTCAAGATTACACAAAAATAAGACTGTTGACTCAGTTTACCTGAAGAAGACAACCGAGTATGTTGTCGAAATATTGTCGTTTCTTTAATTTTTAATTTTTTTGACAAATACCGTGCTTGTTCAACAGTACGCTTTTTTAACAAGACTGTTGGGGCTACCCATTTTTTCTTTTCACAATCATCAGGTGGTTTTAATCAAGTACCGATAGATCTAATCTATTGGTTACTTACTTGTAACGGCTATATGTCGATTCGATTTGCCTTCCTCGATAACTTCGAACACCTCATCAGGACTCGAGACAAATCTTTCAGTGGCACCTTTCACAAAGGGCACTCGATTTTTGTCTTCATGTACGCTGAGATTGACTTTGGATATATCGAGCAAATCTCGGATTTTATCCATATAGATTTCATAATAGGATACTTTTATGTGGAACTCCAGGTTCTCTTCCATTGCGTAAATATGGTTAAAAATGTCCTGGACAATGCGTGGGATGATACCCTGTTTTGCGGGATCACCAATAACTCCTTCCATCGTATGAGTTTTGCCGGACGATGTCTGTCCATAGGCAAATATCGTTCCATTGAATCCCGAGAGGACATCTGATGACAAAGAATGGGTTAATAAATATAAAAATAATTGAAGTAGAATGCAGTCTATAGAACACAATAAATCATATGGGCCTAGATTGGCCGTTTTTCTTACCAGAAACAATAGATTTTGCCGCTTCATTATACACTTTCTCTTGTGTCGCATTTGGTTTGAAAACTTTATCGAAGAGGAAGACTTTGCTCTAGAAAATAAAACAGAAACATTTCAGAATTCATATTTTGTTCGTAGTGTCTACCCAGCCAGCCATCTGGCAAAATAATATCTAGAATCTCACTCGAACGGCCACATAGGTGTCTCAATTACCGACTTACAGTACTTGTAGTACTTAGGCCTATTATGGCGAAAGTAATGATACAGGCTTACGCTAGACGTGAATCATTGCAGCACATTGGTTAGCATGGCTGACTCCCGTATCAGGGTTCGATTCCTGCTGATGTGAAACTTTTTTCAACTTCATAAATTGGTGTCTTGAGAGCAGAGTTACGGGTAAGATTATTATTAGCCTATTTCTTTTTTTTTACATCGCCCTGAAATGAAATTATCTAGGCCTAAATACAAGGCCGGCAGTGTTGAGGTCGATAAAGTAGACTGCCTAGTCCAAGATGGCAGTGGACAGCTGAATGGTTTTTCATTATTTCTCCGGGTGGCGAGCAGGTTAGACACGGCATATTTTGTTTTATTGGAAAACCATAAGAAAATAATAAAGAGAAACTGAGGATGATAATTATTGTTGTTTACCGGTACCTACTTCTCTGGGGACATCGGTGAACGATTTCAAGTAGTTCGACTAAAAAGGAAAGAAGGAAAGGAAGGATAAGAAAGGACAGACAGAAACAGTGACTATTGAGGTAGGTATAATGTCCAGGCTGGAATTTGGTATTGAGCTGGAAGTGAGGTTAATAATGTCATAAAAACTCCCTTTGTCCTTCCCCATTAGTCATGCCCTAAAATAAACTGGACTTGCAACTTCTGATCCCATGTTACTGGTGATAGATAATGGGTAGAATAAGTGACAATTTAAAAGCAAGTAAATACAAGACGGCTTACCCCAATCGCAATGCAGTTCTCTTCTGTACCAGATGGGAATTTACAAATAAATTTTGACCCAGCTCTTTCTTCCGAATCGTTTAACGGCCTAAACCTACACACAACACGAATGCTGTCTTCGGCAGCTATTTCTCGTATAACCGGTTCAGTTGCCATTTTATAATGAGAAAATGAACTATTAATTGTTAACTGATAATAATTTAGAACTGAAAACTGTGCATTAATTACATTAAAACGGTGTAAACGAAACAAATTGACATTACAGCAAGATGGCTCCCATTGAGATAGGCCAGCAGAAATTCATGAGCCTAATGGAAAAATGCGTTGGAAATTTTTAAATGCAAACTTCACATTAAAAAGATGACAATAATTGATTCACTATTAATTTGATGACAAGTTGTATATATTTTTTACACAATAAATTGTGTAAAACTTAATGAAAAACGTCTAAAATGAGACTGCCCAACACTGCCGCAACCTACGTGCGGACGACGCGTTGGGATTGGCTATTTGTGTTATGACGTCTTCGTCACGATGCTGAGCATGCGCAAGTTTATTGATCTTATAATGCCCATCCCCTCTACCCTGTGTAAGGTATGCAATTCAAAGACACGGGTTCGGTTCTTGGTTGGGTTGATTGATAAGGGTTGATTCGCCAAGTAATAAATGATTACATCATAACAATAGTTGTGTACGCTATGAAGTATAATGTTCATAGAAAGCTCTGTTAAGAATGGCGTTGTACGCTTCGTTCCTAGACATGAACGTCGCGTGTCATTTTGATTTTTGACAGTAAACGATATGTTAAATGAAGCCGAAATACATGGTCCTTGTAAAATAAATTGTATTCCACGAATACTGACTTTGATATTTCCTTTGGTTTAGATCCTTTTTGATATTTTACAGGAGTCTTGAAAACATATTGGACCACATATATAGAAAAGTTCGTAGCATTTGGTTCAGCCGTCGTTTCCGAAACGAAATCGAATTTTCATCCTTTTTTTTCTATAAGATCATGTGACCCATGACGGCAGAGGTGTTATTTCCTATCCTATATCTATTTCCTTCGTTTGATCCCGGCACTTGATATTGATGATAGGATCAGAGTTATAGGAATTTAATTCCTATGGGAAAAGGTAGAAAGAAGATAGTTTCTAAAATTTGGTGGGTTGGAAGAAAGAAAACATCTCAGACACAAAATACGCATCGATTTTTGTAAGCTGGTTAGATAGATAGATAGAATAGATAGAATGTCTTTATTTTATAATGTACAGAATACAATTTAAAAAAGGCGAGGATTCGGTCTGGTGACCGTTCTTCCACCTAACCATATGTGAACACAAACATAAAACATGGTTGAGAGACAACCATTTAAATAAATTGAATATATGACTTGCGTCTGCTTGAAACTCATGTGCACTAAATTTGACGATCATTATCATTTTTTTTTTTTTAATAACATCGAAACTTGATACAAAATCATTGTTCCCCAATTAAGGCTATGGATGGAAGATTAGATCGTTTGAACGGGGCACCACGAGGGCGATCTTACCCTTATCTTTTCATTATCATAGAAAATACTTGACCAGTGTTATTAAACGTGTAAACAATATATACATATGTACAAAAGTTCTGTCGGTATTTTCTTTTTAATTTAATTTTAAAATTGTAGAATTGAATATTTTTGAATGCTCAGTAAAATTATTATATAATTCAGAAAGAGGTTCGACAATTTCTAGAACTCGATGAATCTATATTTTAGATATATAGACGAATACATTTTTTATTATCAACATCGAAAATTTGACACAATTCGACAGAATAGCGCCCAATTACTGCTGAGTATGACAACGTAGGATCGTTCTGACAGGGCAGTCTTACCACCCCACATATACCTAATTATAATAGGGATGAATATAAAATTAGTATAATAAGTAATACAAGTGTATTGATATATATTTATTGATATTGTATTAACAATTTTAGTTACGACGAAAGTCAATCTCAACATAAAAAAAAACGGCGACGAGGGAATTGGAAATTCATATCCACAAAATAATTTCGTAGTCTGCAATTGGAGACGTTTTTAAAGAAACTAAATATTCCAGTTCCAGATCGATCTTCCCGTTTTCATCCTGGAAAGTCACGTTCCAGAGGATATCAAGTAAACATGAACTTTGCCTACAGGGAAAAATCGTGACAATGTAAATAAGTGAACAGATGTGGGTTAGCACATAAGGAAGGCGGCATGCTAGGGAGACCATTAGGGGATGGTAGATGGAAACAGGTCTGGCTCACGCCATTAGTTTATATGGCGCCACATCGGCTAGGTATATACCGACATGTATATATATATGTATATATACGGCTCAATAAATTGGGAAATACATGATAACCTTGAAATGAGTTTGCCACGATGTCATAGTAGAAAAGGGGTAAACTGCAAAGGAGGGGTAAGGTATGGAATAGGGGGTATCACTGCTCAATTAAAAGTTTGAAGTTAACTTCATTAGTTTCGGTTCGGCGACGAAAAACCAAGGTTATAAGATATATACTGGCACTTTAATTTTACGTTGGTTAGTAAACCATGAAAGTGAATAACACTAACAAGAAAATAACTGTTTTTTATTAGGAATTAAAAAAGGAGGTTTGATCGGTAGGATTTTAACAATTTTAATGTGAGGTAAATTACAAATTTTATGAATAAGTGTACAACTTTAAATGCACACAAGTTGATTTTGTAAATATGTATCTTCAAAATCAAATTTGTGTGGCCCTAATTGTTGTAATATTAGCACGAGGATGGACTCAATTTTGGTTTCACAAAATGTTTTTTTCGTTTTTTTGTCAATTGAAAATGGTAACCCTTTTATTGTATCTTTCTTTATTCTATTCAAGTCATACTGTATTTTGTATTGTTGATAATTGTTGCACAAATATTCAAAAATGTTTATGCCTTTTGGGTCGCTTGCCATACATAATTATGTAACTGCATCTAAGTAAAGATTTTGAAGTATAATTCATAGGCCTACATGAGATTTTCATTTTATTTCATTTTATTTTAAATAATTTTATTCTTGCATTTAAACAAAAATTCAAATAAAGCATTTTCTTCGAAGTGAGCAAACAACAAAAATAATAACAACAACATCACCACCAACGACGACGACAACAACAGAAATACAACAACAATAATAATAATGATGGTGAACAAAAAAAAAAAAAAATATATGGTAAAACAATGCTAACTGCTGCTAATTAATAAAATTAATATAATTTATTTATACTATTATATTATTTTATTGTGGTTGAACAATGCACTAAGATGGTATCAATTTTAAAATGATTTTGATGCTATTTAATGGAAGTTGAAAGAACCCCACATAATACAAGGTCTTGTGTGCGAGCGCTGAATACGAACAATTTTGTCCTAATATTTTATAACTTTATTATTCGATAAAAGAATTACGTTATATTATTCACCTACATTAGTGTGTATAATAATATCAGAAATATTAAATTGAAAATAATGAATAATAATAATTAAAATGACAATAATCGTAATTTATTTAAATCATTAAATAATATTTCTGGCAAAAATACTTTCCACGAATAAAGTACCCATTATCAACAAGTGACATTTAAAAAAATCCCAATTTTAAAATCATCAACGCTCACTGTTATTCTCAAGTCTAGATGGGTTCGAGTGTGTCACATGTTCTCACATGTTCGTTACATGTACAGTTTTCACATGTTCTAATGTCTTCAAAATGAATTCTTGATTGTTGTACTCTAGATATTTATTATTTGAAGCTTGCCATCTCTCGCCGTATAATCTACTAGAATGAGAGTACATGGAAGTACTGCACTAAAACTGAAAGTGGATTGGTCAATAAAATCTAGTATACATTACAATATACTTGGTCACGAGATAACGTTAGTAACGACAATGTTATTCGAAACTACGAATGAGCGGAAGGTTAATTACAGCTTGACGTTCAGAATTGCCTAAACATTACTAATAAAATTCTAGAATACAATTTGACTTCTAACATTGCACTTTGTGTATCAGTATCTCTGAGAATGTTTTGTTTCTTATTCATATTATGTATAATATAATATGGGTGGTGGGATCGTCCTTGTAGTGCCCTGTTTGTAAGATCCAAATTTATTATCCCTGGCCTTATTTTGGGAACAATTATTTTATGTCAAGTTTTTGTTGTTATATATAAAAGAAATTAATTATATCGAATAACTAATATGTTAGATATGCCATAACTTGGTGAAAATATTGTACTCTCTTCCAGCATTTCAAGCGAGAGTTACCTACTTTCATTACAACTTCAGCTGGTCTTCTCCATATTAATTTTAATGGAACTTACACTAAAATGCATCATTTTTAAATATGATGTTCATAAAATATTATGTATAAAATAAAATATGGGGAGTAATGATTTTGTATCAAGGTTAGATGTTAATAATGATGAAAAAAAATAAAAATGTATGTAGAAATAATCAGTTGAACATTAACATTGTTTATTGTAGGTCTATATTACCTAACATAACAATATGTTTTTGTTGATTTAAAAAAAATCAATATTATGATTCAAAATTCAAGGTAGGGGCCTACCTGTTGATAAAGCAATTGCTTTCAAATGTTGTATACCTATAGCTGAAAAAGGTAGGCTTAATTATATTTATATTACCAAACGCTGATTATTGTTTGCTTAATGACCCCTCCAACAGGTAGACTATACAGGGATACAAATCAGCAGGTGATAATGAAACTATAAAGAAATGATAAGTGAAAGGACATTTACAAAAATTCATGCTTTTTGCAGAACATGAACTTATATCCATTGGTAACTTCGGTTTCTACAGCGGTATCTTAGTTGATTGAGCTAGGTGGCATGGTACCAAACCATATTCGCTACTATTTCTATATTTCATCTTATGATCAATATAATTTATTTTTCACATTTTGGTTAATTAAGAGATATTTTATTCTAATCACCAAATATAGCATTCAATCGTAGTAAATGGTAGTGTTTCTAATCGTAAATCTCATTCTGAAAAATTACTGACCCCCAAAATTCCTCAGCTATTTAAATATAAGGTGATGTATCTGCGTTAGTTATGATAGAAGATTTTTTTCGCGTGTACAGTACAATTTTTTCAATTTGAAATTCAGTGGATAGAAAAATAACCATTTTGATATACAGGGTATAAAGTTTGAATAGTCAAAATATTAAATATCATGAGCTTATAAGTCAAGATTCAAAACTCTGTTAGAGACAAGAACTATTGTTTGAATTCCAGCAATTATTGGAGTTCGATTAATGAGAGCCTACTGTACAAGTATAGCAGGAAAGCCAGGAATAAAATAAATATTACTGTAATATATAGAAATAAAAACACAAATATACAGTCTACAATAATTTATTGTTTTTGATTGTGAATACACAGTAAATTTATTTGTTAAATATACAAAAAGAAAACATGTTAAGGCACTGAACACAGGCACGGATTATTTCATAATCATTTCAATTTATATAATAATATAATATATTAATGCACCATATTATTAATAATACTACATAATCCATTTTTTTAAATATCTGCAACCTGGCAAATCGAATTGAACATACATAATCTTATTTATAATTATTAATACGTATATAACATTATATCACTGGGATTTACGATATCGATCCAAAGGGGCGTCGAAAAGTCTCAAACGAATAATTAATAATACGTAGCCTCCACGAACAAACTTTGGTTGCATCTAATTCAGCTTTAAGACTTGAGCTCATTCTAACATTTATTACGGATCACAAGAAGTATTTGTTATACATTTTAAAATGTTCATTATTAGCGTTTCGTTGATAATTTACGATTTAAGGCGAAAACAAATGGAGCCTGCTCTTATACAGACATCTTTCGTTATTCACCTATTTTTGTAATTCTACACGCTGTGAGAAGAAAAAAGTAAACAAACAGAAGAGTGATAAAAAGAACCTGCATTTGTAAGCCGTAACTGCATTGAACATTTCGAACAGTAGGATGCCTACTGTCAATTGTAATTTGTAGTAGTCGACTTCGATTCAACTAATAGTTTTGTATGTATTCCAACTCTAAACAAGGAAACCCGAATAAAATCAGTGTTGATCATGGTAAGCTGGCTGGTCTAGTTTTCACGTATTAAATAAATAGCCAACGTACAATTACAAACATGTTCTTTCGTAATAAAGTGTTTGTTTGTTTAATTACGGTTCCTTACACAAAACAAAATCGATGGAAAATAGGGTATTAGATAACCATTTAAAGTTTTCACAAAAAACAAATAATGATAAAAGTCGTAAACTACTCAAATTACGTAAGTATTAAATAAAGTCCGTCGAAACTGACAAGTCTACTTTGATTTCACTCGCACAGGCGCAGGCAACACAGACGTCAGCACCTCACCGGCCGATCGACTGGCGAACTGGCCACACTCAAGGTCATGCTATCCGACGTCGAGACGTGCCGGTTGCAACACTGCGTGACCGGATACGTCGTGCAGCAGCCGTCCTCGCAGTTCTTCGGCCGCTTGTTCACCGGCAGGTCCTCGTCCGACTCGGCGCGACATTCCGCCTCCTGCGACATCTCCACGACCATCCTCCGCTCCTTGTAGTCGGCCACGATCTTACCGCACTCCGCCATCTCGTTCACTCTCCCTTCGTTCCCGTTGTGTACCGTCACTCTTTCCACGCAACTCACGTCGAAACCATCCTTCTTGTGACCGCCGTCGATAATAAAATCTTGCGACATTTGTACGACTACCCCGTTAATTCTTCTACTTTCTTCCGTATAACCGTTCTCTATTCCGTGCATTTGTAAACTATTCGAACATTCTTCTATTTTCTTATCTTTACTATCAATAATAAAATCTTGCGACATCTGTATAACGACCCCGTTTATCCTACCCGAATCCTCCGTCGAGTCTATAACGTGCATTTGTAAACTATTTTGACATTCTTCTACTTTCTTATCGTTACTATCGATTATGAAATCTTGCGACATTTGCACGACGACTCCGTTCGACCGTCCCGTTTCTTCCGTCGTCACGTCTATCCCGCTCATTTCTATCAGCTGATTGGCCACGGCGAGTTCAGTCTCTAGTAGGATGTCGCGGCAGCTCCGCGCGCCGGTCGAACGGAACCACGGGTGGTCGAGGCACTGGCGAGCCGTCAGTCGCTTCTTCGGTTCGACGCGGAGTGTGGCTCGGATGAAGTCTTTGGCAGTCGGCGAGACGTCGTCGAACAATTCGTCGGGGAATGTGAGCGAGCACTGCGAGATGTTCAGGAAGGTCTCTTGTTTGTTGTCGCCGCCAAACGGAGAGAAGCCGGTGAGGAGGACGTACGCTAGAACGCCGACGGACCTGAGATGGGACGAGGGAACAAACGTAATATTAGAATCGAATATTAATTTTCAACGGAGCATTATTTACAGACGATGCGTTGGCAAAAATTTTGACCTATGAAAATGTGAAATTGAAAAACTATGCGAGTCAAGTCGGTCAACTCAAAATATTTACTTTTTAATTTGTCGTTTTTATTAATACGATGATATTTAAATTAACTAGATACTGTATGTTGTCATTGTATATTTTGTCATGAATCTTCATCAAAATCTATATAATGGCTATGCACATACAATTAGTCAATTACTAAGCAAAATGAGATTAATATATTATAAGTTCATGTTTTGTACAGGACACTTGAAACCATTTACAATAACGATGCGTAAACCACTTGTCCTGTGCGCTAGTGGTGTGCGATAGGGAAGACGGCTCGATTGGAAACTTTATCTATCAAGGATGCAAGAATAACTTCATCATCACTTAGTTCTCAGTTAACCTACCAGATGTCAGTAGCAAGCGTGATCGGCTCGTAGCTGAGGATCTCCGGCGCTGTAAACAAAACAATAACACTGGTAAAATATGCTCCTACACGTGAACGGTAATATCTTTAACTATACGATGATTGTTTTGTCAACGACCCCACCAACAGCTATGTTATTTGTGTGTACGAATGAGCGGGTGATAGATGAATGATGTGTACAAAACACATGCCTAGTTGCTCAGCTGATTTGAACCAGAACGGGCAGCTCTTGTGAGGGGGAGCGTAACATTTCCAGCGGCAACACAGCATATGAAATATTGTAGAGATTTTCCGTTGAAACACATCGTAGTGAAATTGCTTCACACCGTTCAAGTAAGTGTCTTCTTAAATATTGTAGATCCAAAATAAACATTCACATTAGGTTACAATCGTTACATGTTATATGTAGATTACGAGGT
Organism: Brachyptera putata; assembly: GCA_907164805.1. Lineage (NCBI taxonomy): Eukaryota > Metazoa > Arthropoda > Insecta > Plecoptera > Taeniopterygidae > Brachyptera > Brachyptera putata. Next base: position 18,352,132 of record OU015471.1, on the reverse strand, counting down.
GATGTGATGAATGAGTGAGTGCGTGATAGGTGAGATAAAAATATTTAAAACAAATAGAAAGATGGCAGAAGGGAGTAGAGAATGGAATAGTGAATCGAGGGAAGGAATGGAGTCAAGTGAAAGAAGAGAAATGGTGGGAGAATAGACAACGGTGGAGGGAAATCATAAGAAGAAAGAAGAGGAAGATGACAGTAGGAGTGAAGAAGAGTGCAAGGAAGTGGTTACATAACTCAAAACTGGCAGAATCCAAGTTTTCATTGCAATCTGCCCTAGACATTTTGGTGGGTATCACCCCCTGACCCAACTTAGTAGATCATCTGGGCTCAAGATGACGCAAGACATATCCAAGTTTAGTATAATATATTATGAATCATGATTTTTCCTTATGTGATATTACTGTATTAGACTAGAACTTGACTATTTTGCAGAATTGATGGAATTTGGCAGGTTGCGATTTTGTATTGCAAGTGCTGTCAACACTGTATTTGTATGGTCATTTACACAGTCTGTAATTTTTCCCTCGGAGAACTAGGCTCGTCTAGGACTAGGAAGCTCAGCGCGTTCGAAACATGACATTAAAAATACTACACGATAACGAACGTCAGGTTTTAACAATATTTTCAGATTCACAACCTACACCATCTACAGCTCTAGATCCTTACCAACATAATCGGGGGTGCCCAGAATCTCCCGGACCTCGATTCCCGACTGGATGACGCGGGAAATGCCGAAGTCGCACAGCTTCACATCGCAGTCAGGATAAGCGCCGGTCAGCAACAGGTTCTGCGGCTAGAAACAGTGAGAAACGCTGTTAATATAATGTTTTCTATTTTACATAGGGTTTAACGACGTCCTTCTTCTTCTTTTTTTTTTTTAATGTTGCTTAACGACCTCTCTTTCTACGAGTCTCCATTCTCTGTCTGTCCACCATCTTTCTTCGTCCACTTCAAACTTATATTAAAAAGCGTACTGTTGGACAGTGCATGGTACTTGTCAAGAATTTAAAAAATGAATATAAAAATTGAAAGACAATATTTCAACAGCATACTCGGCTGTCTTCCTCAGGCCAACTGACAACCCAACACCTGTGACAAAAACAGCTGAGCGCTCTCCCGCGCAATCCGACTGGAGCGACCTCTAGAGGTGCACTCTCCGCTCTCCCGCGCAATCCGAAAAGGAAACTTATAGAATCGGCTTTTATTTCTTGCTCGGACAACGTCATTAGCCAAGCTAGCTCGCATTTTGATGATTCGTGGCGCTCTCTACTTTCACCTTCTATCAAACTAATTTCTATGTCGGCAAAACAGTTTTTACCACCTGACGTTTCGACTGTGCACCTCTAGAGGTCGCTCCAGTCGGATTGCTCGGGAGAGCGCTCAGTTGTTTTTGTCACAGGTGTTCGGTTGTCAGTTGACCTGAGGAAGCAGCCGAGTATGCTGATGAAATATTGTCTTTCAATTTTTATACTTATTTTTTAGATTCTTGACAAGTACCGTGCACTTTCCAACAGTACGCTTTTTTATCTATATCGTCACGGTATATTCTTCTTCTTCTGTTAACCACTCCAAACTTCTACTTCTTTCCCCCAGTTAAATACACAGCACTTTCCTTCCATGAGTACAATGCCGGCAAATATTTAGGGTCAAGGACAGGGTCACGATCGCTAGACTGCATGATTCTTGACAAAATTGGACTTTAATTCCATTAATTAATTCCCTGAATGGATAACAGCGATAGTATTAGATTAGAGTACTGGTATTTAGATATGACTTTATTAAAATTAATCATATCCTTGATTACGTCTTATCTTAATATCGCAACACGGTTTGAAGTGTTTGTTTTGATTTAATAGACGTAATCCAATTTTTATTCCGTTGTCACTGTCATACTCTTGAATCTATTTCATTTTTTAATTTACCATACTTACATAAAAAATAAGTGATGCTACCAATTTACAAGGTAACCAACTAATTTCTTCATATTTAACTTTCTCAATTCATCGACAAGGAGCCGGGAAAGATAGAAACTTGGAAACGGCTTATAGCAAAATCAGTCAGCATTTGATATTTAGTTTAAACTTTAAACATCTTGAAACAAATACATTTTACACGGGTTGTACAAGTCCTATGTCAATACAAAATAATGCTGTCGCAATATTTAAAAATGTAACGTAATGGAAAGTGGATCATTCCACGTGACGAGGGACATGATAAAAAAAGCATAAAAACTCAAAACGTGGAATTTTTCCCTTTTTTTGTCAGGGAATACAGTAATTACAAGTATTACAGTAATTAAAGGAATATTGGACGTCTTTTCTGCGATACGTGAGTTACCGCACGTTATCTAATTAATTGCGGAAGGATTTTTTTCATATTTTTTTCTCCCATTCCTAAATTACAAATCAGTTTTGGCAGATTCACCCAATTTTTTCGGAAACAGCAGCTTTAGATATTGAGACTTGGGAAGCATTTGTGTTCAATAAAATTGTTCTAAATGATACGTGAGTTACCATGGAATGACCCATGTGTAAGAACGGCCAGACAGTTGTACGTACCTTGAGGTCTAGATGTGCGATGTTCCGATCGTGCAGGAAGCTGAGGCCTTCGAGGATCTGTTTCATCATCTCGATGGCTGTCGGTTCTTGGAGGCCATCTTGCACGTCGAGCACGCTCTGGAGTTCTCCGCCCGACGCGCTGGAAACAAGTTTCAAGGTAAGCTGCAGGTGAGGACGCTTCTCAACGGATTACCAGCCCAATATTAGAGTTTGACTGGAGCAATGGTAATAAAATGAACAGTTCTTTTGAAATGAATATCTAGAATGAAATGTATGAACAGTATTTTCCACTTTTCTCAATTGTACCGGTATGGACTAAGTTCTAAATCAAGATCAGTTATTCGGTTCCTACAATTCAGTAACGTGGATCAGTAACGTTCCCGACTCTATCGATCTACTGAATTCAGCATTTAAAATATAAAATTCAAAAATAAGAATTCCCAACAACTACCCTCCCTTCCACGTTTGTGCCTATCCTTCAACACTAATGATTGGGAGTTTTGCTGTAAATTTCTTCAAAAGATTCAAGTGTATATAGATCACTTCAATATTTGATTTCTTTAGTATTATAGATATATGATGATTGAGACGATGATTTCTAGTTTTCTTTTAAATTAGAGGGGAAAAATAGCATCATCATTCATTCAAATCTACTCCCAGAGTTGTGACGTCCTTACACATTTCAACCCTGTACAGTAAAACGCATCTCTCGAGATCCTCAAGTACCTTACTTCAAACAAAAAATTATATTGATTTAACGAAGCACTGTACTGATGATTGAGATCTGATGTTGATGAATGAGATGATGAGATGAAAGGTTATTTCATTAGGTGTTTTGGATAGTGGGAAGGAGTCGGTCGTGACCTATTGTTAAGGAACCATCCCAGTATTGACCTGAACGACAGAGGGAAACCACGAAAAACTCGTGAACAGGACGGTCAACGATGGCGGGAATCGAGCCCCGGTCTCCTGAATGACAATTCAGTGTTCTAGCCACTTGACCACTCGTCTCAGTCACACTTACATATGAATGTGGTGGCTCAGCAATTCGTTCTAGTGTTGCTAAAAGTGAATCCAAACTCCAATTTCTTCTGTGAAAACTTATATACACAACAAAAACTTAATTTACCCAAAAGTTGGTAATTTTCAGGCTTTTGAAAATTCAAATGAAAATCTCTAAGTCGAGTATCTTACAGTTCGAGCACTAGCGCCATCTCTTGCTGCGTCTCGTACACCTCGTGTAGCCGCACGATGCGCAGGTTGTCGGCAGCCAATCGCAGCACGGCTATCTCGTGCACGATGTCCTTGCGCTGGTCCATCGCGCGACGACGCTTGCGGATGAACTTGGCCGCGTACTCGAGCCCGGTCTGCATGTGCGTGCACTTGCGAACCGCCGCAAACTTGCCCCTGGAACAACGCAGCGACAGCACATGTTAATCAAATGCTCGGAAATAGTCTCGAAAATGCAAATGTGAATGTGCGAAATGAAAATGCGGGAGTGCAATGTTCTTTTGTTTTTTTTAAATAGCGGTACTGGGAGTTTATATATAAATTATAAATATAGTTGGTAGTTTATCTATAAATGTAGACAGTAGTATATAGTAGTGGAGAACAATAACTGTGTGTCAAGTATAGGATGTTACTAATAATAATATAATAATATAGATTTTCATTTCAGAAGATTTTATTATCAAACGAAAAACGTACATGCACATATTTTATAGACCCACCGATTCAATAAATATGATTTGCTGTAGGTCTATTAATTTTTACAATAGAGAAATATAACAGTAAGCATGCAAGGTGTTTATATATATTGAGAAATTCATCTTTACCAATTTTTTATATGTTCACAAACCAGTTCAATTGAATAAAAAGTACATCAACTCCAAGACTTTGCCATTCTATATTTGTGATTGCAATCAGTTTCAAGATAATAAGTCAATGAAGTTATCATTACATTCCTGCTATTCATTGATGTATTATCTTGAAACTGATTGAATTCACAAAATCAGAATGGCATATTGAATATTGATTATATCTTAGAGCATACAATTATCTTGGGATTTATATATACTTTTTATTCATATGTAGGCCCTACAGGACCCTTATTCCTGAGATAAATTAGACGTGAGAAAAATAAAAGTGAGTGAGAAAATGATTATCTCACATGAAATGGCCAATTATTATTCCTGAATCAATTTTTCTTCCTTTTTTCTCATATCTCAATTTGTATTTAACTTCCTATTTTGATGGATCTGATGGTTTTTCACAATCTTTATCGTATTTCATTATCAAGAATACTAAATCTGATGAGAAGTGAAATGAGAAAATTTTCTCACTTTATTTTCTCACATCTGATTTATCTCAGGAATAAGGCTCCTGGTTCCTGAACATAGAAACAAATAGTGATGAAGATGAATTTCTATATTTTTATAAGCATAATTAGTAGACATCATATTCGTACAACAATGTAGACGTAACTCCATGCTAATGATAATTACGTAATTCCGTCAACTACTCATCAGTGATAACAAGTCGGCGTCACGGCACATCGACACGCCCGACCGCTAGTGCTAATTGATAGGAAAGACGGTCGCTCGGTGCAGTCAACTCGACATCGGTGACAACAAGCGATATCTCGCATTACTATCACATGTATTACGGGTTTAATGTTTCGTAGACAGATGTACACTCACGGTCACATAAAATAATTTTCTCTTAATTTTAATTTTAATAAAATCTGCGCATATTTTATGTCTAATTTTATCATGTAGACAATGGAGAAAAACTTTGAACTTTATACTTCTGCATCTATAGCTTTTTATCTATAACAATTATTTTTATAGTAAATTAATTTAAATAGTTCTTACCTAGAACACATTTTTCCCTTAATTATATTAACCCCGTAATTAAATTTTGTATTAAAAAAAAAAAGTTATAAAGCCCAGTGAAATAAGTTACCGGTATAATTATTCATGCTAACAATGATAAAAATAAACTGAAGACCGGAGAAAAATAATAAGGAAGGTAATTAGATAAAAAGGGTACGTTTGTTCCAAGGGTACTACCACCGACGCCATTAGATCTACGCTCTCATAACAGTGCGTCGTTAAACCCAATATATATAGGAATTACCTTTTATAGTATGCATTGAAACTTTAGAAATGTTATTCGGCCATGCATCGAGTGCATTTGTACATAGTCTGCTAGTATTAGTGCATTATAATGTCAGTAGGCCTATATTTTCTTCACAATGCGTTTTAATGTGGCTTGGTTGACCGTTTTATGTGACCGCGAGTGTACGCAATACGTATACACAATAATAAACGTAATAAGCGGGGGAGATAACAGTATTTGACAAGTTTTAATGTAGCGAAGTCGTTATTTTTAGTACGAACAGTTGAATATATAATTACACGGGGACTCCATTTTAAATAAAATAAAAAATGTGTTAATGCAGTAATTATTAACGAATGTACAAAAAATATCATTGATAACCAAAGATGATAACAAGTTAATTCATTATAATTATCGTTAATAAACTAATTCATTATACGTAAAACCAGACCTTATAATAACTACAAAATAAAAAGATTAATTTTTTTATTCTGTATTTATTATTATAACATGTAAACTTGACTCAGAGTCAATGTTCCCCAATAAGGGCTGTAGGCCTATAGATAACGAGGTAGGATCGTTCGGACGGGGCCCCACAAGAGCGATTTTAACACCTACCCGGGTATAAAGAAATAATTAATTGCAATCTGATATTTCGCTAAATCGACTACTTATACGCTCCAAATTGGGAAACAATAACCTTTTCCAAGTTTGAAATATATTTTTTACATACAAAACAACCAATAATTACTCATTTGAAATACTAATAGGCCCTAAAATTACTAATTTTACAAATAAAAAAATTCATTGCGTCATACTCTTTGCTAATTGGTAACAGATTGAACGACATTTCATCAATTAGATAAGGAAGCAGGCTGCTATACGGTGTTGACACATCAAGTACCAACACTTAAAAGTGATTACATGCTAATTATACAGATCAATAACTTGATTGCATTATGAGATAATATCCACACGTACATCCGAAACTATTAATAAGTTGCAATCTTTCTCGAGACATTTCAACATCTAGGTACATACTTGTAGTAGACGTACAGCTTGATCCAAAAGTAAAAGTCCTTTTTACACCCGGCTAAACCAGTCAACTTTGTGATATTGGATAGCAGACCATCAGAAAACGGGTTTTTACTTTTTCACCCTTGGTTACATATGTTATTTTTGTACCTTTAACTAATAGTTAGTGGATTAGTACTCAACTAAGATCCGTAAAACTGGCTCTAAGGCCCGGTTTTACGAAACCGGATCATCCAAACTCAATGACTGGATGAAGCAATAGTAGGGCCCATATTACCAATAATAAAAATGTGTTAATTAAGCTAATTAATCAATTGCAGTACAAAAATAACATTGGTAACCAAGGGTAATAATAAGCTAATCCACTAATTATCGCTTAATCAACAAATTTATTATTCGTAACACCGGGCCTTAGCGGATTGACTTGTTATCACCATGATCACATATGTTATGTTCGTACCTCTAACTAATACTTAGAGCCGATTGTACCAACTGATGATTAAATATTAATTAGTTAATCATTACTTAAGGTACAAAAATAACATAGGTAACCAAGGGTGATAACAAGTTAATTTGCTAATTTTTGCTTAATTCACTAATCATCAGTTGGTACAATCGGCTCTTAGTGGATTAGTACCGGTACTTAACTAAGATTCTTAAAACTGGCTCTAAAGTTCAAGTTTACTTGGGTTAGTTTGGGATGAAATTAACTAAGAACAATAACTTCCAAAAACAAATAAACAACACAACAACAACAACAACAACGTTCGCATGTGGTGATAGAGACGACCGATGAAGAGCGTCTGCCCGACCACCGTATGTGACCGCAAGTATATGTATAGGGAGTAGTTACTGCTTTGTTATTCAGTTCGGCTAAGTTGAAAGGACGTTACTAACAACGAAAACAAAGCACTAAATGTCAACAATATTTTACTAACGATTTCAATCTTGAAAAAGATTAAAAATGATTGGACAGGTGTGATAACAGAGGGCAAGAAAATATATACAAAACAACAGAATAAATTGGTTTTAGAAGTATGGTAATATTACTCTAGTTATTTAACCACGATAATTGTTTTCATTAACTCTAACTGGACTAATCCGGGGGTAGGCTAATTGAAGTTTTTTCAATTATTTAATCCGAAAATAAATAAATTACAACCTACCGGTAGTTGTTTTCATTAACTCTCAGAATAAGACTAACTGGACCAAACCGAACGTAATTAAAGTTCATATCAACGACTTAATCCAAAGACAAAAAATCCCAATATAGTTGTTTTCGTTACCTTTCAGAATAGGCTAACTGGATTAATGCGGAGGTAATTAGAGTTCATTTCAATTATTTAATACTAGGAAAACGCCATATAGGCTATGAGTTGTTAGACGAGCGGATCATAATAGTATGGGTAAAAATGGGTAAAAACTGCTTCGACAGCTGGTACCAATTTAGCACATTTTGTGTTTTTTCTTCAAAATGGCTGACCCGATCGAACTGAGAATTTCCAGAAATGTGTATCAAAATGTAATTCAACTTCACGCAAAATTTCATTTTTTTGGAAAATAAAAATATTTCTTTTTTCCGCTGTGTTATTCTAAGTGTTTTTGAAATTTCTAAAATTCATAAAAAAAAAGTTACCACCCGAAAATGCCACAAAACTATACAGATCTGAGTTAGATGAGGAACCATAATGGAAAAAGTTTGAACTTGATAGCTGTAGCCGTTTGACCTGTGGAGAACCGACAAAAAGACATAAAAACGAACACCAATTTTTTCAGTATGTCAAATTGAATCCTCGCTAAAGCTCGTCTAACAAGAACAATACATCTCAATCTAGTTATTTTCATTAACCCTCAGCATAAAAAAATAGCTGGACCAAATAATTCAAGTTTGTTTAAGTTATTTAATCCAAAAATAAATAAATTCCAGCTAGAACAGTCTAAATTAATACATCTTAATGATATCTAAGTGAAAGCTGAAGGTTTCTATGGACCCATGCAGTGTGTGTAATGACATACGAACATGCACGTGTATGGAGTATTCGTACCACTGAGTTGACTACTATTGTCTAAGTGCATCTTGCACCAGACAACGCTGCACAATGCATGCAATCAAGAGATCGAACCACGTGATACGATGCACTGTGTGAATCAGACGGCAGGCACTACTGGGACAATACGGCATGCGTATCAACATTCTCACAGATTTCAGCACACACACATTTCTGTAGTATTTAGCTCGCATTTTTTTTTTTTTTTTTTAGTTATAACTAGGGCTAGGATGTAAACCTTCAATTATGCTTATAGGTTAGGTTAGCAGGTTGTTTTTGTAACTATAATTATAAAAATAGATGTTCGTTTTTCGAAGAAATTCGCGAATTATTGAATTATACAAGTGACAAATTATTCAATTCTAAAAAATAAAAAAATATATAAAAAAAATAATATTGAATTAATAATATTTAATAATAATTCTATTTAAATATAGGGTAATATAATATATATTTTGAAATTAGTATTATTTAAAAATTAAAATTAGAAAATATTAAAATAGGCCTATTATCAATATGGCCACCCTCCCTCTGTTACCGATGAGATGTATTACCAGGGATAAAAAAGCTATTAATAAGCAAAATAGTTTTTTTGTCTGTATTAATACTTGTGGTTGTGTAATGTAATAACCTGACCTAATCGAAGGACCACAGCTATATATCAAATAATCCGAGTGGGCGTGAAACAGACAATTAAAAGTAGACCTACTTATCATTCCTGCGACATTCCTGGATACATTTTTATAAAGGCATTTGCTTTATTTCAAATGTTGTTTCAGGTAAAATCTTAGTTGTAAAATTCACTGTTCAACACAAACTTTAAATGGTTGGGAACTCTCCTTTTTTCGCTTAAATCACATTTTGAAAAAGAAAATCATCAGATCTGTTTATTTAACGTTTTACATCGACGATTATTATTGGCTTAAAGACTCCACCAACTGCTAGGTCATTTGGGGGTACGAATGAGCGTACGATAGACGAATGGTATTTATAAATGATGATTATTGTTTCCTTAACGACCCCATCAACAGCTAGGTTAACCTAGTACATGCACAATTAACTCTCGTACACAATATTCTACCATAGCACAACTACCCCATAATTAAATGGGGGTACGCATGAGTATAGGTGATAATGAAACTACGAAGTGATGATAAGTGACCAGACGTTTAAAAAAACCCATGCCTTATGCCGGACTGGAACCCATTCAACAGAAACTTCAGTTTCTAAAGCAGTGCCTCGAATGAATGAGCCATGGGGGCGGCTAAATCTTGTCTAGTGCTATTTAAATGTTCTTGTTGTAATCGAGATAGAGCTAGTGGAATAGTGGAGCACATATTGTGTACGCGAGTTAATTGTACTCGTACTCCGTGAGTTCGGACCACCCAGATAATTGTAATAATTACAGGAAGTCTAGAAGATGTAGAACTAGTTTCAGAACTTTGTGAAAACTAGAGACGGAATAAATATAGGCTTTTACCACAAAACAACCAAACGAATTAAGTTTGTTGGCTTGTTTAAGATTAGAAATGGAGGAGGGAAAACAGTAAACATAGTTCCCACCAGGGTGATGATTATTATAAAGTACGGTAAACTGCGATTTATGATGGTTTTGTTTCGGAAGAAAATTACAATAATTTAATTAATTTTTGATATATGTAAGTAGAATGAGAAAGCAAGAGAATGTCTATGAATTATTTGCGGATTATTTTATTTATTATAATTTTAGGGATAATTTTTCGAGATTGTAGGGTGACATTGGAATGGCCGGTTTTTCGTTGACACGATGCATTGTTATCGAGCTTACAAAATCTATTTTTTTTACATTTTCAATCAGTTGATATTTTCATACTATGAATTTTATCAAAAAGTATAGAAATAATTTTCCTTTTTTTTTTAGGATATAATATTTTCATTTAAACCACTCCCTGGCTTATTATAGTTCATAATAATTCGTCCTTAGTAATAACTTTCTTATATATAGCTTCAAGTTTTCGTTTGTTATTTCATAATTAATTACATTTATTCTGTGTCACATACGGCAGCCATGAATATATATATATATATATATATATTCTGTACCCACCAATTTATTTTCCATAATTACCATTATATAATAAAATATAATTTCCATCTGCTACCCTAAAACACGACATAATATCAGTCTACATTTATTATTCAAAGTGAACACGAAAGAAAGTCTCTTCATTTGATGGCTCCACAATCTCACAATACTCATATCGACGAGAGATGAAGGCTTGAACCACCCGTGCTCCAGTGATGTGGGGATAGGGGGGACGGTCGATCGTGACCGCCACCTCTCTTCAATAAAACACAGTAGATCTAATTACTCCAGCCATCTACCGTGTGATAGTCTACGATAGATAAGTGCTTTGGTCTGCAGTATATAGTCTAAATCAGCTGAATTAGCTCATGTGGGAGGAAGCACGCTGAAACACTGCTTGCTAAATGAAGGTTCCGATTGACCGTCTCCCCTCTTGTACACCACAAGCGCGCGGATGGTTCGTACCTCCACCTCTCGCTGATAGGAACGCGCATACAGTGTGAATAAGGCTATACATATTGTAGACTGGTTAAAATCATGACAGGGATGTACAAGGCAGTGGCAACAGTGCGTAAACTCAAGTTCGAGATGAGAAAAAAATTTCAATTGCTGGTTGTAGGCCTATATTATACCGACTGATAATTAGTACGCATCAATAAATAATTAGAGAGTTAACTTGTTATCACCCTTGGTTGTAGAGGCTGTCTTGAGTTCCTATAAGGAGCCCAATATTCACTTAAAATCATCATCAGGATAATCGAGCCATGACGGGAATCGATCCCCGGTCTCCACGAAACACGGTTCATGCACGCTAGCCACTGGTCCACCCGTCTCAGTGACATGTGATTATTGGTGGCTGTATGCCAACATAACAAACTGAATATTAAATAAACATGACAGCGTCCGTTATTACAGCTGGAAGTTTTAGCAATTCACGATTTGAAAAAATGTGACATTACTCAAAATCTGTCAGAAGTAGCATAGCATGTATATAGCATCAACCGCAACTTACATCATAACTTGTACCACTATCGATGAGATATCACACACTTCTCATTGGCGCCCGTCTGGCCAAGTCAGCTAAAGCACTGATTTAGTGACAGAAGTCAGGTCGGGCGTGGGTTCGAGTCCAGTATGAGGCACGGCTATTTGTAGATATCATTCCCGCTTATTCGTTCCCCCCAACCAATCAACATAGATGTTGATCAGCGAAATATGATTACCCGGCATCTGTTATTCTACAATATAGGTATTATTCATTACTATTTTTTTATATTGGGTTTAACGACGCACTGTAATGATAGCGATATGATCTATTGGCGTCGGATGGATGATTAATGAGATGATGGGATGGTGAGATGAAGGTTCTTGGCTAATGGGAAGGATAGTGGGAAGGAAGCAGTCATGGCCGACTTATTATAATATAAATATATAAATTATATATATATATATATATATATATATATATATATATATATATATATATATATATATATATATATATACAAGATCGCCCTTGTGGTGCCCCGTCCGAACAATCCTATATTTCAACCATATAATTAATTGGGGAATAATGATTTTGGATCAAGTTTCGACGTTATAATAACAGACAAAAAAATCTTATTAGCCTATACATGTGCTGGTCAGTTTTTCCGATCACAATTATTGAGGGAAAAAATAGGATTTTACAGACATGAATTATTACGAAAAGTTGACCGGAAAAGATTAAATAAGTCATCAGGTGCAGATAATAATTGTGCAAAATACTAACGAGTCAGGAAATCATAAAAAACAGGTGGTTTGGGATCAAAGGTGCATGCTTTAAAGGAAAACCAGATTTGTTTGCCAACTATTTCTATAGGCCTTGCCACACGGTTCATAATCCGGCCATAAAGTGTTGGTAGGATCGACAGTATAATGGATTTATAATACACTACACTGAATGGTTTATATGAAGCCATTTCAGTAGAATATGTTGAAATAGAAACAATAGCTATAAAATAACAGGCCACACGATTCGAAGTATCATTCGAAATGGTTGGAAAAGTGACAAAATAAAAGGAAAAAGTGATCTGTGACAATTTTCATGTTTTTGCAGAGAGCATGAATGAATGAATATTCTGATTTTGTGGCGCGTCGGTATCTATATGTAATTTTGCGCTTGTTAAAACGGTTTAATTGTCCTTGAAAACAAATTTAAAAAAGCATTTTTATTCAATTATTCAATGTATTTGATATTTTTCTTTTAATTAGCTATAATTCAAGGGTGTCCTTCCAGACCTATGTTTATAGTCAGTGTTAATTTCTGGAAGGAAACTAATCTTAAAACTACTTCCGGTTTGGTGAATACTGAATAGCCACTTCGCATTAAAAGGACTTTTACTTGTTGTTCACTCTGTACATCCCTGGCTCTCTAGGCAATTAGGTGTGCGGCGTGGGATCTTATAGACTATTGTTCCCTCCGCATCCTGCAGGCCTATGTACCTTGCAAGACCCACAACATGACCTGTTGCATGACCGTACTACACTTGCATGCGGTCACACAAAACGGTTTAATACGAAATTAAAACGTGAATTCAAATAAAATCTTCAACAGATTTTTTTCGTACACTACGCGTGAAGTGCGTATATGCACATTGTCTGCTGGTTTTAGTGCGTATAATATCAACATGTTTTCATCAGGATGCATTTCAATGTAGCCTGATCGACTATTTTATGTGACCGCAACCGTACCTAGAGGCACGGCCGGGTTAACACAGGTTATATTTATTTTGTTATAATATATACATTGGGTTCGTTTCAATGACGGTAATGATGACGAAGATCTATTGGCGTCGGTGAATGATGAATGAGACGATGGACGGTTATAAAGTGTTTATGGATAATGGGAAGGAGTCAGTCGTGGCCGGTTCGTAACGAACCATTTGCATTTGCAAAAAATAACAATTACTCTTTTCTAAAATGAAAATTACATGAAAATATACACAATTTTCCCCAAAAAGGAGGATTTTGAAGTTTGATCACAGTCGATAAAATATACCGGAAGGTAGAACTGCTTTACCGACTCAATGAATGTAAGACTAATTGTTATGCGGTATATACACAAGAATGTGGACAAAACCACTTAGAATTACTTCTTTTTACTTGGAATTGCTTCCCACAATCAGCCTTACAATACGTCACATACCAGTGATACCAACTACATTCGTCATCAGTTCACCTGTCATCAGTTGGTACCATCATCAGTCTACACATTCTGATAAGTCATTGTTATTTATTATTTATATCCTTTTATGTCCTTTAAGCGATCAAGATTTCTTGAGAGTAATATAGCAATAATTGCATACAATATACTACATCTCGCGTAAAGGCGTGAGTAATTTTTGTTGCGATGTTGGAAGACACTACTGCTACCTGGTGATCAGTTAACAACTTAACAAAGGATTAGATAATCTTTTAAAAAGATTCGATCCTTCAAATTTCGTATATTTTGGGTTTATTGTTGGGAAAACACAAAATTAAGACAATTAATCGTGATATTTATATACCCAGCATTGTTGTTCTTGAAGCATACCAAAATTTGGAGGTTCCCCTTTTTTTCATTTCTCAGCCATGATATTCGTACGGGTATTATCAAATTTCTATAATTAATTTCTTAAAATCTTATTTTCGACCGATTATTACTCAAAACACGACGATGTAAAATAAGTAACGCCCAGAAACAGTTCAATGGGAATCGGCTTCACCTATACAGCGAATTGCATTCGGAAAAAAAGATTGCATACAAAAAACAAAAGAATAAACATACAAACAGGGAAAGACCCGTTTGGACCGAATCGAAGTTTTCTTTCTCGTTCATCCAACATGAATCATAATTTGTGTGCAATTCAAACGAGCGTTTTATCTAGAAATTCAACAATAAAAAGATAAATCGTTAAAAAAGTAGCATCAAATGTTTCATTATACAACGATATTCTAATCAAAGAAATGATAGCACGTAAACCACACTGCCGACACCTATATGTAGAGTCGAAACCCCCGAGAAATACTGTACAAGCATAGGGAAGACACTCGATCGGAACCGCCAATATACGGAAGTATACGAAGTTGGTTTCCGTTTGTCGTTACTACATATATCCGGCCGGTTCATACGACACGATTGTTGGCGGTTCCCGATCGACCGTCTCCCCTAGAGACTAGTATAACGGTGGGAGGTGTCGATCCGGCAAGACGTTGAAGGAAGTCTAACAGCCGATTGCTTTGCTTTGTTTCATTGCTTCGTGACAGAATAATAATCGTATTTCGCACAAACTGAATAAAATATTTTATCGCTTTCATAACTGAAGTTTTATTGAAAACATTTATAAATACGTATACTTTCCTCTCAGTTATAGATATAAATATCACATCGACTTGATTGAAAGGAATTACACAATCTCGCTGCAAATGTATGGACTTGATGCTTTTGAAAGATGCAGTTGCAGTTCTTATCGTAAACCCCGTCTTGGAATAACCTCAAAATACAAAATACCGAAAGACTCGAAATAACGTCCCAGACATATAAATATGGCGATGATTGTTTGTCATGTTGGTACAGGAGTTTCTTCTTTCGTGGATACAAGTATACCAACTGATTAGCGATTATTTTCAGTTGCTACAAATTTAATATTTCACTCTCATCTCAGGTTCCTAGAACCTTAAAAGAAGATCAAAAAGAAAATCATCTATAATTTGAGATCAAAGAGGGTTGGGTGTATAACAGGGTGGCGATTGGCTTGGAAGGGGGGGAATTGAGGGGGGAAGTAAGTCAGGAGAGAAAACAGACAGCTGAAATCCTAAAATATCCTCGAAAACCTGTCAAATACACAGGCAATCGTATCCTTAATGCGAAACATTTTAGGGAAGAAAAAATACAAATTTATATTCGACCCTGATTGACACTATAAAGAAAAGAAGATAAAAAACCTGAGATTGATGTTCACAGATGTTTTACTAGTAAAAATAGACGTTTCTTGTCGCTAGTTCTGATCGACCGTCTTCACTATGCATTACCATGAACGGCAGAGAGTTTCGACACGTCAACTGTGTAGAGAATGTGCGAAATAGAAAAGGGATGGTGAGGGGGTAGAAGGGGGAGGGAGGGGGGGGGAGATATTTAATCTGTCGATCCAGGGAATCGCATAGTTCTGTTTGTGAGTGAGTAGACTTTATTTTTACGTGTTAGGCCTGTTATACATTGTATCCACGTGAGATGATGGTTCTGATCGACCGTCTCCCCTATCCCACAATACTAACGCACGGGTGTTTCGCGCCGTCGTCTCTCGTCAATACAATTATCAACCGTAGATGAAGGTCCCGATCGACCGTCTCCCGTATCGCTCGACACTAGCGCACGGGTGGTTCGAGACTAGTTAGGAATGGAAACCGCCGGGTTTAGCTACCATTAGGATTCGCGTGGCTATTTTAAAAAGAAAAACATCCTAAAAGATAAGTTTACAAATCCGAAAATAATCGCAAGAAAACGCGTGGTTTTAAAATGCGTATTTTGAGAGACGCTCTAGAGAGAAAAAAACGGTTTTGTGCAAACTTTAGTGCGGTATACGAGATATGAGTATACGAGATATGAGTATACGAGATATGAGTATACGAGATATGAGTATACGAGATATGAGTATACGAGATATGAGTATACGGTATACATGAGAGTAGGAGGTAAAGTACTGGCTATACGAATAAAAAACTACGGGAAAAATATCGAAAAATAAATATTAGAATAATAATGTTATATTTTGATATCCGAACGATCCTACATTTCAGCCTCAATTGGGGAACAATGGGTTTTAATAAGTTTCTATGTTAATATATTTTTTATATATTTCGGTTTGCTTATAATGTCGATTTCATCACACGTTAGTTAGGTTGGTAATTTAACTTACAAATTTTACTGCCAGGTTAAATAAATCAAGTTGCCAATGCTAACCGAAATATCAAAATACACCATAATTATTTGAATAGTTCCATCAGAACACTTTTTATCCGAACAGTTTAGTTTTCAACAGACAATATCCCCCCCCCCTACAACTCGACAACTCTCTCTCCTTCAGTTTCGTTATGCGGGATTCGAACCCACGTTCAATGCTGACTTCAGTGTCTGAGCATGCTTCAAGTGTTATACGAAGCAATTCCACTAAAATAATATCACACGGAGAGCCACTACGATCGTTTATATATGGACGCTGAAAATATCACACTGGATCTACGATCCGATTAAAACAAAAACAATACCAATTCAACCAATATATTTCTTCAGAAATCCAATATTTTAAACTGAAAATATGTGAAAAAATACTCTCAATATACGTTTATAACAATTTAATTTATGTTGACAAGAATAAATCTATTTTATTTATAGTATATAGAAAAATACTGGTAAGACAAAGCTTTATTTTTAAAATAACAACACAGTTAACATCATTTCTTCTAAAATATTTATTTATTCTAGAATCTTTTCACCTGTTTTATAGACAGACAGACGGGGTTGTCGCCTTCCGCGATTACTCAACCTTTCGATCAGGAAGTCAAAACCAATAATAACATCTTAACTATTACAATATCGTATTAATGAATCTGTAAACACAGATCGCGGTGCGCCTCAACATAAACATCATGTCGATGCCAAGACTCTCGTTACTAGCATTAAGAGCGCATGAGAGTCTATTTAGAGACATTTCAGGTAATGGTGAGGATTATATTGAACGGTATGAGGTATAGAAATTCTAAAGGGGGAAATAAGGATATGTTTTATACCTTCAAGATGGCGTAAGTGATTACTATTTAACCATAAATTATATATATATAGGATATATAAGAGGTATTGATGAGTTGTTTGAGGGTTTGGCGACCCGAATATGAGGTATTAGATATTGGGTTTTTCCGTCGCGACGTTTGAGTTGAATTCTTACTCGACGTTTCGGTCTCCATGTTGAGATATTTATATATATATATTATTATTTCGAACTACTTTTTCTAACAAAGTTAGGTATGAGTAAATTTCAAACGGGCACAAAATGTCGACTTGATTTTGCCAGTCCCAAGTCCTCTTCCTCCTACGTCTCCTCTGCCTTATTCTGCTCTTCCTCCTCCTCTTCCATCTCAACTCTTCTCACCACCTCCCTCCATTTCTTTCTTTTCTTCCACCATTTACTGCTCTCAACTTCACTCCATACCTCTCCTCTCTCTTCAACAGCTCTTTTCACTCTCATCATCCATCTCTCTCTCGGTCTCACCACTCTTCTTTTATCTCCGCACATTTATAAATTATAATTACCGTACAAATTTTCAAAAGTATACATACAGCTAAAAGAAGAACTTCTCTATCTGTATACCGTTGACAATTATGCGATGTATAACATGAATAGTTTTTACTTACACCATCTTGAAGGTGTTGCAAATATGAGAGCGTTGAAGAACATAGGCCCTATACCGCAAAAAGTATATACTCAGTAGTGTAACATGGGGTTGGGGGAGCATTTCAATGGATGGTTGTAAAAGTGATCAGGGGTTCATGGAAGGTTTTACACCAAAGCCCATGCCACACAACCTGATATAATTGATTCCGGTATATGCTCTTCAGGCGCCCCGCAAATATCTGTATTTCCCCCTTATCAGAATTTCTATCTTTTACCGTTGGAAAGTGATTGATGATTATTGTTTACTTAACAACCCCACCAACAGCTAGGTTATACACGGGTACGAATGAGCAGATGATTATGAAACTATGAAGTGATGATATTTGAAAGGACGTTTACAAAAACCCATGCCTTATGCGGGACTCGAACCCACGTCCAATGGTGACTTCAGTTTCCGAAGCGGTGCCTCAGCTGACTGAGCTACCGAGGGCGTTATCGCTGAAAAACTGACATTTCACTAAACGACTACCAGGCACTCTTAAAATAAAAACGGTCGGTCGGGAACACTTCCTCCATAAGTGAGAGGATGATACGGGACTGACGCGCGTAGTACGATTGGGAGGTAAGTTCGGTGGCAAAACACCAATTAATGAAGTCAACATATTTCTTGTATCAATCCATCTGACAGGTCAATGAGTTTGTAACATATTATCACAAACAGTTTAACTCGTTATGTTAATTTTTAAAGAAATAATAAATGTAACCATCTGCATAACGTCAAGATCATTAAGAATTGATCGAATATTCCTTTTCCTCGATAGAAATGATTAAACGGTTTACTGTCCTTAATTAAACTTACTATGGTTAACAGCAGGTCAAGACCGACTCCTTCCCAATATATAAAAGCATCTGATAAAATAACCTTCCATCTCATCAACCCATCATTTCATATAATATGTACACCATTCACCGACGCCAATAGATCTTAGTAGATGAACTCAAAATACAATTAACTAAATAAATATAGGTTACATTGTTTCCTTGTTACGTCCGAAAGATGATACCTTAATTGCCATCCTTATAATTTTATGAAGTAATAACTTCATCGAGGATAATAATAATACAAAAATGAATAAATACAAAATATGTGACAAAAAAAGTGATAAAATACAAAATAATATTGTGTTCAGAAAAAGAAAAATGGTTTTAGAAACCAGAAAAATAGATTTTGTACACCAAATTTCTTTCTCACTATCCTTACTTCCCCTTTTCTTAATTTCTTTTTTCATTTCTTCCAGCTGTCCAACTAAATTGGGTATCTTCCTTTTTATCCTATTCCCTTCCAAATATCTCAACTTCTCTTCTCTTTTCACTTCCTCCTTCGGCCTTCCTATAATTTTATTCCTTCCTTCCATCCCAATATAACTGAACACGGCACTATCTATAAACGCATCTCACCTAATTCCTCCGAGGTAGGGAAATAATTGATTGTAATGTAACTTTATCAAGAATAAAAGGAGAAGTTATTAGACGAGCTTTAGCGAGGATTCAATTTGACATACTGAAAAAAATTGGTGTTCGTTTTTTTTCCATGTTTTTTTTGTCGGTTCTTCACAGGTCAAACGGCTACAGCTATCAACTTCAAACTTTTTTTCAATATGGTTCCTCATCTAACTTAGATCTGTATAGTTTTGTGGCATTATCGGGTACTAACCAGAAAAATATATTTTGTACACCCAATTTCTTTCTCACTGTCCTTACTTCCTTTTTCTTCCATTCTTCCATTTCTTCCTTCTATTCATGAATCTGGTTCATCTTTCTTTATGTCCTTTTATCTTACACACATCTTAATTTCCTTTCTCTTTTCACTTCCTTCCATCCCAATATAACTAAACACGAAACTATCTATAAACGCATCTCACTTAATTTCCCCGCGGTCCCCGCATCGAAAGAACTCGCAACTGCCAATGTAACTGCACATGCCAAATCCTCGTCATCGAGACTACAATAGCAGTACAACATACCCAGATCCTACATTATCTCCTTCATCAGGTCACTGGCATTACACATGAACGTGCAAATAGAGCTGCCATGGACCCCACTTGGAATAACGTCCGTACGAGATGAATACTATGACAACAGGTCACTGGCATTACACATGAACGTGCAAATAGAGCTGCCATGGACCTCGCAGCGACCCCCACTTGGAATAACGTCCGTACGAGATGGGCTAATGTTTACTAAAAAGAGGTGAATACTATGACAACATATATAGTGTTAGTGATCAGGGGCGTCGGAACACTTTGAAAGTTGAGGGGGGGGGGGGGGGGCAAGCTCAACAAGTGGCCCCAGTGCTCCCCAGTGGCCAAAAGTTGGGGGTTATCCCCAACTTTTGATACCATTCGTAAATCTCGTCCTGAAAATGACTGGATACTGAAAATACCAGAGCTACAAACAATTATAAAGGTGACATTTTGTTTTTGTTTAGTTGGTAGACGACTTTCCTTCTCTCGTTGCTACAAGTGTATATCAATGACTAGACGGGATAATAACAGTGTGAATGGGTTAACGGAAGACTATGAATGAAAGACGTCCATTGAACGTAAACCGCTGCCGGGCTTCGAACCCGTTTCCTCGTATGGCGGAGACAATGGGCAACGTTTGTTCTCTCTCTTTCTCTCTCTCTCGCTCTTGTCAGTGTAGGAGCATGTCATTAACCTAGCCTCGTAATTAGTATCGAGATAATTAACAGGTCAACAACAGTAACGTATGTTGAGGTTGAAAATGTTCAAGAACTACACTTTAACTCTTCGTGGTAAACATTTGTGTCAACAATGAACAATGGTAAATGCTCTTTCTTGATTGGAGGAAGTACATTTCTTTTTCTAAAACATTTAAAAACGTTAACTAATGTTTTGTATCTACGTAAGATGAGGGTTCCGATTGATCGTCCCCCTATTCGACACCACTAGCGCGCGGGTGGTTCAAGCCGTCACATCTCGAGGATACAACCATAGTATATACTTTCCGCTGTTTTCTGTGATTCCAACAGGTCACTTTAGTCGATTTAGCGAAATCAGTTTTTCGGCGATTAAGTTACTTTCGAACTGTATGAGATATTAAAATTATAATACGAAGGAAACGCAGATATTTCTAATACCTCCAAGACGGTATAAGTAATAAATCATAATAATTGTCAAACGTATACAGCTAAAAAATGTGTCTCAGTGTTTAGGAGACAATGAAAACTTAATCAAAATCATTTCTTGATTAGCGTCAAATGACGTCAACATTGTTGTAATAAGTATAGACAACAATTTCCTCCATATTGTGTTCTCCAATCACACCTTCAGGATCAGTTTGTACACTCCCAAGTTTTCTAGTTGCTATGGTAACCTGACAGACATGCTATTTCCCAATTTAGTTGAAACAATTAGGTTGGAAAATGTAACGTAATTTAGCACGAAAAACTGGGACTAATTTAGCAAGCCCTACATTTGCAGCTAGACCTGGATATGTGTATGCAACCCAGCAGTTGGTTGGGCTCGTTACCCATTTGGTTGTTGTTGTTGTTGTTGTTGTTGTTGTTGTTGTTGGCGCAGCCTAAATGAGGTTGGACCGACCTAATTTAAAATCAGCATACAGTAATCATTTACTTATGCCACGAGAGAAAAAACAAACACTTTTAGAAATTATAAACGACGACCAAAGCTTAATTTTCCAAAAAGTTGATGATTTTCAAGATTTTGAAAATTTAAATTAAAATTTTCGACAAAAAACAATTTTCATTAAAATTTTCGATAAGACCAATTTTTAAGAATATTTTCGACAAAACAAATTTTCGCAAAATTTTTCGACAAAACAAATTTCCACGAAAATTTCAAACAAAATCAATTTTCATGAAAATTTCCAAGACATATTTACACGAAAATTTACACGAATTAATTTTTCAACAAAATTAATTTTCATGAAAATTTTCAACAAAATTAATTTTCATGAAAATTTTCAACAAAATCAATTTCCATTAAAATGTTCAACATTTGTTTCAATTTGTTTTGTTGAAAATTTTCATGAAATTTTTCAACAAAACAAACGTTCATAAAAATGTCCATGACTAAGATGTGTGCAAATAGCAATGCAGTATAGTTCTTATAAAAGGCGATTGTAACACCTTAGCTTGGCTGGTGCACACAATGAGAAGATGACCGCATTCCACTGGACGCCCCCTTACGCCGCGGGACAATGCACGTGTGCCCCTACATAGAGGGACGCCGGCATGCGTGCGACACGAGGGGCGCCGCGACGCTGAATACCGACAACTCATGGAATGGCATGTTCGCTGTTTCACAGATACAAGAATAGGACAACAGATGAGATACCTTCTTCTGGCGACATTATACCTCTCTCTCTTTCTCAGTGACATTTCTTCTCGTTTTATCTTACGCGTATTATAGATCGCAATTTACTATCTTTCTCTCTCTCTCTCTCTCTCTCTCTCTCTTTCTCAGTGACAATTCTTCTCCTTTCTCTTACGCATGTTTTATATCATATCGCAATTTACTCTCTCTCTCTCTCTCTCTCTCTCTCTCTCTCTTTTCTCAGTGAAATTTCTTCTCATTTTCTCTTACGCATGTTATAGATCGCGATTTACTCCCCCCCCCCCCCTCTCTCTCTCTCTCTCTCTCTCTCTCTCTCTCTCTCTCTCTTTCTCAGTGGCATTTCTTCTTCATTTTCTCTTATGCATATTTATAGATCGCAATTTTCTTTGTTTCTTCGTTTCTCTCTCTCTCTCTCTCTCTCTCTCTCTCTCTCTCTCTCTCTCTCTCACACTAGTTTTAGACATGTTATTTCCGTCTTTTTCTATAACTTTTCAGTGACATTTCTTTCTCCTTCATCTCCTCTCTCTCTCTCTCTCTCTCTCTCTCTCTCTCTCTCTCGCGACACCTCATCTCTACCGCAGGATGAGTTGACGGAAATAGAGCAGTGCAATCTGATGTGCGGACACCCGTTCGTCTGGATATATCTGTGTGAATACCTGGACGAGCGAAGCGATACACGACTTAGCAGTTGACTCGAATGTGGAGGTTTCTCAGAAGAAACAAAATAATTTTGACTTGATTGATTTACCCCCAAAATTGAGTAAAATAGATTATACCCGATGCGTATCATTTACAATGTCAACTTAACATATAGGCCTAAGCGATTGTAGTGACTTTCCGTCTGAACATACTGTAGAGAAACTGCTTCACACCAATCAGAGAAGTACCTTACAAAATACCTTCGATCCATAATAAACATTCACACTATGTTACGTGTTATTTGCATGTAACGGTATACGCTGTGAAATAAAAATCAATGGCAAAAATATCGAATGTTACGCTGTTACATACCAGTGATCTGTCAAATCTTTACAAATGATCCGCCACCCACTGTAGCTCAGTCAGCTGAGCCACCGCTTCAGAAAATGAAGACACCGTTGGGCGTGGGTTTGAGTCCCTCATAAGGCATGGGTTATGGTAATTGTCCTTTCGTTCATCACCACTTAATAGATTCATAATCATCTGCTCATTCGTACCCCCGTATAACTAGCTGTTAGTAGGGTCGTTAAGCAAACAATAACCAATTAGAAGTGATCCTTTTTTTGTTATTACAAAATTTGACTCATTAGCATTTTCGACATAAGCCTATATTGTCTGCATCTTGTGATGTATTTGTTGATTTTGTATCTTGCACGCTTTTTTATATTGGGTTCAACGACGCACTGTTATGATAGCGCAGATCTAATGGCGTCGGATGGATGATTAACGAGATGATGGTTTCTTGGGTAATGGGAAGGATAGTGGGAAGGATAGTGGGAAGGAAGCGGTCGTGGCCTATATTGTGGTTACCATCCCGGCATTATCCAAGACTACAGAGGGAACCACGAAAAACCTTGTAAAGATGGACGACGGCGGGGATCGAACCGGGTCCGAAAACCCTCGCCTCCCGGATCACATAAAGCGAGCGCTTTAACCACTACGCTGCATGTACCTGTGGGAACTTGCTCACACTCGAGTGCGATACACGTAGGTCGTTCTCCTCGCGAGACGAACGGTCGTGTCTTGCATGTTTGTTGCTCTTGGCAACGACGGGGGCATTCTTGTGACTGTCTCGTATATATAGCAGAGTATTGATGGAATTATTACAATAATTGGGAGACAGCTAGCAGCGTGCGGGGATCTCGACACCCGAGTGGCGCAGGAAGCTGAGCTGTAATACATTTTCCTCAATTTCTTGGTTTTCAATGTGGATTTTCATTTTTTTTTTTTTGGAATTACCCTACTATAATTATACATCATGTACAATTTAGGTTTAGGCACAGCAAAATTTGTCATACATTTAATTAAATTAAATTAATAACATGTCACGAGATCATTCATTGTTCCCTAATTATAGAGTTAACAGTGCATAGGAGTCGATTTAGCGAAATATTTCAATCAGGTGGCAACTTTTGAAAAGTATGAGATTTCAAAATTTCTAATAAAGGCAAACAACAAATATTTTCAATACCTTCACGATAAAACTATTCAACTCATATCGCATGATTGCCTGAAAAAACTCAAAAAACACGTTTTTATTAATCAATCAAATTATATTTATTCATTCAAATTGTTTATTTTCATTCAAGTGTCGAAAGTATACACACATTTTTACCTCTATACGATTGATAATTAAATTATATCAGCTTAATAGTTCTAACTTATACACCTTGAAGGTATGAAAAAATATGTGTTTCCTCTGTATTGGAATTTTCGAAATCTCATACCGTTCAAACATTATCATCAAAAAACTGATATTCCACCAAACGCTCCTAATAATCAAATGAACAAAAATGTCAACTATTCGAAATAAATACATTAATTTTGCTCCTATAGCATTTCGTACACGCACTCAATAAGTAAAATGTCTCCTTCATGGTCCTACTTTACCTAATTAATAAACACCATCTTTATCATCGAGTAAACACCTCCGCTCTGTTATCTCCATTGCCAACTACCCTGACATACACAGACCGACACGGCCGACCGTCAACGCTAACCCATAGGGGCGACGGTCGATCGGGACCGTCACCTCGGTACCTGAAAGTGGGCAATAAATCTGTTGTCGCACCGACTGAGCCCGAAGACAAACGAGGCCGGTAAACACCAGAAACACATTAGCGATATTAGCGCAGGAATGTGTGAATAACTTGCAGAAGAATAGGTTAATGAGCTCTCTTGAATAGATCACGCATTCCTTCATTGTTTCGTATTAATTCATTCTCTCATGCATATATTAAAAATTAAAAATTGTTTTAATGTGAATTATACGTTGGTTTTTACTGTATTTTATATATTAATAGAATTTTATGAGCGCTTCCCGCAGTAATAAAATATATAAGTATGGTGGAATGATGGGAAGGAGGCGGTCGTGGACTAATATTAAAGGATATCATTTAGCCCTGAAACTAATGAATAATGATGATATATATTTCAATAGTTTTAGAAAAAACTAGAAATCCTAGTCTCAATTTCAGAAATGTTATAATTTTTTTGTCCTTTAGAGACCATGAGCCATGACGTAGGCATTACCAAAGAAACATAAACAGAATCGAGTGATATCCACGTCACGACTAAGAAAAAGGGCCGGGTACTGGAGGACAAACAAATAAATTATTATTTCAGAAATTGAGATGACGAAACGATGTGTTTTTTCTCTAAAATTAGATAAATGAATATTGTATTTATTCGTTAAAATCTAGTTTCAGGGTTGTGATGACCTTTAAGTAACTGAGCAGCCTAGTATTCACATTCAGCTTCAACAACAAAGGAAAACCATATAGGCTAATCAATCACATTGATATGCAGTCATGATGGTCGATCACGACGGGAGTCGAACCCGAGTCTCCTGAATTCTAATGCACTGCCCCCTTGAAGTTACAAAACATAACATCCAATCAAGTGGCCTGTTCATCAGGGGGTATTTTCCAAATCACCAATTAGGGTATCTCAAGTTGTATGGGTCTAGATGGCCGCATAATAAGCCACACCCATAAATATAGTCATTAATGGTAACTACTCATTCAATGTATAACAAGCCATGTGTACATTGATTACGCAATTATAAATAGACGAGTGTACCGAAGTACATTAATTAGGAGCTGAGCTAACAGTGCCAAGTATGTCGTTCGGACCAGGATGAAGGTTCTATTTATGGCCGGCATGCTTACGTACAGGTGGAGGTGCCGGGTATAGCGTAATGCTCTTCCGCAATTGTCGTCAGTGCCAACTATGTCGAATGGAATACTCGAAATACTAAAAACGGAACAATATGATACATATGCTGCACTTGAATCGTTTTGAGAAGTCAAAAGCGAAACCCCGCGTCGTCTTAATGCTGACGAATACACATAACATTGCAAAGAGACGGTAATCGTTTAGACTTCTTATTTCGCCCCTACACTGTTATATATACACTTGAGTTGGGCCGACATAATATTTACCGGTAATCACTTCCTTCCGGCTAATAAGATCGTCCAGTCCGAACGATCCTACCTTGTCATCCTTCGCCTTGGTGACATGGTGTCACGTTGTACACGATAATTTTGAAATACGAAAATCAATGCGATTTATTTTGTAAATATAGTTTGAAGTATATTTCCAACTATTACAATATAAAAGAGAAGCTATCGAAATAAAAAAAATGTGATGACCATCAAGTCGATTCAATATATTATTCGTATTACTTCATTATATCAGTTCGTATTAGCGGCCATTTAGGGAAACCCACCCACAACGTAACATATAAGTATTTTATGAAATACTGTCGATCCATAATAAACATTCATACATCAAAAGTTTTGACGGTACCATTACTACCATTAACCTATATTATAATTCTCTATTAATTAGTATGTTACGTGTATAATTACCAACACGTTGTTATAATTAACATAAAGTACCAGCAATATGTATTCTGGATTATATTGTACTCACTCATTATCTACATCACGATTTAGCGAGAACAATATAACACCTGCGTTTCAGGAGCTTGGCTTACCTGGAAAAACAGAAAAACAATGCTATTACTACAAACATAACAAATATAAAATGAAAAAGACTCTTTTGCTGCTTTGACCGCTTTTCAATACATGAGACATACTTGAAATCAGTCGAGTTGGGACATAATTCTCTATAATTATGGAAAAACGGCCTTTAAAATCATGTAGGCCTACACGTGTCGTCACTTGAACGTCGAGTCTTCGATCGATCGAGATCACCCTTATAGAAATCCATTTTTTAATATATAAAATTCTTTTTATTGAAATTTTTTTTTTTTATTAAAATAAAACTTATTATTGAAATAAAACTTTATATTAAAATGAAACTTTTTATTAAAATAAAAACATGTAGGGCCTATATAACAAAAAACCAGTCAAATACTTAGATAAGAAAAAATTATCTTCAACTTACAATTCATATATTGACAGGTATCGGGGTAAACAATATTTATTGATATCAATTTTTTTAAAAATGATTTAGCAGGAGAAAAATACGAAAAACCCTTCTGGCCTGATGGGTTATTGCACATGTATGTATGTATGCACATGTATTACACAATGTCGTCTATCCGCCAACACTTACAGCGACAATTATTGACCGTGAAAAAACGAGGCCAAAAATAAACGCACATTAATGGAACTAACGTCGTCATGTGACATGACAAATTAAAACAAAGGGGTCTTTTATGTCTCACTAATGCGACGCGTCGCGCGTCGTTAACGCGTAATTCGATAACAATCGTAAACCCCAATAGAGTCGTATTGTCGAGTGATGAGGGAGCGAACCCCCCGCGCGTTAGTGTTGTGGTATAGGGGGACTCTTGATCGGAACCTGGATCTCTCATGAATGTATACAAGTACACAAAATGATACTGTATAAACAAATAATAGAACACAATAGGACTTTAATTTTAAAACTGATTTATACGTTAGAAAATGGTATATACAACTACAAGCATATAAAGATCAGCTCGTTCTACGTATTATTATAACTTATTTCAAGGGGGAACTACCCACAGCCAAACATTTTCAGTGGCGACGTAACATATAAACGATCGCAGTGACTTTTCGGATGAACATATTGTAGAGGGAAAACTGTTTCATACGGTGCAGATAATTAATTGTATACCTTCTACAAATATTGCCGATCTATAAAAAACACTCACAATATGAGTTATTTGTTATTTGTTTATATAACGGTATACGCGCGGTGAAGTGAATACAATGGCAAAAATATCGAGTGTTACTGTTACATGCAAGTGATTTTTCCATCTTTGATATTATAAAAATATTCCTAAACTCATTTCACAACGTATTATACGGCGTTTTCCTAGTTACAAAATTTGTGTCAAGTGCTAGCATTTTCGGCAAATATTGTCTGCATCTTGTAATTTGTTAATTTTGTATCTTGCACTGGCGAAGTTTTATGATCGTTTATATCTATGAAATCACTCTGGCGGGAACCTTCCGCCCTATCGAGACTGGAGATGCCTTAATATAGTTTATATGCCATGTTGACAGTGAAAATCTTACGTTTTCTAAGTACAAACATAATTTTAGAAGACACTTCTCTGAATGGCATGAAGCAATTTCACTAACATCTTCCAACAGAAAGTCGCTGTACGTTCCTTCATCAGAATAACATGTGGCTAGAGACCCTTTGAGGAATATTCCATTTCTATTGCCACACACGCATACAAATGAGTGTTCATTTAACACATATTAATACAGTTTTATTCTCCAATTAGAATCATTAAAACAATGATAATTCATACAGATAGTATTGTTGGAAAACACTTAGTGGGAAACATACAGTATATTGTTCTGATATTATACATTACAAATCCTTCAATTAATTTACTTGATATGCTAAGCGAATTGGACGAACGTAAAGAGCCATTATAAAATATGTAGCTTTATTTTAATTAATGCTCAGATCGGTAGGAAACAAAAGGCTATATATTTTTGTAACGTTGGCAGTACAATAGCATGCTGTGACGAGAAGAAATATGTATTTAGGATGCTTCCTAGAGGGAAACAATATATGTGTGATGGGAATCGGGATGAGGGCACATGAAGTAATCTGAATAGGGTCACTATTATCACCATATTATGCGGATGTCATTGTTGCGCGCGGCTCAAACTAACCTAAACTAACTAAACAAACATCCTAAATTAATTTAAAACAATCTAAAACCTACTTCCGGTCCAACGGATATAGCTATTTCGTTTAGAAAATATATGTTTTTGATTAATGAACCCAACTGAACTTAGAGGAATGAGTGAGTGTTAAGAAAACGATAAAGTGATGATAGGACTTTACTAAATCTATTGCTTGTTGCGGGACTCGAACCCGCGTTGTCCCAGCTCCAGACAACATGAATCGTATGAAGCAGCAACTTGCGACGTAGCAAGTAATTTGCACGCAGGCCCATATTGCTTGAATGGTTGTATTTTCCACAATACTGTGATATAGTTTCACTTATTCTAGTATTATATTGTGGACAATCTACTAGCATCTTCTAACGTACATTTTTTAATGCACAGCTGACTTCGTCTAATACCAGTGTTCAAATCTAAACAGAATTAAATGAAAATTAAAACTAAAACTTTTGTATTTATTTTGTATCAATGAGTTGCCCCGATGGCCAAGTCAACTATCGCTATAGCGGTAGTAACTGAAGTCACAGTTGACCGTGGTTTATAGTCCCGCATAAGGCATGGGTTTTTGTAAACGTCCTTTCACCTATCATCACTTCATCGTTTCATTATCATCAGCTCAATCGTACCCCCGTATAACCTAGCTGTTGGTGGGGTCGTTAAGCAGCATAAAAATAAAATGTACGAACAGATGATGAAATTAATTCTTCCCATCTTATGCTGCAATATTGACAACCGTTTATTTAACAATACCACCTATGAAGATACAACTCTAACTAAAAAAATAAATAAAAATAAATAGTGGACATAAGTATAGAGATGCGTGGATATTAATTATTTCAGAATAACAGAATCTATATTTATTTTCATTAAATATTTGTGTAATGACCTGATAATGAAATATGAGGATTTAACGGTGCGGTTTAATTAGTTGTACAGTTACGCTTCAATGCTATAATTTAGTATAAAAACACTACATAATTAGAAGATTTTTTTCTCACCACCGAGAACATTAAAAATATAAAACAATTAATTCAGAAATAAACACACGCAAGGGAAAATTCAGACCATATGAACTCTGTTCTTCAAATAATTTATTTATTGATATTGGATTTGACGACGCACTGTAATGATGATTAAGATCTATTGGCGTCGGTGAATGATGAATGAGATGATAGGAAAATGTGACGAAAGATGTGATTTTGGATAGTGGATTTTTTACATGGTTTGGTTTATGTCTCGGTAACAATATCAGTTCTCAAAATGGCAATTTGTGTTATTTTGTTTCTGAATAAATGAGCTTTAGGTTGACACAAATGCAGAATTTTGATCAAATATACCTACTGAACTCGACGCACGATTGAGTTCATATCAATCGCCTGCCCACTCTTAAAGGACATCACAACCCTGAAACTAGAATTTCATGAATAATGACGACAATTATTTCCCTAATTTGACAGAAAACTAAAAATCATCATCTCAATTTCGAAAATTAAATTTTTTCTTGTCCTCCAGAGACCATGAGTCATGACGTAGGCATTACCGATCATAGAAGAAACAAACAGAATCGATTACCGTAATGTCAATTCACAATTCAGGGACACATCCTCGGGGAAAAATAAATTGATTAAAAATTCCGAAATTGAGATGATGATTTCTAGTTTTCTCTAAAATCAAGGAAATAAATATCGTCATTATTCGTTAAAATCTAGTTTCAGGACTGTGATGTCCTTTAAATAAGAGAAAAATGTATCTACAAATAGAAGATGTTGTTTAGTCCTATATTTTTTCCTTGCTTCTCTCCTTTCGCTCTTCAATAAATCGCATATAGAAATAAACAAATAAACACACCTAATAAGCAGTGCTATAAAACTCCGCAACAGGTATAATTAGGTTACGTATTTCCAGAGCCCCTTAGAAGGTATTGTGTGCGTTGATGGATATGGACCTGCAGACTCCATGTCGCCGTGCCACTGAAGCGCGGCATCCACAGCAAGAAAACTGCATTTAAGAGTCAATGAGAGTCGATTTAGCGAAATATCAGTTTTTTGTTGATAACTTTTGACGGTATAAGATATCAAAATTCTAATACGGAGAAAACACAGCTAGTTCTCGCTCTATGGAGACATGGGGACGCATTAAGAGTCAATGAGAGTCGATATGGTGGAATATCAGTTTTTAGTGATAACTTTTGAACGGTATGAGATATCGAAATTTTGAAGATAAGGAAACACAGATATTTTCAAAATCTTCAAAACGGTGTCAGTAATAACTATTAATCTCAAATCGCCTAATTGTCAGGCGTATAGGTTAAAAATAAACATTTTATAACCGTACACCCCTGACAATTATGCGATGTAATACGAATAGTTATTACTCACACCATCTTGAAGGTATTGAAAATATCTGTGTTTCCTGGTATCAGAATTTCGATATCTCATACCGTTCAAAAGTTATCACCCACCAACTGATATTCCGCTAAATCGACTCTCATTGACTCTTAATGAAAAAAATCATAAAATCAAAGACAAATAAGCTTGTAATTGTTGATCCCTTGAACGGAATACTCAAACCACCCGCGCGCTAATGGTGTATGACAGGGGGGACGACCGGTCGGAACCTTCATCTCGCGCGCATACATCGAGAGTAAATCTCGCATGCGCTCTTAAAGCTGATTCAAGAGTGCAGTTGCAACAAGTGCATTCCGCAATCAAGGTCACCGTGGCAACCGCGTCACGTGATTCAATGCGTTGTGACAAGTTGACGACTCGGAGGACGATTGCAATGACAACAAACACGATCAGAGCAATATTTATATGTGTGAGTGTGTATGTTTGTATTCTTTCATATTGGGTAACGACGAACTGTAATATCTAAGATCTATTGGCGTCGGATGAATGATTAATGGGATGAAGGTTTCTTAGGTATGGGAAGGAAGCGGTCGTTGCATATTGTAGGAACCATCGTGGCAATAGCGTCAACTACAGAGGGAAAACATGAAAAACGTCGTTACAGGTGGATGATGGCGGGGATCGAACCGAAGCCCGAAATACCCCTCACATCCCGTTCACATGGAGCACGCGCGTTAGATTATAGTGAAAATAATATAGTGTCAGAAAATAGATATTTAACATACCGTAGAATTTAACTTATTTGTAGGCGAACGAATGAACTGCTGCATTGTAATTATACTAGCTGTGGAAAAATATAAATAAAAACAGAACCAGCTATACGGCGTTTTTCCCTCAGGTGTAACACTATACCGATAACTTTCACCCCCCCCCACCCTCTCTCTCTCTCTCTCTCTCTCTCTCTCTCTCTCTCTCTCTCTCTCTCTCACACTGCCACTGTCTTGTCGCATAATGTCTTTATGCAAGAGTCAAGTTATTGTTATTGATCCCACCCATGCTTGCTATACCACCTACACTTGCATCTACGAGAGATGAACACGCGAACCACCCGCGCGATAATGATGTGTGACAGCAGAGACGGTCGATCGGAACCTTCATATCTCACGGATACAAGTGTATCCCCACTGAATCAGTGCTGATTATCAAGCATTACGTCAAACTCACGAACAATAAGCTCAGCTAATTAGAACAGATAGTAATCATTTGTACACAAACAAGTACAATATGAGTTCTTGGCTGAACAGAAATGCTGTCGAAGAGGTTTTCAATGAGAGGAGAGCAGAAATAAGACGGGTAGATCAGTCTTCAGCGTTCTGGACCGTCAATTGTACTGTTTTATATGTAATTCGTCTCGTTTATTTTGTGTGTACAAAAAAAGATAATTAAAAGTATCTTGAAAAGAGAATTGGCCCTAGTTACTTCTAAATAGCCATCTTTGTTGGCATGAATAAGATCAGATAAACCACATGGTACTCAAGGGGGATGGGGAAGGGGGGTGTACTGATTGGGGGAGGGGAGGGGGGTATCATTACATGCAATGTGTAATTGATACTACAGATGTTCACTGTTTTATGACGTCACATACAGCCGAAATATTTCACACCACACACAATATCCGGGGTGTATACTTGAGGTTCCGTTCGACCGTCTTCCCTATTCCAGAACACTAACGCACGGGTAGTTCGTGTCGTCGAATAATCAAATATGTTCAATGAACAATAAATATAGTAAAAACTATGGTATTAAAATATGCAGACATCGTGATAAACATGTGGATAGTTTAAATGCTCTTGCATATACTTATATAATATGAAAAATTGATAATGATGTTGATTATTATTTCCTGAACGACCCCACCAACAGCTAGGTTATATGGGGGTTCGGATGAGCAGGTGATTGAAACGATGAAGGGATGATAGGAGAAAGGAAGTTTACACAAACGGTATTCGAACCCACGCCCAACGGTGACTTATATTCTAAAGTGGTGGCTTAGTTGACTGAGCCATGGAAGGTGGCCAATTTTTTTTCATGCTGTTCATTTTTCTATAACGTGTATATGCCTACATTTTGAGTTCAGTCAAACATAAGTAGCGGTTTTGACACATCTTATTGGCAGTAAAAATTTCGAAATGTATATTGAAATATAACAAATTAATAGATTTCAACAACGAAACCATGAAACATAGTTGATTTATTTTGTTTTTTGGTTGAAATTCTTTGTTAAAAAAAACGAATAGCATATTAATAAAATCATCTTCAAATTACACAAAGATAGCTTATAGGCATATTTAAAAGCATCATTATATCTCTCAGGGTGTACCGAGTTTTCACGATTGTGTAAAAAAATTGCAATGTATGCAATCTTGTATTTAATATATTTTCCTCGAGAAATAAATGTTGGTATTGTTTTGTCTTGAGTTTACACGGACAAATAACGACCCCAATGAAGAAAACATTGAGACACGCAATAAGAGAAAGACTAAGAGATGGACAATGACAGCACAATTCATTAGCTTGGCCAATTAATCGTGAACCACACGAACAATGGGATAGACTTGGCGTGCTAGCACGAGATGAAGACGCACGTATAGTCACTCGCTAGGGTCATTCATTATCTCCTAGTTTTCATTCATTTCGTTCATTAATATACACACACATATACCATCAGAACAAAAAAATATCTATATCTGTATCTATATAGGCCTATATATATGATAATGAGTGACTCTTTTTAGAGACACCAGTTGTTTCAAGAAGGGGAAATTACCGAAAAGTGACTTATTATCATCTTCCTCCAGCCCTCAAAGTCTACGCTACAACATATTATACATATATAATTTACACGGACGTTTACAAAAACCTGTGCCTTATGCGGATGCGGGACTCGAACCCATGCTCGACCTGACTTGTGTTCCTATAGCGCAGTACGATAGTTGACTGAGCCACGGCTGTGGCTAAATGAATTTAATGAAGATTCTGCCCTACAATGAAGATTGCTGAACACAGAATAGGCCTGAAGATGGATTATTTGAAAAATATTTGAAAAAATAACAACAGAATGAGAAACAAAATATCGAAAACAAAATATCAGATTGAATAAATCAGTGGCATTTGAGGCTCAATGATTTTCAGGACGAGATTTGCGATTGTAAACACAAATACATCTTGCAAAAACCTTAAATGATCAATGCTGCACTGAGTTTATCTACGATTAAGAAATATTCTATAACTAGGAAAACGCGTTATGTGTTTCCGCGTTGATGGATGAGCTAATAAGAATGAAACTGAATTATTTCAAAAAGTTAAATCAAGTTGATGTTTTGACGGCATTCAAATTAAAAATTAATGTTTTCATTCGGTTGATTTATTTCGTAGACTATTCTCATCATGAAGGAAATATTAGATGCAATCTAAGATACAATATATACACCTTGAGATCCAATTATATTCATTACTCATTCTAAATAATATCTTTGATAATAAAGAAGGCTTTGTTTTAATAGTTCTTCAATAATTGGTGACACTTGTTGCTTGGATTTAATTGGTTTTCTTAATAGCTTTGAATGATGTATAAAAATGTCATTAAATCATTTTTTATATCTAAACGACTGATTGGATTCCAGTGAAAGTTTGGAATCATGTGTATCATTATTATATTGAAATTCGGTGAAAATTTTAATTTTTTTGAAGGACATTTTTTGTACGAAAATTTTTCTCCGGCTTATTCTTATGGGTAATTTGGAAAATGGAAAATTAGTTTTCTCAGAAGTGGTGCAATCGATTGCGCATAAAAATCAATGAGATTCAATCCAGATGATGACACTTGGGCTTGCCAAGTTCAATTGAATTTGAATTTTCGTTTGACCTGTAGAGCGCGAACAAAAAAAAAAAAAAAAAAAAAAAAAACATGTACATTTTTTTCGGGTCAAGTGTAATTGAGTCTTCGCTTCGCTCATCCAATTATTCAGTTAGCATGTGTTCTAGTTTTACATATTTTAATAGGTGACTCATATTTCATGATTGACATGAGCAATTAACAGTAAACAACGAGTCAAATCGTAAATACTATATCATGCTCACATGTCACATGTGGCTCAATTAGTTAATCACACAAAGAGGGAAGAGTTTCGCCTGGGAGATTTAAGAGGGATGATGAATGATGATAAAATATTCGCCGTGCAAGGCAGAACATAACAATCTCAGGTTCACGCTTTGACTATATGTAGATTAGCCCATGTCTTTGACTAGATTAGGTTATCCCGCATGGCTCGACCTTAAATCTTTGATCGAAACCCCAAAATTCATCGGTCGAAATGATCATGCTGGAAAGGTAAATCTCAAGCGGTACAATTCCAACATTGGCCTGTACTCCATTTTGGGTCGAGCCATACGCCAATGGAATAACCTTCCACGGGCGCAGATGACGTCTATTTCAGCTATGGGACAACTCAACGTTTTACTTTCAACACTCGTATTAAAATTGAATTTTATTTTATTTTCTTATCCTAATTTTACTAATTCAATTTTCTATTATCTTTTTTATACTTAGGTTAATTAGGTTATACTTCGGTTAGTTCATCATTCAACCACCGGAAATATTAGCCTCTGTAAAAACACTGGTATTTTCCAAGTTGGTAATAAATACAATACAATACAATACAATGTCCAGCATACATTTGATGTGTCGTACTTAGGTCTAACTAACATATTGTTATTTTACTATTTACAATTTTTACAAAGATACACTAAAAAATTGATAATTTCATTTGTGGTTGTAAGATCGGTCTTGTGACGTCCTATCCGAACGACCCTACCTTGTAAACCATAGCCTTAATTGGGGAACAATGAATTTTGAGTCACCTTTCACATATATTATTGAATGCAATTGAAATAGATAAATAAATATCAATATAATAGCGTAAATTCTTTTCTTCTGCGAGTAATCGAATGGCAAAACACTATGGACAATCACTCAGAGACCGGGGTTCGATTCCCACCATGGTCGACCATCACAGCTTACCCTCCGTCCTTCAGGTCAGTACTGGGATGGTTCCTTAACAACAGACCAAGACCGACTTCTTCCGACTATCCAAACACACAGAATAAAAATAATCGTTCATCTCATCATCCCACCATCTCATATCATTCTACGAAGCCACTAGATCGTAGTTATCAGTGTAGTGCGTCGTTAAACCCAATATATATAAATATATGAAAAAAAGGCATTTTCCACATCCCGATCCAGTACGTGTGAGGACTATAAAAGACAATAGATTGCACCACGCGGCATCGGCTGATAATGTATGCGATGATTACACGTTACATGCCTGCCCATGTGTGAGTCTAATAGGCTATAATTAGTGGACTATACACCAGTCAGTCATGGCTTGTTACGGAACTATGCGGCCTTGTCAGGGTCTCGCACCTGACTGTGACTGATGCACAATATCAAGCAGCGATACGAGAAATCAAAACTTCAATCAAACTAATATTGTACTAGAATATCCAATTTTTAAAATTTATATTGGAATAAACGACGCATTGTATTGATAACTGAGATGATAATAATAATAATAATCTTTATTCAAGGAACAATATACATTGTTATAGAATGTGTCACATATAAAATACCAAATAAATGATAAAAATGAAGTATACGTAATAAATGATAAAAGATATCACATTAGCGATACGTTTAAATACATAGTCAAGATTAAACAAAATTAGAAAGTCAAGTCAAAATAAGAATTGTGTACATTATATAACCAAGATTGTTTTGTCAATAAGATCTATTGGCATCGGATGAATGAGATGATGAGATAATGGTTTCACATGAACCTAAACAATAACGTTAGCTTTTCTTCATTTATATTGGGTTGTAACGACGGACTGAGATCTACAGACGTCTGATGAATGGTTAATTCGATGTTGTGATGAAGAGATGAAGGTTTCTTAGATATAGGACCCTATGGTAAGGAAGCGGCCGTGGCCACTATTTTAGTTACCATCCTGGCATTAGCCTAGACTATACAGTTCACCGAAAAAACACAGTTAAGATGGATGTTGGCGGGGATCGAACCGAGTGTTGATATGCCCCTCACCTCCTGGATGACACGAGCGAGCGCATTAGCACTGAGCGTAATGTACCAGTTTCGGTTGGGTGGTTAGGACAGTGGGAAGGTAACGGCCGTGGCCTGTTGCTAAGGAACCATCCCAATGTTCACTTGAACGACAGAAAATCAACGAATAACATCATTTAGGACGGTCGACCGTGGCAGGGATCGGAACCTCCGGTCTCCCGAATGACGTTTCAGCGATTTGGACAACTTTTATGTATTAATTAGTAAAACTAAGCTAGAAATTCCTTGTGTTTTCAGTAATTGATTATGTAAACTCTCAATGGCTATTTTATATAACTATACATAACTATAACATAACTATAAAATTACATGACTAATTTGCGAAAATACCCTATCAACACCAACATCTAGGTCATTTCGAGGTAGGCCCTAGTCCGCCCCACGGATGAGCGGGTGATATTCAGGAATCGAATCCACGTCCGACCTGACTTTAGTTTTCAAGTTTTAGCCTTGACTGATTGCGCCAGACTGTAATTTCAGTACTGTTTTTTGAGTGAATGAATGAATAAATGAATAGCTGAACGAATGTTAAGGTTTTGAAAGTGCGACGACTGCGCGAGGTCATGTTGTTTATTCATTATTCTGTTTTTTTCTGTAATTGGATAAGAGTTAGATAAGGCTCAGTTATATCGTACTTGAAATAAAAGAACAAAACGAAAGTACACATTTTTGTGAAACTAGGCATGCACATTTGTCACCATCCAACTCGATAATATGTAGTTCTGAGGCACACATCGGTTGAAACACTCGTTTTTCAGCCTTTCCGAGGAAGTTTCAAAATATTATCTGCCGTTTATTTTATTAATGCTATTTCATTTTAGAGTATTCTTTTCTTATAAATGCTGATAGACCCGGATACGTGCCATAATTCTCGATTTTGTGGGTCTATAAAATATGTGCATGCATGTTTTTTGTTTATAATAACAACCACTGAAACAAAATGAATTTTATTATTATTCATTATTATAAATAACTGTATTCGTATAGACCGTTTAACGTAACATTTAGCCGCCCTTGTTAGCTCAGTGGCACCACTTCAGACACTGCAGTCACCGTTGGGCGTGGGTTCGAGTCCCGCATAAGGCATGAGTTTTTGTAAATGTCCTTTCACCTATCACTCC
Organism: Brachyptera putata; assembly: GCA_907164805.1. Classification (NCBI taxonomy): domain Eukaryota; kingdom Metazoa; phylum Arthropoda; class Insecta; order Plecoptera; family Taeniopterygidae; genus Brachyptera; species Brachyptera putata. The sequence continues at coordinate 18,312,990 of OU015471.1, read as the reverse complement.
ATAGTTCCATTATCATCAGCTCATTCGTACCCCCGTATAACCTAGCTGTTGATGGGGTCGTTAGGCAAACAATAATCAATCAATCGTAACGTTTAAAGTAACAGAGCCTGGATATCGTTATTTTAGCCCGGGTTATTCCCATGACACAAGTAAGCATGCCAGAAGTAATCGATGTTTACAAGTCTAGTCAAGTACTTGTCAAGGCTCCATGGGGTGGGGGGTGGGGAGGGGTGCATGTTCCCTGCCAGGGGGAGGGGGTGCTTATCGTCACGGGCGATATGCGTATCACATGTTCAGGGCGGGCTTATCTCATAATCGATATTATTTGCACACGCTCATATGCGTAATACACACACCCGGCTGAGATAATGCTGATTAGATATGAAAACAACGTGTGCATAGGGTCAATTGTGCACCCCTAGGCACGAAAATATTTTTAAAATCATTACATAGTTGCAAATAAATAGGTTCGAGCCAAAGATGTCCCTAGTCCCCAGATTGATCCTAGTTTCAATGCGTGCCTAGTCTCTATGGAGCTAAAAGTTCCCACCAGGGTGATTTCACAGATACAAATGATCATAAAACTTGAACAGTGCAAGATACAAAATTAACTAATATATCACAAGATGCAGACAATTTGTAAAATGTAACACTCGATATTCTTGCCATCGATTTTTACCTCACATCGTACTGGTACATACAAATATCACGTAACATATTGTGAATATTATGTATCGACAATATTTTATAAGATATTTCTCTGAATGGTAAGAAGAAGTTAACACCACAATATGTTCATCCGGAAAGTCACTACGATCGTCTTATATATGAAAAGCTCGTGTCACATGTTAGAGGATGAACTCCTCCGAAACGGCTCGACCGAGTGTCGTGAAATTCCTCACGCACATTCGATAGGGGTGGTAGATGGTCCTAAAGTATACGAGATCTTCCGCCAAGCTTTCTCCTATGAGCAATATCCAAAAATTGGCACTTCAAGGACGACACCAGTAATGGCGTTGTACAATGACATTGACGGCGTACACAAGGTCCGCCGCACTCGGCGACACATTTGCGGGGGTACACGCTAGATAGCGCCTAATCCGCCATCACCTTATTTTCACATTAACAACCAACATTCACTACAAATCACTTCGATGGCAGAACAACGTTTGCCGAGTCAGCTAGTTAAAATATAATATGTCACGAATTGATACTGAAAATGTTACGCTGTGGGTAGGTTCCCCTTAATACTCTATATATTAATTAGTGACACTACAATATATGAATGTATTACCATTATGTATACACTTATTTTTAAATAAATATAACTATATATAATAACGATTTTTCTAAATTGCAATGAGCTCATCATCAATTGATCATTCGCACCCCCAAAATAATATAGCTGTTGGTGCTAAGTGCATTGAATAAGATAAATTAATAGTTACATGAAACGGTTTAATGAAGTACAAATAATATGGGGTTAAGGGACTTTCATGATACAAATGTAAAAATTACTCTTTCTAGTGTGAAAATAATTACACAGAATTGAAATATCACCGATATAATACGTAATAAACCACAATTTAATTTCAATAGATCAGAATATTGAAAAAAAATCATTTGATGTAATGTAAAAGTCTATCTAAAATGCATGAATATTTCCTCTCGCTGATTCCACGCTCCACACAGCATATCATTAACTAAACCACATCATTTGACGCTTCGATGCACAATTCATATTTTACAATAAATCAAAGGCGTTTTATTCCTCTAAATTCACTTTTCACGTCGCTGGATTTCAGGTAAAAGTAGTGGTTTTAGTAATTTAATTGTTCTGCTATCTCGTATTTCGGTGTTCGGATGTGAATAGAAAGTTACCCACTGTATATTCTTGTCATGAAAGTGTGAAATGAAGTTTGTAGATTATTTTTAATTGTTATTTTATTATCGTGTAGATATATACTGTTATCCTAGATAAATGTAAATGCTGTATAGTTGTGATATAGTTGTTGTTTTAGTGAATCAAATATATAAGCAGTTTTCTTTTATTTACAGTTAATTTAGAGTGATTAAAATGTTGGTTTCTTTTTTATATGCCATGGGTGTTTTTGATTGTATAAAGGGGTTAATATGTCAATTCGCTCATCAGAGTTTGAATTGTGTTCTATAAGATTAAACTAATGTATAAGTTTGAAAAAAATGACATTATAATATGTAAAACTTGACTCAAAGTCATTGTACCCTAAAAGGTTGAGGTAGGATCGTTCGGACGAGGCACCACAATGGCGATCCAACAATCGAAAAGAAAAAGGTACCTTAATTGATGATTAAAAAATGTATTATTCAAATGGTCTTTTATTTTTCATAGGCCTACATTTTTATTCACATTTTTATTATTAGTAAGGTCGGCATAATCCAAATTTACAAATTTACGCACACATACATTTCTAAATGTGAATTAAAAAAAACATTAAAATGAAAACTATTGACAACTACCCCATGAAAACGGGTGGAAATTGATTTCACAGTGAAACGTCGCTGGATTTTTTTTGTATCTTCATCATCGAAACTTGATACAAAATCATTGTTCCCCAAATTGAGGCTGTGGACGAAAAGTAGGATCTTTCCGATGGCACACCATAAGGGCGATCCACCATCCCAAAGAATAGTTTATAACAATATAAATTTCTCCAATTCGTTCATTAGTAATTTTATTTTATTTTATTTAAAATAGAATACATATTATAATATGTCTTCAATAAAAAATCAAAATAAAAGAAATAAAGCTCAAGTTCCAAACACAGATCCCTTACCACATTATCTCCTATCACTACTTTCTCTTTAAACGCCTTTTAAACCTTTCTTTGTTATCAGCTATCAGCCCTATCAGTGTGCCAAACGTGTGGCCGGGTCAAACAGCACGATAGGCCCGGAAACGAGCATTATGTCCAGTGGGTCATACACGGCCCGGAAGTGTGCATCATGTTCACCGGAACTGATAGCAGATAAGAGGGAATATTGCTGATTGCGGCGAGAGTCTTAATTGACAGTGGTTTAAACTATAAAAGCGGTCACCGACTAACGAATGGCAAGAAATAAAATAGGCCGTGGCGACATAAGTAAGCCTGTGAGCCTGCGCCTTACACTAGGCAATATGCATACATTTTAGATAAAAATTTGGTTTCAATCTACATAAACCGAATGATATTGTCAATATAGATTCAATGGCAGTGAAAATAGTTTCAAAAATCAACAGTGGTCTTAGAATGGCGAAGTAAATCATTCACAACCTGTTGATTCGATTAAAACAAGTGCTTTTATGAGGCTCCAGCTTGGGCCTCCACGACCCATAAGCAGTGAGATGCCTGCCTTATGACGTAGTATGCGAGTTTATGCAAAACTGAGCCATGTCCCTCAAGGAATAGGATATACATTTAATATTTTTTTTTTAGCAATTAGTTATCAAAAAATTGAAATACAAACGGATCCGTTGATTTTCGAATTCTGGTTAGTGATTACTTCATAGAATGATACATTTTGATAACTGGTAATTCAAGCACTTTTTCTAGTGGTTTATTCTTCCCAACATTAAAGTGACAAATTAATGCACCCTAAATGCTATACATCACAACCTTGAAACTAGATTTTAATGAATCATGACGATATTTATTTCCATAGTTTTAGAGAAAACTGGAAATCATCATCTCAATTTCATACATTATAATCAATTTATTTCTGAAACTTATTTAAACTTTTATCTTAGTCGTGACGTAGACATTACTCGATTTTGTTTCTGTTTCTCTAGAGCACCGGTATTGCCTACGTCATGACTCATGGTCTCTGGAGGACAAAATAATAAATTATAATTTCTGGAATTGAGAAGATGATCTCTAGTTTTCCTCTGAAATTTTGAAAAAAAAACTGTCATTAATCACTCAAATCTAGTTTTAGGGCTGTGATCGCCTTTAATTGCCCATTTAAGCACTTTTTCCAGTGTATATCCATTTATTATGTCGTCCAAAACGAACCATGTCTTTATTGCCTTTAGTGGGGACGAACAATAATTTTGTATCAAGTTTCGATGTTACTAAAAAAAAATATATCCATCGCAACACTTGGTGCCGAATTATTGCACATGAATGCAATCTCTGGAAGATGCGATCTCCATCCTATATGATACCTGTGTTCAACCTGACTCGACCTGGCTTGACCTGGTACCGTCAACCAGCAGGCTAGTTCACACCGGAAGTGTTCACCAGAGTCCCACGAAAATAAACAGCCGGAACATATTGCACTCTTTCAAATAGCTTCCGGCTCGAAAACAACGACTGCCCATGATATGTGATTGCAAGAGACGACCGATCGGTCAGTCAAGATGTGCGATACCAGGAAACACACAGTTCGAATGGCGAAGTGTTTTTTATGAAAGAAAACGTAACATGGTATGTTTGTTGTTAATGTTTTGAAAAAGAAGTGTTTTAGTATTCATGTGTTTAAAAATGTGTTTTTAGGAGGTAATAAATGTCGCTTTGGATATTTTAATTTTGTTGAAAAAACAGCCAAGGAAATGTGTGTCCTGTTTCCGTGTTGAATTCATTTAGTTTCTTTTAACAATTTGTGTTATTTTAAATTATTAAAAAAAATTGAATAGATCTAAATTTCACATCGATTACTTCTTAGGCTCACCGAGTTCTGTCATGGATAAACCCAAGTCAAAATAACCATCCCTCCAGGTTATTTTGGTTAGTTATTTATATTACAGAAAAAAAAAACATTAATGAATCGCCCGAGGGGCTCAATGAGCAAAGCTCTTCTTTGGAAACTCAAGTCAAATCGGGCATTGGTTCAAGTCCCGCACAAGCACACATTTTTGTCAACATCATCCGCTTAGTCCTATCAGCAAATAACCGATTACAAATATGTTTGGTTCGTTTTTTAAAACGACAAACAATTCAAACGTATACGAACTTCCCTCCATAGCTCAGTCAGCTGAGGCACCGCTTTAGAAACTGAACGTCGTTTCACCGTTGATGGTTTCACATAAGATCACTTCATACATTCGTTATAATCTGCCCATTCGTACTCCCGTATAATCTAGCTGTTGATGAGGACAATATCAACATAATCAAACGTATAGACAGCGACAAATGAGGAAAAAAACTAAACTTGCCTTTACCCAACACACCAATTCACCGTTATCTATTCTATATACCTCAGTAGGTTTCAGATATCTCAAGTGAATTAGTCATATCCTCTCAAAAAAAGAGTATAATTGCACTTCACCTGAATATGTCGACAGCGGTATAAGTGTATGACTTATAGGCCTACCTTTATTGATAAACGCCTATTATTACTACATTTGAAGTTTGACCGACAATATACCACGAATTTACACGTTGTAATCAGTAATCATAATACGGTAGATAAGACTTGATTGCATCAAACAGATTGTAAAGAAACAGAAGATAAACTATTGATTTCCATACTTATCGTTAAACATCAATAAAAATGAACATACACTAACAAAATCCAGTTCGTGGCAGTAACACGATAGCGATTTGTGCACGATATTCAATGTGACACAACTTTCTCATCTAGGCTTCACAATACCCGTACTTATACTCATTTATTATCTGCAAAACCAGGCCTTTGGAATTATTGAACTGATATTTTAATAATTTGATAAATATCGACAATTTTTTTTATATATTTATTTGTTTATTTATTCGTGGTTTTTGGTACATCATTTTAATGCTTATAGATTAAGCAATTGAGGTAATAAACCAGGTCATATAGTAATAGAGAATTAGTCCATACATAGTAAAATTGATAAAAATGAGTCAAAACATAATATTTGGGGAAAAACATACCAAAATAGAGAGAGTTTTAACATTTGAACACTGCAGTGATATAGAAAATCGTAATGCATTCAATCTAGGAATTCTTTAATACTATAAAACGAGTTGGTCATAAGATGGTTTTTTAAAGCCCATTTAAAATTCTTCAATAATACAATAATACTCCATTATTGTATTACTAGAATAAATTAGCTGTATTTAGTAATGGAGGTGCAAATTGAATCAGATAAATCAAGTTAATAATGCAATCACTTGTTGCCAATAACCCTACAGGTGAGGATTACACAACAACAGTGGACTGTGGAGGAGTCGACAATAACAACACATCAGATTAACGTGGAGACTTCAATGCGGGACAACAACATTCTCACATAGAGTAATGAAGTTTATTCTCATTCATACCTACTGAGAAGAACATTTATCTATATTTATTTATATTGGGTGGTTTTAACGACACGCTGTACTGATGACTATACGATCTATTGGCGTCGATGAATGAGATGATGGGATGATGAGATGTAAGGTTATTTTATGAGGTGTTTTTGGCAAGTGGTACGAAGTCGGTGCGAACTATCCCAGGAAAGCAGGAAAACTCCTGCCAGGATGGTCGACCATGGCGAGAATCGAACCCCGGTCTACTGAATGACAGTTCAGTGTGCTATAGGCCTACAGCCACCCGAATACTCGTCTTAGTTCTAGAATGCATTGTTCAAAAACCCACGCCCGACACGATTTCAGTTTCTAAAGCAATGCCTTAGTTGACTAAGATTCCACTACATCCAAGTATCCAACTTGTATAAAACAGTTAAAAACACATTTGTAACGTAAACCTGCGGTCATATAAACTAGTCGATCAATACACACGGAAAAAATTACTGGCTTGAATATGTAACCGGTAGTAAAACTTGCAGACACGGTACGGTTGCGGTCACATAAAATGGTTTAAACCGAGATTAAACTTCCAATTAAATTAATTCTAGGCACACTTGACCGCTAATTCTTTCATATACTATACACGGAGTGATTTTTATGCATATTGACTGCGTGTAATATCAGTGTAATTTCTTTTAGATTCATTCTAGTGTAGCTTGATAGAATGAATGAATCTGTTAGGGTTTAGACTTGAGAGGCACCTCTACAGCGAGGTTATTTTCTGCATGTGTTCAAACTTGTGAATTGATTGCATATTATTACCTATCTTGTGAACACAAACTTACAAGCACCTATACAGTTGTACTAATTATCTACAACTTCTTAATGACTACCGATATTCAAAAACTAGAGAGATTGAACGACAGGCGCCAGTGTAAATTGCTGGAAACTGTCAGACATGAATGTAAAATATATTATACTAAATAACAACTACCGGTACTTATTTTATATATATATATATATATATATATATATATATATATATATATATATATTGGGTTTAACGACACACTCTTATGATAGCGCAGATCTAATGGCGTCGAATGGATGATTAATGAGATGATGGGATGAAGTTTCTTGGGTAATGGGAAGGATAGTGGGAAGGAAGCGGTCATGGCCGACTCATTGTAGGAACCATCCCTGCATTAGCCTAGACTACAGAAGGAAACCATGAAAACCCCATGTAAAGGTGGTCGACGGCGGGGATCGAACTGGGTTCCTATAATTGCCATCGTCTCCCGGTTCACATGAAGCGGTATACTTACTAATTACTAATTTATAAAACTTATAACCACTTTATGTGTCCGCAACCGTACTTACGCACTCCAAGTACAACTCCACGAAAAAAAAATACCAACAGTAAATATAAAATATGCATATTATATTTTCATTTAAATTGAAGTTTCGGGAAAAAACGTCTCGTCCCGTCGTCCGTAAGTGTGCTATGTGTGGGCTAACTCCCAGGAACCGGTAGGCGACTATAGATTAATACGGTAGTCTTCATCGAGGTGTCGCGATGACGTAGGTCGTTCAGCAAATACCGGTAGACCAATAAAAACAGTGGAATGAAGAGTCATCCAAGGCGACGGTGATGGTATTTATGGGCATGTATTTCACAACATGGCAGTTCTACAGTATACCTACTGAGAAGACGCTGCTATTTATATATTATTTCATTTATATTTTATAAATTTGGAAGTAGATTTTATTTATTTTTTAATGGTGCTTAAGAGGAAGCATGCACAGAGCTTGGGCATGTGGGCCTATTTTACAACAGGGCAGTTATAGAATTCCGAGAACACACTCATGGGTGTCTACAAATTTTCCATTACATTTACATTTAAACAAATTTTCCATTTGTTTATTTCCCCTGATCAAAGTCAAAGCTATATTCAAAGTTTATGAACGAGATACATTATTTATGATCAATTATTTCCTTTAGGTTGGTATAAGATCGCTGTTTTAGTGCCCCGTCCAAACGATCCCACCTCGTCGTCCTGCACCTTAATTGGGAAATAATCATTCTGTGTCAAATTCATCTTATTATATACACATAAAAATAATAATAAAGTTACAATCTTTATTGTCACCCATACAAAAGACGCATCAAGTTGTAAAACGCAAACTTCGATATATCGAATTTTAGTGCCTTACTAAGCCTATATGTACCCAAGGCGTTTCCAATATTCACTTTTATTGGATAATACATTTCTCCAAAGTAGTATCCGCGAGAGATGAAAGCGCGAAACACCAGCGTGGTAGTGGTGTGGGATATAGGAGACAGTCAATCGGAACCTTCATCTCTCGTGGACATAAGTCTAGTCTGACATCCACGATGGATGAAGGTTAGAACCACCCGTGCGTTAGTGTTGTGGACTAGATGAAACAGTCGATCGGGACCTCCATTTCTCGTGGATACAAGACCCACGAGTGATGAAGGCTAGAACCACCCGAGCGCTAGTGTTGTGTAACTTAGGGAACAGCCGATCGGAACCGTCATCTCTCGCTAATACACGCATGCTCATGTACCTATACCTTGCTCACGCACTATTGCTCGGACGCGGCTATAAAACATAGGAAGCGCGTTAACAGGGCCGCCCCGGCCCCGAAGCGAGCATTCCTTAGACACGATCGGTTACAAATTACGAAGCGGTCTGTCGTATTACACGCTCAAAGCATCGGATAAATCAGAAACGTCAAATTCTACAAGCAACCCATCGGTTAGAAATACACTGAGGAGGGATTCGAAAATCCGGGGACGCTGAAGAGCGTATACCGGAATAAAGTAAAAGTATACGCACCTGTGACGTAGGTATGAAGAGCGAATACCGGAATAAAGCATTATCGGTTGTGTGACATAGGTTTGGGTGTCCCACCCTTACCTGAACCCTAACCACATTGCATTGAAAAGTACAACGAAGTCCATATCAGACGACCGAGTATCTTTAATCCGGTATACGCTCTGCACTGTCTCCGTGACATGGGCTTTGGGTACTTCTGAATGAATGCATGGTTGTATAAATATACACTGAGGAGGGATACGAAAATCCGGGGACGCTGAAGAGCGCATACCGGAATGAAGTATACTCGGATGTGTGACAGGCTTTGGGGTATTTTTGAATGGATGGTTGCAAATGTGGTCAGGGTTGAAGGTATAAGCAACCTCCTTAATCTATGGTATAAGGTTAGACACCCAAGCCCATGTCACACAACCGAGTATATACTGGATTCCGGTATATGCTCTTCAGGCACCCCGGATATCCGTCCATCTCAGTCAGTCAAGACTTATCCATTCAATTCAAGCGCGGGTGATCCGGCATGCATACGATATGAGTTTCAGTAATTTATTTTGAAAATAGTTAGTTTTTGTGAATAAACTCAAAAATGTTATGTAAACGCTACGTTTGAGTGTAAATGCACTTAGGCCTACGAACACCGTCTCAGACAAACTGATGCCAAATAGGAAAACGCAACATATGCGTTGTTGGATGAGCAATATGGACATATTTATATCAAATGTAATGGCAAGCTAGTATGTATGCACCTCGAGTTCAAAACAATTATGTCACTTCCTTCCTGTTTTATTAATTACTCAATTTAATCGTTCTAAATTAATTGATGACACCTGTTGCTTATAGGTACTTGATTGGTTTCTCAATATCATTGATCGATGTAAAAAAAATACACTCGGAATATTTCAGAATAGTGCGCATCATTATTACATCAAAATACCGTGAAAATTTGAATCCATTCGCAGGAAATATGTTATCAACATTTTCTCCTCCGGGCTATTCTCATGGGGTCTCTAAAGCAGACCACTGTTGCTTATCCCCGTGTAGGCTAGTTGTGATCGCAGGCTTACGCCCCGAAATACAAGCGTATGTTATAAAAGATCTTGGCCAACATCTAATGATGACTTTCCTACACGAGGAGACTCGCATAGCCCAAGGATCACACGTGTGCGCGCACTACAACACCACCGAGTTCAAAAACCTGGACCTTTACATCAGTTAACAGCTTGTTGCTGATGCGCCGTTAAAACATAGACCTCAAGTTAGGTTAACAGCTTGTTGTTGATGCTCCGTTAAAACCTAGACCTTTAGTTAGCAGGTGTTGTCGACACACCGTTAAAACCTATACCTCAAGTTAGGTCAACAGATTGAGGTTGACGCTCCGTTAAAACCTAGACCTTTAGTTAGAAGGGTTTTGTCGACGCTCGTTAAAACCTAGACCTCAAGTTAAGTTAACAGCTTGTTGTTGACGCCTCGTTAAAACCTAGACCTTTAGCTAGAAGGGTTTTGTCGACGCTCGTTAAAACCTAGACCTCAAGTTAGGTTAACAGCTTGTTGTTGACGCTTCGTTAAAACATAGACCTTAAGTTAGAAGGTGTTGTCGACGCTCGTTAAAACCTTGGACGTGTAATTCAGGTAATATCTTTTTTGTTGTTGACGCTCCGTTAAATCCTAGACCTCTGGTTAACCGGTGTCGTTGACGCCCGTTAAAACCTAGACGTTTAGTTCAGTTAACAGGTGCTGTTGAGACCTTTCGTTAACCGGTGACCGGTGACGGTGACGGTGGCAGACCGACACGGTTAACCTGACAGGGTGTTTTCGTGTTTTTTTTTTCTGTCGTTCAGATCAATACTGGGATGGTTCCCTTAAAAACAGGTCATGACCGACTCCTCACTATCCAAAAACACTTCATACAACTAACCATTCATCTCATCATCCCATATCATTCACCGACGCCAATAGATCGTAGTCATCAGTACAGTGCGTCGTTAAATTCGATTAATAGGATAAATTCAAATCAAGAACTCAAGAAATCAATAATATATATAACAATTTCAAGGATTTCATTGACAGATTGTATGTTTGACAAGGCGTAGGCTGCACCGTTCTCGTACTTTTGTGTTCATTCTGTGTTTTATGTTTATGTATAGGCCCTACTATGTTTGTGTTCTATCATATTGCACTTGTGGGGCTTGCCCTGTTGCCAATAAAGACGTAATAGTCTACATATCTACAATTGATCAAGAAAATATATTGGCGCAGGTTTTGTTTGATTTCACGAAAAATCAATTGAAAACAAACTTAAACTTATCATGTTTGAAAATAGTTTCTTGAGAATGTTTATTAATAATGAATAATAATAATATTCGGGAAAATCGCCTCCAACGGGCCGTTGCACACGTGTCATGCAGGGTCGGTACAACAGTTGATGCGCCCAGAGGTCGGTACAACAGTTGAAGACCTCCACGCGAGATCAATGTGCTGCCTGCGTACAGCTAGTGGCTACAGCTAATAAGCTAATGGCAGGCAGATGATCCCTCGAAGACACGTACTGTGTATACTACCAGTTTGCTAATGGATCTCAAGTGCCTTGAACAATAAGTTGACGTGATCATATTTCATTGTTCCGTCTGAACGATCCTACCTTTCATCCTTGGACTTGATTGGGGAACAATAATTTGGTATCAATTCGGCACATATAGTGTAGTGGTTAACGCACTCGCTTCATGTGATCCGGGAGGCGAGGCGAATTTCAAACCCAGTTCGATCCCTGCCACCGACCATCTTTATAGGTTTTTTCGTGATTCCCCTCTGTAGTCTAGGCTAATGCCGGGATGGTTCCCGCAGTATAGGCCACGACCGCTTCCTTCCCACTACCCTTCCCATTACCCAAGAAACCTACATATCATCATCTCACCATCTCATTAATCATCCATCCGACGCCAATACATTTTCGCTATCATTACAGTGCGTCGCAAAACCCTATGGGTGGATTGCAAAGACGAAGTTCAAACCCCGGCCCATCTTAGACGCCGTCTAACGTAGGCCGGGGTTCAAACTTCGTCTATGCAATCCACCCAATATAAAATTTAAAACTACTAATCCGTTCGACAAGATGTAAATCTAGTTAGTCGTCAATCATCAATGAGTTACACCGAGCATGCAGGCAGCTGAGATGATATGTGGATCAGAGTGGAGCGAACGGGGCCAAGCGACTGCCCCGAGGCTCGAGCACGGCCACCTGAACACACCAGCTCACTGCCACTTGGACCCACGTGGGGCGCCCTACACGCCGACTTGTAGGGCGCCTGAAGAGCGTATACCGGAATAAAGACGACTCGGTGGTGTGACATGGGCTTGAGTGTCCAACCTGAACCCTAACCACATTCCGTTGAAAAGTATCCCGATGTCCATGTCACACGACCGAGTCGACTTTATTCCGGTATACCCTCTTCAGCGCCCCTGTCTTGTATTTACAATTAAATTATTTATTTATTCCTCCTTCACTGACCCCAGTACACAAATGATCGAATATATTTATTATTTATACGTATTTTATACGTTAATTATCCCTGACCTTAGGCCTATGACAAATCAGTTTACTTTCACATTATAATTAATACATTCCTTTGGGTGCTACCCGTACAATCGTAATTCTGGTATCCCGTCCGAACGATCCTACCATATAATCACTGAGCACTTTAATTGGGGAACAATACATTTCTGTGCATTTTTATTACAATGTTATTAATTAAAATAATGATAAAAAATGATATTACACATGTAGAGGTACCGTACGAATAATTGAATAATAGATGTTTGATAAACGACACATAAGATCTTTTGAATAGTTTCCCGACGTGTCTCTACACAAACCGTCCAGATGTACCACTGCTATAGTCACTCGGAAGCTGCTCTAGATCTTCATCGAATCTACCCTGATTAAGTCACAAAACTCTTGTCTGCAGTCGAGAAGACAAATTATCACTTTCAATTAACTTGGTAATCGCGGCTAATCTTAGTACATGGTATTCGTCACAACACAGATCACAATGTACCAACAATTAAATTAAATCATAACGGTATTATACATGTTTCAATTTAAAATGTGACCATTCTGTTATGATACTAATAGTGCAGGAATTACCAACGTGGGAGTACCTCTAACTGCCAGTTGAAGTTGTTATCACCATGGTTATTGGTTACCCATACTAATTGTTTTTACCAACTCTCAGACAAAGGCTAACTGTAGTTGGTATTACCGGGCCATAATTAAAAGGTTCAGTATAAACGTCCTTTATCAAATTTATAATTAAAAACAATGTTATAATTAAAAAATCTCAAATTTAAAACGTTATTAAATAGTTGGGTTGGCGTAATAACCCGCCAACACTCTGCGAGTCTTGATTTGATTATTTGGCTCGCTGTCAGTTGGGTCTGACCGTATATGTCCGGACGCCGTGTATCAATTCACTCTAACAAAGGCAATTACCATGATTCAGTGTCAGTGACAAACTATTAGGTTCAGTCTCGCCGAACGATAGACACACACACACCAGACAACGGACATCCGGGTTCGAGTCCCAGCCACATTTACACTCCATTTTCATGTATGGTTGTAAATTACACATTGGGTCGATCGGTGGCACCTTATAATATCTATGTAGGCCTCTATGATAATCAAAATTGACAATATTTATACTTGGCAGTCCCTATATTTGGGTAATAATTTAGAATATCCCCTAGTTATCGGACAAAATAAGCAGATGAGGGTTTTGTTGTTGACGAACGTACATCTAACTAACCCAACTCAACTTGACCAAATAAACCTATTCTCCAATTTAATCCAACCTAAAATTAAACCAACACCGCTGCGTTGTCACACAGGTCATGAACTTCCTGTCAAACATGTACCAATACGAATTTGACGGGTGAAGTGCGACTGTCAGTAGGACACAAATTGGTAAAACCTCATCAAGGATATCTGTCAATGTCAAATATTTAATGTTTTCATGAATATGAGGGGATTAGGATAATAATAATATGCATTCAAACAATGAACAGCCTTTTCACACATTCTCATCTCCTGTATATTCTCAATCACCATCATCAAATCGTTAGCGATAGGATAGTAGACCTCCCCAGAATAATATTTACCGGTACCGGTAATTAGCTTTTTTTTTGTAGAAAAAATCATTGTTTTCCAATTACGGAGAAGGATTAAAGGATTAAGACCGCATGAATGGTAGCCCAAATACACAACCACACACACAACAAATACACAAAAACAAATACACAACCTCCAAATGAAGCAAAGATAATCATGCCAAAACGTGAATGAAATTAAGTACCGGTAAGCAACTTGGAAGCAGTAGGCTCCAAGCAGGCCTACCTAGACCGCTTATAGTAAAACCCAGAACCCGACCTGAATGTCTCCTTACATGGAAACCCAATAGTTCGTGTGAAAGAAGAACCGGACCGCGAATGATAATTACGATAAGATGTCCGTTCGTTTACTTCCAACACCTTGGTTCGAGTCGAAAACTATATTCTATGGTAGATTCAAGTATTGAATGACTGGGAATTTTTCTAAGATGCTGATGGGGCGTGGTATTTTATTGACTAACGCAATCTCCAGGTATGCAGGTAAATGAGACACCCACATTGTTCGTACAAGAATATGTCATCTAAATATGAGTATACAAGGGGCCAATAGATTCACTGGTCCACCGGGCCAAGGCCTAGACATTATTGGAGGAGTGGGCGTAACCAGTAGCTGCAGGCTTAATAATTGTCAGTTAGGCAGAATCCTGCAGGCGTTATAGGCCTACCTAAGCAAACGATGAATCAATTAATTACCTTGCGAAAGGGGTTTGTTCCACATGGTAGACATTGGCTATTGGTTCCTTCTTGATAATATGTATCAACTGTTCATCGTCCACCGACAATAAACCACCATGGTCCGCATTCAAAACAATCCCATCATCAAAATTAGATTTCCGTGACATTTTACAACCTGTTTGCAAGACACACGTTTTGTTTGAGAAATTTGTATGAGATATTTCTGAGTGCACTATAAGTTGTGATAAGTAATTCACGCAAAATATACACACGGACTTGAAAAACTACGTGTTAAATCCATATTTTACCCTCGAGTGTCCAGAATTAGGCCCAAGTCTTGAATTTCCGTTACAAAACACGACTAGGCCTATGTTATCGTGGTGTAAATGATGTCATATGAACGCACACGTACTTTTCGTTTGAATTTCACTGTTAATATACAACAACACTTAATTCATTTACTTAAATCAAGTATATGAATTTAATCTAACTACCACACACGGTCGTACGTTGCGTGACACTAGCACTAGCAGCTACAATCTGCTCATTCTGCCATCAACATCAACAGAACCAAAGAACACAACGGCTGGAGGCCAGTAGATTTTTAAACTTTTCATTGGTAAGTGCACGCTACCTATTAGCGTAAATAGGAAACGTGCTTACTCGGAGCAAAAGAGATGAAAGGACGCCGTCCTTCTCTTTCATTCTTATTTTCAGGCGCATGCGCATTGGCACTCATCACTCAGCCCGACGATAGTTAGCGGCATCGAATCGGTGAAGTCGCGGTATTTCTTAATTTACCTGGATATTATTCAAGATTTGATTAAGCTATTAGTTTTGAATTGAAACTTAATAACAGAGGAGGAATCTGAGAAGATTCCATGGCGTCTGATGAAGGCGAAGACGATTCCATCGCCGGTAAGTTCACTCACGGTTTTGTTGTGGTTTTATGAGACGAAATCGCAGCGGGGTTATGAACTCATGTGCTCGCATTTCTTTCGGTATATACTGATTAATTTAATAAATCATTCGTTAAGATCATTCATTAACAAATAGTAATACTTCACGTAGGTTTCCTTGACAATTATAATACCCATTTATCGAAAATCGATTGGAAAATGATAAAAATATCAAATGCATTGGAGGGGGGGAAAGGTGATTATTTTTCTGACAGCGCGCGGGTTATCCTGACCCCTTAAACAAAATGGAGGCCATCAAACAAAGAAATTGACACGAATTATTCGCAAATATTGCCGATTTAAAATTTTATTACTTTTTTAGGTTATGCACTTAGAACACTTACTTTCAGTTTCAAAACTTTGGCCACCTTCTTAATCTTGCCTCATTTCTGGCAAGTTTCATAGGGATTGGTAACTTCTTACACAACAATGTGGTATCTTCTGGGAGGGGGGGGGGGGGGGGGGGGGAAAGAATCGTGGACCGGCAAGTCCCCAAGATGGGGCTAGTCGGACCATGAATGAATATATCTATCTGACATTTCTATCCATGCTTGCTTTGTGCATTCAAAATATGTATTTCTCATAAGTGCACATATGTTGCAATTTCTGTTCAAATGACCCATTCATGGGAGAAACCCACATATGTGCCATACATCGATTGCGTTTTCATTTTTCAACGGATTTAAATTATCCGGCAGGCCTATGATCGAATTTGTGCCGTTAGCAGGCTCTTATGTCAACTTTAGGCCTAGGCCTACTGATAGTAGGTTCTTGACAACCTCCTTGAGCTTCAATCCATTATCATTACTAGGCCTACAAAGTAAGACACAGGGGAACGCCAAGAACTGGGGCCCTGACGTTACCATCAAATCAAATTCATCTCCATAGAAACAAACCCAGCATACCAATTACAAAGACTGTAGGGTGAGAGCATTTGAACAAATGTCACAAGTTTCTTGATGGAGTTTCTTGATCCATTTCAGGTGTCGAGGAAGACGAGAATGAAGGAGTGGCTTCAGGCTCTCGTCCAGACGGCACGACCGAAGAAAACTCGCCCGATTCTGGTGATGGGCCAGTAGGAGGGGTAAGTTTAAAAGATTTGTTTTGACTCGTGATTCTGTATTTTATAGTAGCAATTTACACCATTCATAATGAGACTAGTAGATCGGTTTCTAGCATATGGAACCGTTTTTCAAGAGACCAGGGTTCGATTCCTGCCTTGGTTAAAACTGTCATTATAGAGGTGCATCGTGGTTCACCTCTTGTCGTTAGACTGAACATTGTGATGGTTCATTAGGACTGTCAAAATACCTTTCAGCTCATCTCTCAGTTGTCATTCGATAGTGTCATTCGGTCCAATATAAATGGAATGAAACCTCTATAGTAACTATTTATAGTTTTTTTTTTAATTATAATATGCCTACCAGTTTTTTTTTTGCTCAAATATGCATGCAGACTATGAAATCCTGTTTGGAGATTTGATGTAGACCTAAATGAGTGAAAAGGCCTAATTAAAATATACAAAATTGCCCACATGGATAAATATTTTCAAGTGAATTTTAAAATGTTTGGTATTTCAGCTGGAGGACGATGAAGACAATGAACAAGACGATAGTCGTAAACGTAAAAAGGGAAAGAAAAGGAAAGGCCGCAGTGAAGACAAACGAGGGAAGAAGAAGAAACGGAAGAAGAAGTCGGAGAGTGCAGATGTAAGTGCTTGGGAGCAAGTACGGTCCTTAGTGGATCCCTACTGAGAATCAGTTGTCCAAGACTCTGTGTTAACAAGTGCAGTTAATGTTATTCTGAGAGTTGGTGAAAACAATTGAATTATATCCGCTACCGTTGTCCTTGTTTTAACCGAGACTGTTCTCAGCGGGTCGATTCAAGAATGTTCACCTCGTATCACAGTCTCGAGATAGAAAACCACGAGGGATTTTAGAATGGCTGTCTGAATTATTAGACTTTCGTTAAAGGCTCCTTCGTACATTAAATAGCAATGAGTGAAATATCTGTGTGCATAAGTATACTACCGTACATATAATTTTCCATGCATTTTGAAAACTGCGATCATAAAGTACCGGCACCGTACTGTGCATCTATACTAATACATCTATACTTGTGTTCATGAAAGTAGAAGATTGACTGCAATATAACAAACAGTGATGTAACCGTTCAGTTTTTATACGGTAGCTGTTAATTTTGGGACAGAAATTTTTACAGTAATTTTGTTTGTAGGTAACCTTCTTTGGTGGTTGCAAGTGAAGAACAATTTTTTTTCAGTATTGGTGGTTAAATAATAACTGAAAATGGGATTGTCTGGTTTCTGCACCTTCATTGTTACATATTGATTGTTAATCAAGGCCATGTTTGAAATTTCGAGGCAGTTTGTGAAATGATGCACAATTTTTCCAACAATTTGAGAAAACAGCTTTTTTGTTGGTGATTGTAGAGTTATCAGTGTGACCTAATAGAAGTGTGGTTTTGTTGAAGTTTGAAAGGCAATTTATATTTTATAACATTCTAAAATAATTATTGAATGTGCAAATAAAATTTATATTTTCCATAAAGAATAATCAATATTGGCTCTTGTGACATTGATGCTTGGTCATAATTCTGTATTTGTTCGAAATGTATTCATTTATCTGTTATATTTGCCGAATGAACCGAATCGTCTGTGTTTGTCAGGAGTCTGACGGTTTTGCCGTGGCCGCTGCGGAGGAGGAGGCCAACGACTCTGACGTTGGCGGGCGCAAGTCGCGCAAGTCTCGGTCGTCCCAGAAGCACGCTCCGCCGACGCCCGCGCTGGCCGAGCCCGACAGCGGCATGCCGACGGTGGCCGAGGTCTGCGAGACGTTCAGTCTGACGGACGTCGACATGGAGTACACGGACGCGGACTTCGAGAACTTCACCACGTACAAACTGTTCCAGGGACACGTACGGCCGTTGCTCATGAAGGAGAACCCCAGGGTGAGTTTACTGACCAGTGACAACCTCGTCAATAAAGTTTCAGATATAGGTCACCAGTTGCACTTTTTTTTAGCATTTATGCTATAAACAGGCCTGCCGTTTTCACGGATTTTTTCCGTTTTCACGGATTTTTTGGGTTTAAAAAGTGTACAGGATTGTTGAGCAAATTTGCTTATTTTCAAGGATATCTGTGACTTCACGAAAATTTGAACATAAACAGCGGTAAATCGGTAGAGTTACTGTATTTACAGGCACATAAGACGCAAAACTGTCATATTCTGCGATATATTTATGCGCGCTCGCTGAAAACATTTTTTTCTGATGTAAAAACATCGCAAAAACAGTTCCCGTGAAACACTGCCGCTCGTCCAGTGTTAAAGCATAGGGTGAACCCACAATAGTCTTCAGATTGTATGCACGACGGTCGTCCATATTAAAGCATAAGGCAGACCCCCAATCGTCAATTGTGGGGATGTAATATTGTCATAAATGTGTCAACAAATGACAACAAACATACTCATAAAATATCCTTATGCCTTTTTCCTCCATTAGAGGTCAGGAGGTCAGACTCTGGATCATGTTACACTGAATACCAAGACAAACACTTTGACACATCTGTTTATCATCAATCAACAATGCTTGCCTGGAAGTGTGCTATGGGTGATAACTGAGTCTATAGGGGGCTACTCTCTCAACACTATAGGATGGATAAAAACAAATCTAAACTTGGAAGATATATTATCAATATTGTTTATTGTCTAATAGAGTGGATTTGGTATTTTGCATTTGGTAATAGAGTGGATAGTGGATTTTTTACAATATATTTTGGTAAATTTCCGCATTTTTTGAACTAGTAACGCATAATTTACAGGATTTTACAGGATATTTTGATGAGATTTTTACAGGATTTTACAGGATTTTTGGGTAACATGAACATGATTTTTAAAAAAAGTTGGTGGCAGGCCTGCTATATAATGAGAGATAATCCTCGCAATTTTTCTTGCCAATAAATTTCCAGCTATTGCCAGTCTAGTCTAGTCTAGTATAGTCTAGTCAATTTAAAACCAGCTTGATAAGGTAGCTGTCTATTAATATACAAATTGAATGTGCCTCTTGATATATGTGTTTGTGCAAATGGCTCATTTTCATTTGTTTTGAATTATGAATAGACCTAATAATTTCCATTTTGAATAATAATATTAATAAGGAACTTGTTGACTTGATGTCATATTGAATATTTTATTATACCATATTCAATTTATCAATTTTTTATTTAATCTGATTTAAAATGATCAAAGTGAGTTGTTAAGCGCCCTTGTGGTGTGCCGTCCAATCGACCGTAGCCTTAATGCGGAAGAAAGATTATACATCAAGTTTTGATCTTGACAAAATAAGTGAATAATTTTGGCATTGATTGAGATTGTGTGAGAGTTTGAACGTGATTTTTCGTTGTTCCCGGCAGGTTCCGATCGCCAAGCTGATGATGCTGGTTGCCGCCAAGTGGCGTGACTTCACCGACATGAACCCCAACGTCGAGCAGGAGGCGGAGAAGGTCGTCGAGGAGCCGGAACCGGCACTAGTCGGCCGCAAGACAAGCCGCACCCGGCCTGCCAAGGTAAGCTGTTGGTACTGCCTGCGTGCGTATTAGGACGAGTAGCTGTGAGCAGTCAGGTCAACCGGATTCATTGATTCGAATTCAACAAGTTTGCATAACTGTAATTTTACATTCACTTTTGTACAGTAAGACTGAATCCTCGTTGATCTGAACGGTTAATCCGAAATTTGACAACTTTGAATTTGAGATCCCAGCTGAAGGTTTAGACATTTCAATGTTCATTGATATTCTCAATCCGAATCCCAGCTAAACAATACTTCGAACTAATATTTCGAGCCTTCAATTTCTTTATCATGATTTTCAGATTGAATAATTTGAAATAGTTCGAGTGCATTCTTTGGAATAACCATCATCTTACCAATTTCCGTGTTTGTTCGACGGTATTGAAAAATCTGTTTGTTTTATTAGAATTTTGATAATTTATTCCGTTCAACAGTCAGAATATATTGATATTTCACTAAATTGACTCCGATGCAATTTTGACCCTTCTGTGAGCTAGGAGTCGTAATTGAGAGCGTTGGTCGTCACGTCTTGCGAGTTGTAACAGATGCGGACTCAGTTTGACCTGGCCGTGATATGACGTGAGTGTGACTGGTTGTTCAGCAGGTGGAGGTCGAGGAGGAGGAGGACGAAGAGGAGAGGGAGGAGAAGAGCAAGAGCAAGAAGAGGGGACGGAACAACAAGAAGAGCAAGAAGTCGACCAAGGTGCCGACGCTGAAGATCAAGCTCGGCAAACGCAAGCGCGGTTCCTCGGTGAGTTGATAATTGCTTTATTATACGCGTGCGGCGTGATTATTGTAAGAGCAGGTATAATAGCTGGATGAGCCGAGCAAAGACTCTATTGTACCATAGGCCTACTTGAAAACAGTTTTTTGATGCAAATGAAAAGTGAAAAGTAGTACTCAATTATGTGTTTAGTGTGTGGAAATTCTTAGGCTAAAATGTCCTAGAATTATTATAAAAAATTCAGGGTTGCCATCTGCTCGATGATTTGAAGGCAATTTATCGTTTATAACGAAAATGCCATAATGCCTTATAATAACAAAAATCTCGTAGAAAACGTAAACGAAAAATGTGGTGTTCCTGTGGATGCCAAAATATCAATTGGAATTAACAATATTTCTTTACTGGTACAGTACTGCTAAATCATGTCTTTGTAGCCTTTTGTAACTATACTTCTTTACTGGTACAGTACTGCTAAATTATGTCGTTGTAGCCTTCTGTAACTATTTTTTTGACGCACTTAGGATTCCCCTCCAAAAATCCCAGTTTATACCTGCAATAACGTAATGTTTGGTCTCAGGACGAAGACGACGGCAAGGCCGGTAGCAACCTGGACTCGGACGCCGAGTTCGAGCAGATGCTCCAGGAGGCGGAGACCAAGACTCCGCCCCCTGCCGACGACGACGAAGACGAGGAGTACGCTGACGAAGAGGACGAGGAGAAGTCGAGCAGCGAGACGCCCGCGTCCAGCCAGCCCGCCACCCCTCTCGTCACGCGCAAGGCCAAGACAAAGATCGGCAACAAGAACAAGGCCAAGAAGAAGAAGACAAAGACGACCAACAAGTTTCCGAGCAGGGAGGGGGAGGACGGCTATGAGGTGCGTGTGCGTAACAAACTGAAATACAATCTACGTAGATAGCGTACTTCTGTTTTTTTGGGTGATTGCGTTCTACTTTATTATTTACTTACTTTTAATTTTTACTTTCTATTTGGGCTGCTATTAGTATAGGCAGTTGACGTTCTGGTCGTATGTGTCCATGAGAGTTGAGCACACGTGCGGTTCAAGTCGTCATCTCTCGTGAATATATGTAGACCTAGAGCTTCCGTTGATTATTTTGTTGGCACTCGCGGTCTCTCGGGATATTTTCTCGAGTAACCGTGGTGATATCGAGGTAATCAACTGAATAATTTTGATTGTCTATTTTAATTTCAGTTCCTTAGGCCTACTATAATTAGTTTTTATTTAGCTTGTAGTTAATTCTGGGATAACTTTGATTACTTCAATTTGCTCCCCTCAAACCATCAGATGATCAATTTTTTTAATGTCCAGTTGTTTTCAAATGAGACAACTTGTATGACGACAACAAAAATCATACTCTTGATATCTCGTGTGAATCTATTGAAAAATATCTTGATGATCGATGATTATAATTCTCGATGTTTACTCATTTTTGTTTTTGTCCCGTAAATCGAATTTCGATTGGGCTTACGAATAATAGAGGTTAAAGGTAAAATGAGGCATAGGCTGGACTGTGTTTAGTAGTCTATGAGTAATCAAATAAATAACTGGACATTGACAATTTTATTCTTGCTCAGAACCATTTCTGTTTATAGTAATTGTAATATTTTCTATAATACTAGTGCCGGTAATTAAAGTTATCCCAAGTAACTTTTATAATTTAGTGTTAGTTCTTCGGCTGCTGGCTGACTGCTGTCAACTAAACTAACATTCACTCGATACATTACAATTCACCGCTCTTTTTCATTCATAAAAAACGTTATTAAAGCTATTCACTTACTCGTAACACGGTGCTGGTCTTGTTAACGCCACGACTGGCGATATTAGTGCATGAATAGCAATTGGCATGTATGGCATGAATAGCACTCACATTGTACATTTTACGTTGTTCGTGGCTCAGTATTGTGGCAACATTTTGTTCGGGTGGGGGGATTTTTGGGAGATCATTTCAGTCCGTTTCTCGTTATTACCCGTATTGAACAAAACATATTGCAAATGAATTTATATTGAAAGATATTCAAAGTGTCAGTAAAAAATTTAAGATACTGTAGAGTGTAGATTAAATAAGTGTTGCCCTAATGGCCTATGGTATTTAATGTAATGTACGGTACACCCATTTTTATACGATTTGCAATGGACCTTGAAATACCGATTTTTTATTTATCCATCAAATCAGAAATTTGCCATATTTCGAATTTGAAGTCTAATCCTAGCTGAAGGTATAGGCATTTCAATATTGACTGATGTGGTTAATCCAAATTCCAGCAAAAACGTAATTCAAACTAAAGTTTTGACCCTTTAATTGCTTTGTCACCATTTTCAAATTGAATCGGTCGAAATAGTTGGAGTGCATTTCTTGAAATAATCATTATTTTCCAAATTTTCATGCTCTTTGTTTGACACGTAAGAATAGGCCGAATCACATTGAGTTGTTTGCTGCCTTGTGAGTGTCATCCGACTGAGTGTGATCGACCTTGATGAGAACGAGACCTGTTGAACTCGAAACAACCGTTCCTCTCGGGGACGGCCGAGCGCCGATAGAAGTGGGCCACACGGTGATCGCGCATCGGCAGCTAGCCGAGTACACCGATCAGTGAGGCCCCTCTACGGTTTCTCACATCTAGTTCAACTTTCTCTACCGTGCGATTCAAAACTGACTGTATTCTAATAAGAAAAAGTGTTGATTTTGTGGGGAAAATGAGTTTTTTGGTTGATCAAAATTTTATAGATCGAATTCAGTATTTTTGAGCCGCTTCCATTTCTCATTAACGAGGGTTTACTGTATTGATTTCTACAAAAGTTTTGAGTATGTACCAGGTAAAAAATCTGAGGCTAGATACAGTGAAATATCTTTTTTCAAGGGTACAGGAGAAATGAACCATCCATTCAGGAAAATCAAACAGTCGAATGGGAGTAGGGTGGGACAAAACAAATTATAGAAGCGGAAAAACATTGGATCTGGGAACGATGAATTATTCCACTTAATATAAATTGGTTAAATGTGAATGAATAAACAGCAGCTTACCGATGTTAATGAATTAGTGTTGATATCTCGTGTACGAACTGCTTGACTGTGGCCGCCCGTCTAACGATGCCCGTTCTTGTCCCACACCGCGCTCGCATCAGACCGACCACCAGGACTACTGCGAGGTGTGCCAGCAGGGCGGCGAGATCATCCTGTGCGACACGTGTCCCCGCGCCTACCATCTGGTCTGCCTCGACCCCGAGCTGGAGGACACGCCCGAGGGCAAGTGGTCGTGCCCACACTGCGAGGGCGAGGGGGTGCAGGAGCAGGAGGATGACGAGCATATGGAGTTCTGTCGGTTAGTCACGCCTTCGTCGTACTCTAGACTGCGTTGTTATTGGTTTTATTTTGAAATGTTGAATATTTTTTTGTAATAATTTTTTATTTGGTCGTACTGACTGATGATTGGTGAATGGAACAAAAATTAACAATTCAACTTGTTTCGTCTTTTGGTTAATTACGTTACTTTCGTACCGTAACTATTTAATAATCAACTAACTAATACTTATTCATCAGTTGGTACAGCCGGCTTTAATTCAATGGAACTATTAATGAGAGTTGAACAACAATTATTATTGTAATAAGTGCACAGATTACCAAAGTGAGAGTAGCTGCATCTAGCAATTTAAA
Source organism: Brachyptera putata (assembly GCA_907164805.1). NCBI lineage: Eukaryota > Metazoa > Arthropoda > Insecta > Plecoptera > Taeniopterygidae > Brachyptera > Brachyptera putata. The sequence goes on along the minus strand of OU015471.1, from coordinate 18,288,126 downwards.
ATTGTTATCACCGTTGTTTTTAATGCTATTTGTTTCACTAACTCTCAAATCAACGCTAACTGGACTTGGTAATAAAGGGATTTGATAAAACGTCGAGTACAGGGCAACAGGTTTAGGTCCTAAAATTTAATTTTTCTCAATGCAACGTTAAATGCAGGTTTCTGATAATTTTCGTTCGTTTGTAACACTTACGAGACTAGAGTTGAAAAATAATTTACGGTGAATACGAATGTTCGAAAAACATATTTGAAAAAAATCAGTCTCAGACTTGCCTTTTTGTTGGCATTGGAATGAACTATTTCTATATAAATTAATTTTCATACCTCATTTCATTCTAAACTATCATGAAAAAAGTAACATTTCACTGATTCGACTTTCCAATTGACTGATTTTGATGATTTTGTTTGAACTCGACTGGTTTTTAGGTCATCTGACTCTTGCTCGGCTTATTTGGAGGTTAAATGTCTCCAACTCGTTGAGTCTTGAGGTTGTGTGTCTTTAACCCAGCTTATTTGGAGGTAAATGATCCCACGCGGCTAGTTTTCGGGTCAAGCATGTCCAACTCGTCTAGTTTTGAGGTTAAGCCTGTCCAACTCGGCTAGTATCGAGGTTAAGCCCGTCCAACTCATCTAGTTTAATGTCCAATTGGTCGAGTGTGTCTAACGTGCCGTGTCTCCCGCAGCGTGTGCAAGGACGGCGGCGAGCTGCTGTGCTGCGACTCGTGCGTGTCTGCGTACCACACATTCTGCCTGAACCCGCCGCTGCCCGAAGTGCCCGACGGCGACTGGAAGTGCCCGCGCTGCTCGGCCAAGCCGCTGCCCGGCAAGGTGCAGAAGATCCTGACGTGGCGTTTCGTGGAGGACGACGGGCGCGCTGCCGACAGGCCGTCGGAGGAGCCGTCGACGTCCAAGCGGCCGCCCAGACCGCCGCCACGACATCGCGAATTCTTCGTCAAGTGGGTCGAGAAGAGCTACTGGCACTGCTCGTGGGTGTCCGAACTGCAGGTGAGGCCGGCTTTCAGCAGTTTGTCATCACTTGATCCCTCTTCAATTCAGAATTTTGTGGACATAAAAATACCCATTTTGAACAGATCTTTTCAAGAATTCAATGCAGAGACATTTGCTCCTTCAATACTGCCTTTTAGCAGCTGAGATTGGTGGAATTGCATTCTCGATATCATGGTTGTGTTTGAAAAGTTGGTCTGCTTATCCAGAGTTCAAGGCAATGCACCAGGATATATAACTTTCATTATCTCTCTCATCTTACTTTCTCTGACAGTGTGTACATCTCTTGAAGTGTAGTAGGCCTACACATATTAATATTAACTGCCAACATTTACAAGTAAATACTTACCCTTTGATGCACAACAATATAAATCATTTGAGCTAAATAGCATTGGTAACATTGGACTTTTAAACGTGCGTACTGTCGAACTAATGCAAACTAATAAAAGCCAAAGCCTTCTCTTTCATTTTTAAATAATTTTTAAATGATAAAAGTTGGCATTGAATGAATCCAGCATGTAGCTTATGGGTCAAAACTTAGTAGGGACCATAACTATTGTTCAAGTTCCTTCCGCTAATATTCTCGCTATACGGTATTCTCCCCACGCAACGTAAATTGTACCGCCGTCTATAACCGCCGTGTGTGTCCGCTAGATGGACGTGTTCCACCCGCTGATGTTCCGTTACTACACGCGCAAGTACGACATGGATGACCCGCCGCGCATGGAGGAGCCTCTGGACGAGGCGGACTACCGCATGAAGAAGATCCGAGAGGCGGGGGCGGACACGCCCGAGATGGAGGAGAACTTCTACAAGTGAGTACACGCTCGATCGTCAGCAGAGTCGAGAACCGCGAATGTCACTAATGAGTGATGGCTACTGCATGCCATGCCTGGATTTAATGATATTTTGTCCATCAGATTTCAGGCACGACTACTGAATGATTAAAATCTTAACGAACATATCTGAAAGTTTTTTATTTGTCAACAAAAAAGATTGAAATTTCGGATTTTGACCCACTTTCATATAATTTCGTTATTACAGTAGGCCTATATCATGAAGAAACATGTTGCGGTAATAAACAGAAAAACTTGCAATTTCGTTTCATGTTGCAGTGTAAAAATTACTTATTTGAAGGTCAAATTGAGAATTGAAGATTTTGGGTATCAAAATAAAATTGGAGCCCTAACTATAATACGTGATTTTATAGTTGTATATGAATTGGGTAAAAGGGAAAGAGAGAACAGCAGCTTACCGAGGTTCACAGGTAGATAGGCCTACTTATGGTGGTGTTGCAGCCGTTGATAGAGCACATAGAGATGAAGTAACACAAGATTTTGACGTTCTGGCTGTTGCCTTTATCACTGTAGCATAGGTAATGAAGACTGCTTGTTAGTTGATGTGAGAATGGCATTATTTTGACTCTTTACAATATTTAAAATGTTACTGGGGGTCTTTCTCGTAAATCTTCCGAACATCGATACGTAGTCGTCTCCGAAACAGCTGGTAACGTTGCCGCTTGCCCCGCAGGTTCGGCATCAAGCCCGAGTGGCTGATCGTGCACCGCATCATCAACCACCGCGCGATGCGCGACGGTCGCACGCTGTACCTGGTGAAGTGGCGCGACCTCTCGTACGACCAGGCCACGTGGGAGGACGGCAAGGACGACCTGCTCGGGCTCAAGCTGGCCATCGAGTTCTACAGCGTGAGTTGACGCACGACTTGTCCTGTCTAGAGCATCCGCTAGAGTGAACTGTGAACTTCACCGTTTATCGAGCTTTTTCTCGTCTATAATTGCAGTCCTCACAACTGGTCACCATTTTAATTTGGAGTTTTGTTGTTGAATCTAGAACACTGAAAGTCAATTTTTTGGTTTTGGTCACTTCACTTTATTTGTCATTTTGGAATTTTCAAATTGGACTATGTTTTGAAACATGAAAATAATATTAATTACAGTACATGGTATTATCGTTGGTTATTCGGAACTATTGTATTTCTTGTCGACCGTTTGTGAAATTTTCGGTACCAGTACTCCAAATGAAGAAGTCAAGGGTACTGATTGAAAATACATTTGCTAGCTCAGCAGAAAAATGTGTCTACAGTCGCTCCCTAGACGATGAAACAGCGAGATTGCTGCCATTTTGAATTATATTTCGACGTGTTGCCTCTGATACACCGAAAATACTGTACACCAAAAAACCCGTAGACCGAAAATACTCCAAAATATTTCGATGTACGAGATTTTCGCTATAATAGAGCCACCGGTAATTCCCATTTTGACTAGCTTTTGGCCACTTTCCTTATATTCAATCACCTTTCCAATTATTTCATCTCTTATTGTCATTTGTATGTATGATGAATGTTGTTAACGTGCGGTACAGGACCTGCGCGCGCTGAACAACTTCGACGGCAAGAAGGGTGGTAAGAAGGGCAAGGGGAAGCGGTCGAAGACACGCGAGCTGCAGGACGAGGATGCGGACAAGGCGCCGCGACGCTACACGCCGCCGCCAGACAAGCCGTGCACCGACCTCAAGAAGAAGCTGGACAAACAGCCGGACTACATCGAGCAGACGGGCATGATGCTGCATCCCTATCAGCTAGAAGGTACGCTAACCGACGGTTCACTGCGTAATTGAAACAAATATAAACGAACTAGAAGGTCCTGTCATGTAAAACCTGACCTGGAACAACATTTTACAGTTACATACTCTCACTATAGCAAATAGCCTACCGACACATGTAGCACAGAGGTTAACGCGCTCGCTTCATGTGATCCAGGAGTCGAGTGGAATTTCGGACCCGGTTCGATCCTCACCGCCATCCATCTTTACTTTTTTTTTGTGATTTCCCGCTGTAGTCTAGCGTAATGCCGGGATGGTTTCCACGGCCGCTTCCTTTCCACCATCTTTCCCATTAACCAAGAAACCTTAATCTCATCATCCCATGGTCTCATCAATCATCCATCCAACGCCAATAGATCTTTGCTATCATTACTATGCGTCGTTGAACCCACTATAAAAAAAAATGCCAATTTGTGAGTTGAAACGATTCACACACTACTCAGCGAAAACAAAAGACGGGATTATTACGTATAAAATTGTTTCTTCTGCTATGAGTGTGTGACCTTCGGCGAGGTCAAACATTTATCATGCCAGTGACGGTGTGCGTGGGTAGGCGTTCCACTCAAATACACGCATACACACAGAACTTGGTGATTCTATACGTATAATAAATCGTGGTGATTACTGAAATTCTTCTTATTTTTTGTCGCAGGTTTGAACTGGTTGCGGTACTCGTGGTGCCAGGGGCTGGACACGATCCTGGCCGACGAGATGGGTCTCGGCAAGACGATCCAGACCATTGTGTTCCTCTACTCGCTCTATAAGGAGGGTCACTGCAAGGGACCGTTCTTGGTATGTACTGTTCGTTAACCCAATACTTCAGCTATTGAATACAGTCTAACCTTGATTGTTTTTCAAGGAACCAGAGGAAAGAAACCATCCATGCAAGAAAACACTCCAAAGAGATATATGTAACATTGCTCATTTGGGAGTATGGTTGAGCAAAATGAATGAAGATAACAGGAAAATGATGCATGATGGTTTCACTGTAATGAAATCTGCCTCCTCTGTAGTCTATGCTAATGCCGGGCGTGTTCCTACAGTATAGGCCACGACCGCTTCCTTCCCTAGTACTAGTACTATTCTTCTCATTACCTACAAAACCTTGTCTCATTAATCATTCATCCGATGCCAATAGATCTTGGTCATCACTGCAGTGCGTCGTTGAACACAATAAAAATAAAAGGTATCAGTCAAGGCACTGTATTAGAAACTGAAGCCGGGTTGATCGAGGGTTCAAATCCCACATAAGGCGTTGTTTTTTTGTAAACGTCCTTTCACTTATCACTTCATAGTTTCATTCATTCGTACCCCTAAATAACCCAGCTGTTGGTGGGATCATCAAGATCTTGGCCGTCATTACAGTGTGTCGTGAAACACATTGTAAAGAAAAGGTACCAGTCAGACAAGGCATTGTATTAGAAACCGAAGCCGGGCCGATCACGGGTCCCACATAAGGTGTGGCGTTGGGTCTTTGTAAGATCATCACTTCATAGTTTGATTAATCACTCGCTCATTCGTACCCCCAAATACCCCGGCTGTTGATGGGATCGTCGAGAAAACAACTAACAATCCCCGTTTCTTCCCGTCAGCTGAGTGTGCCGCTGTCCACGATCATCAATTGGGAGCGCGAGTTCGAGACGTGGGCGCCCGAGTTCTACGTGGTGACGTACGTGGGCGACAAGGACTGCCGCGCCGTGATCCGCGAGAACGAGATCTCGTTCGAGGAGAACGCGTGCCGGAACAACGCTGGCCGCGCCGGCCGCATCCGCTCGAACACGGTCAAGTTCAACGTGCTTCTGACGAGCTACGAGCTGATCTCGATCGACGCGTCGTGCCTCGGCTCGATCGACTGGGCGGTGCTCGTAGTGGACGAGGCGCACAGGCTGAAGAGCAATCAGTCGAAGGTACGTGCGAGCCGAACGGAGCTATGGCCGTTTGGGATTTTGATTTAGAAAGCATAGAATTGATTGAATCATGGTGAAATAATTGTTGCTCATTTGATTACTGGTACCGTAATTGAAGGAATAATTGGCATGAATAACAATATAAACGATTTTGAACAAATAAAAATGAAAAGGCCTATTATTATAGGCTTTCAGAAATGATATTTCATACAATACAGTTCAATACGGTATCTTCGAAATCGTTCAAATTTTTGTGAAAAACTTCCTGAGAAGGGCATTTAGAGTACAAAAATTGTGAACTGGATTATCATGTTGAACAAATCAAAATATATTCCATGAAACCAAAGACAACCAAAAACAAACATTTTGAAATATTCAGATTCGATGGCCTGTTTCTAACGCCAATGCCTACGCGTTTAATAACGTTTGACCTCGTCTCCGCAGTTCTTCCGCCTGCTAGCCGGCTACACGATCCAGTACAAGCTGCTGCTGACGGGCACGCCGCTCCAGAACAACCTGGAGGAGCTGTTCCACCTGTTGAACTTCCTGTCGCCCGACAAGTTCAACGACCTGACCGTCTTCCAGGCCGAGTTCGCCGACATCGGCAAGGAGGAGCAGGTGAAGAAGCTGCACGAGATGCTCGGGCCGCACATGCTGCGACGTCTCAAGGCCGACGTACTCAAGGTAAGCTTGCTAGGACCACGACGCGGCGGGGATGATGCCGTTTCATGAAATGGATGTTTCCTAAAATTGAAAAAATATAACTAAAACTACAACTTTTGTTTGGTTCATTTGTTGAAAATATCAATTGTTGATTTACTCAAAATGGCTGTTTGAATAGAATGTATGGGCCTATGTTGAGTTTTTTACAATTGACTTTCTGAGTAAATTGTTTTTATTAGGGGTGTGCAAGTTTATTTTTAAGTTTCGAGTATACCATATTTCCTTTTTATGTGCAAACCTGTGGGAAAATGAAAAAATCAAGTCACCGTCAGGCGTGGCTTCAAGTCCCGCGTAAGGCACAGATTTTTTACTATCCTTCCACTCGCCATCACTTCATAGTTACATTATCAGCTGCTCATTTGCACGACAAGTAGCCGAGCTTTTGTTGTGGTCGTTCTACAAACAATAATGACCCGTGATTACGCTGCTTGCTTGCTCGCGTGTCTCGACCGATACTGAGTCTGTCTCTCTCTCTCCCAGTCCATGCCGTCCAAGTCCGAGTTCATCGTGCGAGTCGAGCTGAGCCCGATGCAGAAGAAGTACTACAAGTTCATCCTGACTAGGAACTTCGAGGCACTCAATCCCAAGGGTACGTCCAATAAGCAACACGCACAAAATATTTCTAATACAGTATTTTACAGTATTTATTACTGTATTTATATGGTAATCACTAATCAGCAACTTAAAATCAAATGTGCATAGTCGTTGTCATAGTTGATTGTTCTTGGTGGAAAATAATTGAAATCAGGTGGTGAGATCGCCCTTGTGGTGCCCCGTCCTATCGATCCTACTTTCATCCATATCCTTGATTGGGGAACAATGATTTTTCATCAAGTTTCTATGTTATTAAAAGAAGAAAAATAAGTTAATAGGCCCTATATCTTGGTGTTTTGCCTTTAATCCTGTGGATAAGCAGACCGACTTTTTAATCACTACTTGAGGACCCAAAACGCAATCATATTTACTTACAGTTACAGTCTTATCTAAATTATATTCGTTTTGTTATTCATGTAAATTATATTTTAAAATAAGAATGATTTAGAAATTGAATTCATTGATGAATTCTACCGAGCTCAACTCCTCGAAGACGGTATAGCAGGCAGTAAGCAGCTGGGGATTGAATCAAATAGGTATTACCTTACAGAAATATGTTACTCAAAGTTAAGAAGGCGTGCATATTTGTGTCTCGGCAGCAATTTATTAAATAAATCGGTTAAATTCATGAATTTGTAAAGTTTGTCATTACTTTTCGAATCATCTGACAATATTTTATTTAGAGATGGACAACTGTTGTCTGATAGATGGGTATTTATTACAATCAATAAGTGTGTGTTTCACAGTGAGAATTTCATTGCATTTGCATTAAATAAAACGATGATCATTCACGAGCTAATCTCCCTACTTGCTACTTGTTGTCCAGGTGGTGGCCAACAGGTGTCTCTGCTGAACATCATGATGGACCTGAAGAAGTGCTGCAACCACCCGTACCTGTTCCCCGCGGCGTCGCAGGAGGCGGCCACCACGGCTAACGGCCAGTACGAGAACCAGGCGCTCACCAAGGCCAGTGGCAAGCTCGTGCTGCTCTCCAAGATGCTGCATCGGCTCAAGGAGCAAGGTCACAGGTGAGCGACACGCAGTAAACCCTCGGTAATTCAAAATGGAAATGACCCGGAAAAAAACATCAACTTATAAAAATTCGGATCAACCCGAAAGTACTTTTCCACGAACATCGTCACTCGTTCCGCTTAGAGGTTAGTCAATTTCGTAATGCGCACCCATTTTTTTCGCACCCAAAAGCAACCATCAGTGAGGCCCTTGCTACGATTTCTTTTACGCAGTTTCGGCCGGGTGCATGGTTGCTATGCTACCGCCCGAATGACCGATGATGGTACAGAGTAGGAAGAACAAGTTTTATGACAATAATGAGGTGGTACTTGGTCAGAGGAAGCACATGGATAAAGCACGAAAAACTCAAAAAATGTACTGGACATGAGTGCTGGGAGGTAGGTTCCACAAGAATCAGCTAACTTGAAAGTTTCCCACTTATTTTTCTACGGACTCTGAAGGAAAGAACCACCAGACAAAAATCACAAAGACCATAACTGTGATTTAAAACTCACGATGCCCCGGTGGCTCGGTCAATTATCGCTAGCGGAAGAAACTGAAGTCAGGTCAGGCGTGGGTTCGAGTCCCGCATAAGGCATGGGTTTTTTGTGAACGTGCTTTTACATATCATCACTTCATCGCTTCATTATCACCCGCTCATTCGTACCCCCGTATAACCTAGCTGTTGGTGGGGTCGTTGAGCAGCATTAAAAAGAACTCACGACAGTTGCTCGGTCGACTTGAAGAAGATGGCTGCTCGACGGCCGTGTTCCGAGTTGCGAGAACGTGTTTAACAATGCCTTCGTTCTGTCGTTGCAGGGTGTTGATCTTCTCGCAGATGACGAAGATGCTGGACTTGCTGGAAGACTACCTCGACGGAGAGGGATACAAGTACGAGCGTATCGACGGAAACATCACAGGTATGCACCCGTTAGGTAGCTCGAAAGCTTGCTCGCTGTGCGAGTTTCTCACGAGATGTAGCCTACTGAAATAGCTATCCGAATATATGTTGACAACTTGGTCAGTGAAATATCGTTCTGTAAACTTTTTTTTGTGATGTTCCAAATGTAGGCCTACAGTAACATATGGTTGAAATTTTTTTTCAAAGTTTAGGTTGATAGAATTTCATTTTTTTTTACATTTTTTTTCAAAATTGTTATGAAGATTTTCTCATTTCAATTTGTGTGGAGAATTTGTCCACAATTCCATAGTCTACATGCATAATTTAACAAACCAGGTGATATTTTTTTTATAATTTCTAGACCTGGTATCAAGGGTCATTGCATTTAATTTAAAATGATAAAATGGGGTGGTAAGATTGCCCTTGTGGTGCCCTGTCCAAATGATCCTACTCTCATCCTTAGTCTTAATTGGGGAACAGTGATTTTGTAGGCCTATCAAGTTTCTATGTAATTGAAAAGAAAAAAAATCCGATTCATCCCCATGTTTTTCATCCGTAGCCTTGATTGAGAAATTATTGATTGATTATTGTAATTCATTTCAAGATTTCAGTGTTGCTGAAAAAATTCAATATTTCAATATTTCACCTTGAGAGTTGTGGGCCATGTTCTGATTGTGGCTTCTCGGTATTTCCAATACAATTGTTCACAAAATGACTAGTTCCATTTAATAATACGTACACCTGCCTCGAATACGTTCAAACCAATCGGCTCTGTTTACCTCACACTATGCGTCTTGCTGTCTGTCAGGTTCGCTCCGTCAAGAGGCGATCGATCGGTTCAACGCGCCCGGCGCCCAGCAGTTTGTGTTCCTGCTGTCTACGCGGGCCGGCGGGCTGGGCATCAATCTGGCCACCGCTGACACCGTCATCATCTACGACTCCGACTGGAATCCCCACAACGACATCCAGGCGTTCTCGCGCGCCCACAGGATAGGACAGGCCAACAAGGTACGTTCAGCGCGTTCATTGGCCAATAAACGCTCGACTAGAAATACAAACTTGAATTAACGTAGAAAAATGAATTATGATTTTAAGTGAAAAACTTGATGAAGAAACCGTCTAACATTGAGAAAGTATAGGTGGGATAAAAAAAAAAAAAACTTTTGGATAGGAAAATATAATGACTCGATTATCGATTATCTTTTTTAAATTCCCATCATCTCATCGATAATATCGAAATAATCGTTTTGTGGTAGGCCTACAGTGAAACCTCTAGCCATCGTTTTTCAAGGCACCATGAAAATAAAACCATCCATGCAGGAAAATGATCCGTCCAGGAAAATTTAACATTGATTATATGGAAGTGGGGTTAGAAAAAATGAATGATACAACCAGGAAAACGATGTATCCGGGAACGATGCGGTTTCACTGTAATTTGAATTTACGCTGTTGAAGTGTACATCTGGCATCTCTACATTCAATACTAGGAAATTCTTCCGGTAATAAAAGCTGTTTCGGTCGATAATAGAAGTTGTTTTGGTCAGTAAGCATTTCGATTAGCGAATCTTACCCACCTCTAACTCTAATGCTGTACGATTGTCTGGCATGTGTTGACGTGTGTTTTTTTGTGCAGGTGATGATCTACCGGTTCGTGACGCGCAACTCTGTGGAGGAGCGCGTGACTCAGGTGGCCAAGCGCAAGATGATGCTCACCCATCTGGTCGTGCGACCCGGCATGGGCGGCCGCGGAACCACCTTCTCCAAGCAGGAGCTGGACGACATCCTCAGATTCGGTGAGCGCTACGTCAAGTTGACTGTCGCCCCTAGGGCGTTGCAGTGCACCAACTGAAAACTGTTCAAGAAACTGTTGGGAAAAAAGTATTCGTAAATACAGTTGAACCTCAATCCATCGTTTTTCAAGGGACCAGGAAAATTAAACCATCCATGCAGGAAAACGATCCATCCAGTAAAATTTAACATTGATTTTATGGAAGTGGGTTGAGAAAAAATGAATGATACAAGCAGGAAAACGATGGATCCGGGAACAATGCATAGACGTTTCACTGTAACTGTTTGAAAAAGTGTTTGAAGAAAAATTGAAGAAACTTTTTGAATACTGTAATAATGTTGTATTTTTATATTTCGGTTAGCTTGATGTTGATATCGTCATACGTTAGGTTGGGTCAGGCTAGGTTTAGGTTCGATAATTTAATTTACTAATTCAACTGCACAGTTGAATAAATTGAAATTGTCAGAGCTAACCGAAATATCAAAATAGACCTACAACAGTGTTAGTCGAACAGTTTTATTCATTTTCGAACAAGTTTATTTTTGAACAGTTCCATACTCGAACACTTTTTTCCGTACAGATGATGGTATTCCATTCGTCGGGCAAGGGTTCGAGTCCCACGCAAGGCACGTATAGATACATGTAAGCATCTAACAATTTAGCTATTGAGGCGAATAAACAGAGCCAGAGTAAATATGTTCTAAGAATAATCTCGATAGTTGGACGGAAACACATAACGTAGTGGTGCTAACTGTCGGATCGGTGTTCAGGTACCGAGGAGTTGTTCAAGAACGAGGAGGGGAAGGAGGACGAGGCGATCCACTATGACGACAAGGCAATCGACGAGCTGCTCGATCGGACCAAGATGGGCATCGAGCAGAAGGAGAGTTGGGCCAACGAGTACCTCTCATCGTTCAAGGTCGCCAGCTACGTCACCAAGGACGGCGAGGAGGTGAGCGTCCTCCACCTTATTCACTAATAGTGTAGGCCATATATTGGATGAACTTGAGCAAAGAGTCCATTTTACCTTACTACTTGGAGAAACAAGTTATGATGAAAATTGAATTTGCACATATATCATTAACTGGCTTTATGCAGTCTAGTGTTTGGGAAATTTTGGTTTGACCAATTTTTATGAAATTATGAGAAACTCGAGGAGATGGGAGGAACTTATTGGAAGAATCAAGAATATTCTTATTCACTAGAGCTTGACTTGAATTTCCCCAATGTAGAATTGTTTTCAACTTTTCTTGACTCCTGACCCAAAATCACCCTTGCCTGAATAGCATATACCGGTACCGGAAAAGTCGAGGGTTTGGGTGTCCAACCTTACCTGAACCCTGACCACATTTTACAACCATCCATTCAAAAGTACCCCGAAGCTCATGTCACATGACTGAGTCGAGGATCTATTCCGGTATACACTCTTCAGCATCCCGCACCCAATAATTCATTAATCATCACTCGGCACAACCGAACGCGACCGTGAGTAACGAATGTCCCCGTGTCTGCCGCAGGAGGAGGAGCCGACGGAGATCATCAAGCAGGAGGCGGAGAACACGGACCCGGCGTACTGGGTGAAGCTGCTGCGACACCACTACGAGCAGCAACAGGAGGACCTGAGCCGCACGCTCGGCAAGGGCAAGCGCGTGCGCAAGCAGGTCAACTACAACGACGGCACGGTCGAGGGACGCGACGACACCACCTGGCAGGAGAACCTCTCCGACTACAACTCCGACTTCTCCAACGGGTCCGACGACGACAAGGAGGACGACGATTTCGACGAGAAGACGGACAAGGACGGTGAGGCGACGCTCGTTTGTTTGTTTATAATAGGGTTGCCAATTGATTGGGAAAACGTAAACAATACCAAAATGTGCTACAGTGAAACCTCTATCCATCATTTTCCAAGGGACCAGGAAAATAAAACCATCCATGCAGGAAAACGATCCATCCAGGAAAATTTAACATTGATTATATGGGAGTGGGGTGAGAAAAAATGAATGATGCATGCAGGAAAACAATGGATCCGGGAACGATGCATAGAGGTTTCACTGTATATCGAAAATATCAAAATATTAGGAATTCCATTCGATATCGAATATCGATCGAAATAATATCATGTTCATCTAGTCGTCTGTAATCTCTTTGCCAGGCTTAGTTATTTTCTGAGTTTTCGTTATGTCAACACTCACACTTCCAGAATCAACGAATGACTGACACCAACACCCATATGGAATGGTCACAATTATACAGAGACTGAATTGATTGTCAGTGTTGAGAATGTGACAAACACGACTGACCGCCCGTTTTTTATTCACTCGATATCGAAGTAATCGAAATGGTGATATTGAAATTCGATCGAAATATTCAATATTGATTGGCACCCCTAGTTTATAATAACCCGTGAGATAACGATCTCTTTGCAGGATGTAAGCTGCGTGTAGGCTTGAATATACTAACTAGGAAAACGCAGCCTGTGCGTTGTCAGATAAACAAGATATTTGTATACTTGGATCTACTAAAGGAGACATATATTTTTTTTTACTTTTCTTATAGCTAATTAAATAAAAACTAGGGGCATAGGACAATCAAGACAGTCAGACGAACAGTATAATACCAGTACTGATTGTATTGTTCTAATAACATATAACATATTGAAAATATTGTTGATAATTGGACAATTAAAATTATTATGAGAGGGACTGACAATAGAGATGTACTGACTAGTTCACATTAGCTATCAACTACAGTTAATTATGTTTCCAGTTATAAATTCGTCTCTATGTCTAATGCGAATATCACTGTTATATTCGTATGTGGCATTTTCATGGTATTACAAACAATGCCGATAAAAAGGGTACACAACCGGCACATGCAGTGCAGTGGTTAACGCGCTCGCTTCGTGTGATCCGGGATGCAAGGGGTTTCTGAACCCAGTTCGATCCCCGCCGCCGTTGATCTTTACAGGGGTTTTTCATGGTTTCCCTCAGTAGTCTAGGCTAATGCCGGGATGGCTCCTACAATAAGTCGGCCATGTTCCCCTTCATCTCATCATCTCATTAATCATCCATCCGACACCATTAGATCTGCGCAATCATAACAGTGCGTCGTTGAACCCAGTATTAAAAAAAGGGTACTGATGCAATGCAACAATGGAGGGTGTGTGGAGCGTGTTCAATGCTGACGTGTGTGTGTGTGTGTTTCAGGAGCGGACGGAAGCCGCAGGAACCGTCGGCGCATGGAGCGTAAGGACGAGAAGGACAGACCGCTGCCTCCTCTGCTGGCACGCGTCGGCGGCAACATCGAGGTGCTCGGTTTCAACGCTCGCCAACGCAAGGCCTTCCTCAACGCAATCATGCGCTACGGCATGCCGCCGCAGGACGCTTTCAACTCACAATGGTGAGGCTTATAGCTAATCATTCATTCGTGATGACTAGGGCTAGGATGTCCAAGACCTTTGAAACTGCTAAAAAAGGCAGGCAAATAGTACCTTGAAAAGTGAAGAAAAAGACATCTCAAATGAAAAAAGAACCTATGAAAATTTTTGATTTTACATTGATTTTTCTGTACGTAGGGAGCCATAGGCCTAATTATTGGCTTACTAATTTTTTGACTTTTTTGACCAATTATCAAACTTGCGTGTACACTTTTAGTGAATATTTGAATAAGGAAGTAAATATATTCAAGTCATTCTGGTCACTCAAATCAAACACCAAAGTTGTCAAACAGAATATTTCCTTCTAGCATCAAGAGTAATGATGAATGAGAAGTCAATCATTGGCTGAAAAGGCTTTACAATAAGAAATTGGAGCAGAAAAAGACAAAAAGACCTAGAAAACACTGAAAAAAGACCTAATTTGCCAAAAATGTAAAAAAAAGACCTTTCAAGGCAAAATAAACAACATGTTTTTGCAGTCAGGGACGCATGAAACGTATTAATATTTCATTTTAAAGTACTATGAAGCGAAAGAAAAAAAAAGGATATGTCTTGAACATCCTAGCCCTGGTGAAGACTGTTCATCTTGTTGTTGAATGACCATGTAAGTCCAGCTTACTATAAATTTGGAATTATAATTGCCAAAAGTAAAAATGAGTTGAAAAGTAATGGACGGTAATAAAATGAAAAACTTGATTAGTAATAATAAAAATGGTGATGATGAATGGGAAAAATCGATCGGAATTGGATTTTAAAGTCGAGAGTCCATGGGAGTCGATATGGAATATCATTATGTTGGTGATAACTTTTGGATGGTAAGGAGATATCAAAATGCTGAAAAAGAGGAAACAGAGATATTTTCAATGCGGTACCTTAAGATGGTGTAAGTAATGATTATTTATCTCAAATCGCCCGATTATCAGGCATATACGCTTGAAAATTCACATTTTTTAACCGTATACCCCTGACAATTATGCGATGTGAGATAGATAGTTATTACTAACACCGTCTTGAATGTCATTATTGGCCGAATGGGAGTTGAATGTTAACGGTTTGTTTTGCGTCAGGCTGGTTCGCGACCTGCGCGGCAAGTCCGAGAAGAACTTCAAGGCGTACGTGTCGCTGTTCATGCGCCACCTGTGCGAGCCTGGCGCAGACAACGCGGAGATGTTCGCCGACGGCGTGCCCCGAGAGGGCCTCAGTCGCCAGCACATTCTCACGCGCATCGGAGTCATGTCGCTCATCAGGAAGAAGGTAAGACTCTCCCTCTTTCTTCCCCTCCGTCTCTCTCTCTCTTTCTTCTCCTTCTTCCTTCTCCCTTACCCTTCTCCCATGTGTGCATCAGCATTATGTCGCTCATCAGGAAGAAGGTACTTAAGACTCTCCCTCGTTCTTCCCCTCCGTGTCTCTCTCTCTCTCTTTCTTCTCCTTCTTCCTTCTCCCTTACCCTTCTCCCATGTGTGCATCAGCATTATGTCGCTCATCAGGAAGAAGGTACTTAAGACTCTCCCTCGTTCTTCCCCTCCGTCTCTCACCCTCTTTCTTCTCCCACTTGAGCTCCCTCTGTCTCCCTCCCACTTTCTTTTCCTTCTCCCTTACCCTTCTCCCATGTGCGCATCGGTGTTATGTCGCTCATCAGGAAGAAGGTAAGACTCGGCTGCACCTGTCTCTGTCTCTCTCTCCCACTTTCTTCTACTTCCTTCTCCCTTACCCTTCTCCCGTATGCGTATTGGCGTTATGTCGCTCATCAGGAAGAAGGTGACGTCTCCCTCCCTCTTCCATCTCCTTTTGGGTTGTTACTTCAAAGAGTGTAACCAAGTGCCACTTTTCCCAATCTGTAACTTATCACTTCTTGAATCTTCCTTCACACTCTTTATTTCCATATATCTTGATAATGTTTTATATATTTTATTTTTTGTTTCATTTTTATTAAACAGTGGAACCTCTTTAGTATGTTTTTTCAGGGGACCAAACCAAAAAAATTGAACTATTCAACATGTGGGAGCAATGTGATTGAAAAATAAAACTCACTAAGATGATGAATGTACTAAAGAGAAACTTACTAGAGAGATTCTTCCGTAGTATACATTTCTTCAATTGGCCTTGTTACTCTTTTCTCTTCTTGGTTGCATAATATGCCTAGTTTGTTGTTTGTTTTTACTTTTCAATTGCCTGAAGAGTATGTAAGCTAATTTCACACATTGAGACATTGCTGTATGAATAATATGAATATTTGAATTATTTTCCCATTTTTCTTCTGTAAACTACGTTCTCGACCACCAGTGTGCTCCAGTAGTGTCGGTCGTGTGCTTGCTAACGCTGTGATTGGTTGGTGTCAGGTGCAGGAGTTTGAGCACATCAACGGCTACTACAGCATGCCGGAGCTGATCCGCAAGCCAGTGGTGGACGCGGCCAAGCTGGGGGAGGGGGCGGCGTCGGTGGCGACCAGCGCGTCGGCCTCTGCCGCGGCCAGCCCCGCGCCGACCTCTGCCGGGGACAAGGACGCCGACGTGAAGCCCGCCGACAAGGAGAAGGAGGTAACATAAGTGACCATTCTTTTATCAGCATAAGAAACTTGGATCCGTAGACGTTGTGCCGTGATTAAACGTGGCACCATGAGCGATCGCACCAACGAAAAAAGTGGTTAATAAATACGGCAGGGTCTACAGTAACGATGTGAAGTATTGAACAAACTGTGAATACAGTAAATTAAACTCTGATTATTTAAATTTTTCTATAAATCAAGCAATAGTTTTGGTTCATAGGCCCTACAGAGTATTGACCCAGAAGTTTGTTGGTAAATATTGCGATTATCCAATCTTTTGTCATTCAAATGGAAATTTCTTGGATCCATTGAATTTGGAATTGAAGAGTGTTTATTGCATCTACTTAATCATGCTAATAAGTTGTTATCACCCTTGGTTACGTATGTTATTATTTACTTTGATTGATGATTAATCAATCAGTGCTTACTTATAAGTTGATTGAACTGACTCCTGGTTATATATTTCATAAATCTACGTTCACGGTTGAATGCTAAATTTTATATTTCCCCCAGGGTGACGAAGCGGCTGCTAAAGACGACAAAGAACCGGCGAAAGAGGGCGACGATAAGGAGAAACCAGCCGATAAGGAGGTGGACGTAGAGAAGGAGAAGGGGGAGGTGAAGGAGAAGGAGGAGACCGAGAAGACGGACGGGGCGAAGGAGAAGGAAGGAGGGGAGAAGATGGAGACTGATGAGCCGGCCGTTCCCGAGGCGATTAAGGTCGAGAAGGAGAAGGAAGTGGAGAAGAAGGACGCCGCCGAGAAGAAGGTAAGATGACCTTGGGTCGTGACTTGGCTTGGATGTACAATGGCTGTCATTGTATATGTTTTAATGTTTACTGTACTAGGAATATTCTTTTGATTTGTATTCCTCAAGTTGATGAATAATTTCAACTTTTGTTTGTACATCAATTTGTCTGGTTGTGTATTTTGAAAACAACTGACAGTTTTAATTTTAAACCATCTAGTAGTACGGACTAGCCGCCCCGGTGGCCAAGTCAATTATCGCTAGCGGTAGTAACTGAAGTTACCGTTGGGCGTGGGTTCGAGTCCCGCATAAGGCATGGGTTTTTGTATACGTCCTTTCACCTATCATCACTTCATCGTTTCATTATCACCCGCTCATTCGTACCCCCGTATAACCTAGCTGTTGGTGGGGTCGTTAAGCAACATTGAAAAAAAAAAAAAAAAAAAAATACGGACTAGGAATCCTACTGTTTTTAACATCCATCAAATTGCAAATCGTTGATTCTCTAGATGCCGAAAACAGAAGAAGGCTTTGACAGATCAAAATGTTTACGTTTTTCCTCGGAAAACGTCCAGTCAGGTGTAGGTTCAAGTTCCACAGAAGTATGTAGGCACGGCTCACTTATATCCCCACATAAACTAGCTCTCCGTGGGGTTGTTTGAAGTAACTGTCATAATCATAATAATCATCATTGAAGTACATTTACCACTTTTCAGTATGCTATGTATAAAATGAAAATACCCAATTGGAATGTCACGTGAATTTACCTAATCTTGATCGTCTCCACCGTTCAACAGGAGGACGAAGTGGACAAAGAGGTGCCGGCGGTCGTTAAAGAAGAGAAGAAGGATAGCGACAAGGATGAGGTTGTCGTGAAGAAGGAGGATGACAAAGAGAAGGACAAGGAAGAGGCGGAGACGAAGAAGAAAGACGAGGGAGCCGACGATAAGAAGGATGGCGTGAAGGAGGAAGCGAAGACTAAGGAGGAGAAGAAAGAGGACGACGATGTGGTGCTTGTCAAAGATGATGACGACGAGAAGAAAGATGTAAGAGAACCGGAGATATTTGAATACTGTATTATATTTAGTTGAAATCGGAGCTGTCAAGAAATGTTGTTTGTTGAACGTTCACACAATTTATAAACAGTAGACCGTCCTTAATTCAGAATGTCTATGTTATTCAACAGTTCTGGTAGCTACAGTTTGTACCCAAATATTTCGATAATTCCAATTTTCCTCATTCAAAATAGGGATTTTTCAGTCCATTGAATTCTGAATTGAAGAGGATTCTTGGGTGTGAGTTCGAGTCCCGCATAAGGCATGGGTTTTTGTAAACGTCCGTTCACTTATCATCACTTCATTCGTTACATAATATTCATCTAACCCGTTCAACCTACTGTCTGGGGTAGAAATTGTATTTCTCCATATAATGTTTTTACGCTTATAAAATTGAATATAAGTTTCACCAATAATGGACCCACTTTGTACCATTTTATAAGTTTCAAAGTCATTTACTTAAAGTATTTTGAAA
Organism: Brachyptera putata; assembly: GCA_907164805.1. Classification (NCBI taxonomy): domain Eukaryota; kingdom Metazoa; phylum Arthropoda; class Insecta; order Plecoptera; family Taeniopterygidae; genus Brachyptera; species Brachyptera putata. The sequence continues at coordinate 18,269,315 of OU015471.1, read as the reverse complement.
ACGTCAATTCGCTATATTTAATCGGTCTTATAATTTTTTCACATTGAAAACTTAAAAAGTAGTATTACTGTCTGCTCCGAAACCATGGACTCACTTTCGTACGCAGATTTAAGAGCAGTTTCGTTTTGATATAAGAGGCAAGGCAACTGCGAGGGAAGATGGGCCACGACAACCGATAGCGCAAACATCTCAAAACTGCCCGGTTCGCTATAGAGCTGGGCTAGACCTTGGAACGTTACCTGAATACCAAACGAATTGGACCGGTCTCAGATATCTCAAACATGTTGCCGAGGGCTACGGGTAAACGAATCTATAGGGCGTTCTTTCAACACTTAGAGTAAAAATCAAACTTGGAAGATTAATTGCAGTACTAAATTTAATTTTAATCGAGTGGTTGATAGGATAAAGGGACTGGAATTCTTGTGTACAAGTCTCCGAACTGTTAGCCCAATTGGCATAGATACTGCGTCTTTATAAGTAAACAAACAGTTTCCCAAAATGGAACACCTTTTAAAATAGGTTTTTCGTCCTTGATCTGAATTGAAGTTCTGCGTCGTATTCGCTGTAAAGGCAGTTTGTAAATTAGCGATTTCCTAAATCGACTCAAGTTTATAAATAAGTGAATAGGGTACGTCTATTATTGTAAACGTGTAAAAAGCATTCTGTCTATATAATATCTCTAATTTGAGTTTAAAAATGAGTGGAACCCACAGTGGAACCTATTTAGTAAGTTTTTCTTTAGTGCATTCATCACCTTATCAAGTTTTATTTTTCGATTCCATCCATATGCTCCCAGATGTTGAATAGAGTCTTTAGTAATTTTTTCACATTAGTAATTTTTTTACATTGATAAGTATGTCTGTCTGGTCCCCTGAAAACATACTAAAGAGCTTCCACTTTACTGTAACGCACAGAAGTTAAGAGTCGTTTCGTTGTTGTTGAGCAGGAGAAGGAGGCGAAGGAGAAGCGTGCGGCGGAGGAGGAGGGCGGCGACGACAAGCCGAAGCGCAAGTTCATGTTCAACATCGCCGACGGCGGCTTCACCGAGCTGCACACGCTCTGGCTGAACGAGGAGAAAGCTGCCGTGCCCGGCCGAGAGTACGAGATCTGGCACCGTCGTCACGACTACTGGCTGCTGGCTGGCATCGTCACCCACGGGTCGGTACCAACACGATTCTAGTGATTTAGTTTTTATTTAGTTTTTATAGTTTTTAGACATTTAAAGGACATCAGAACCCGTGAAACTAGATTTAATGACTTGGCAGTCACAAGAAAAATTTAATTTTGTTTATATGCGAGTGTGGTGAAAAATAATGAATGATACAAAGGTGGCCAAGTCAATTATCGCTAGCGGTAGAAACTGAAGTCACCGTCGGGCGTGGGTTCGAGTCCTGCATAAGGCATGGGTTTTTGTAAACGACCTTTCACCTATCATCACTTCATCGTTGCATTATCACCCGTTCATTCGTACCCCCATATGACCTAGCTGTTGGTGGGGTCGTTGAGCAGCAATACAATTCTACTGATTTAGTTTTCCAATTTTTATAAAAAAAAATTTTCATCGGCATCTAAAGGACATTGCCTGAAACTAGATTTGAATTAACGGGTCAGTCACAAACACAATTCTACCGTTTTAGTTTTTCAATTTTTATAATATATTTTTATCAATATTTCAAGAACATCACAAGCCTGGAACTACATTTCAATTAATAATGGCAATATTTATTTCCTTAATTTGAGAGAAAACATGAAATGAAAAAACTAGGAATCAACATCACACGTTTAGAAATTGAAATGTATTTTTTATTTCTAGGTACGGCCGCTGGCAGGACATTCAGAACGACATCCGTTTTGCCATCATCAACGAGCCGTTCAAGATGGACGTTGGCAAGGGCAACTTCCTCGAGATCAAGAACAAGTTCCTTGCCCGACGGTTCAAGCTGCTCGAACAGGTACGATTGCCGTTCAATTGCGAGCGATATTCAGGCCGCTGATTGGATATTGTATTGGAATATTCATTATTAAATGATTTCGATACCTTAAAATTGAACAATATCGAAACTTTCGTAAATAATACAGTGCGCTGCTGCCGGATTTTTCGTATTGTGTCTGAGCAACTCGAGCTTTAATTGGCTCTTTCAAAACTACCTAGCAGTATATTTATATCCATTTACTTATTGAGCTAATATTCTTTATAGGCCTACAGCAGGCCTGCCGTTTTCACGGATTTTTTCCGTTTTCACGGATTTTTTGGGTTTAAAAAGTGTACAGGATTTTTGAGCAAATTTGCTCATTTTCACGGATATCTGTGACTTCACGAAAATTTGAACATAAACAGCGGTAAATCGGTAGAGTTACCGTATTTACACCCATATAAGACGCAAAACTGTCATATTCTGCGATATATTTATGCGCGCTCGCTGAAAACAGTTTTTTTCTGATGTAAAAACATCGCAAAAACAGTTCCCGTGAAACACTGCCGGTCGTCCAGTGTTAAAGCATAGGGCGAACCCACAATCGTTGTCAGATTGTATGCACGGATGGTGGTCGATATTAAAGCATAAGGCAGACCCCCAATCGTCAATTGTCGGGATATAATATTGTGGTAAATGTGTCAACAAATGACAACAAACATACTCATAAAATATCCTTATGCCTTTTTCCTCCATTAGAGGTCAGGAGGTCAGACTCTGGATCATGTTACACTGAATACCAAGACAAACACTTTGACATATCTGTTTATCATCAATCAACATTGCTTGCCTGGAAGTGTGCTATGGGTGATAACTGAGTCTATAGGGGGCTACTCTCTCAACACTATAGGATGGATGAAAACAAATCTAAACTTGGAAGATATATTATCAATATTGTTTATTGTCTAATAGAGTGGATTTGGTATTTTGGATTCGGTAATAGAGTGGATAGTGGATTTTTTTACAATATATTTTGGTAAATTTCCGCATTTTTTGAACTAGTAACGCATAATTTACAGGATTTTACAGGATATTTTGATGAGATTTTTACAGGATTCTACAGGATTTTTGGGTAACATGAACAGGATTTTAAAAAAAAGTTGGTGGCAGGCCTGGCCTACAGCATTCTATTCTTTTCAATTTCATTTCCAACGTTATAATTGTTGCCTAGTGCCGTTTATTCTACAAATCACTCGGGAACAGGGGATCAATTCTGTTGAATTAGGTAAGTCGGCTACAAGTGTGACCACTAGAGTATTCATGATCGGTATTTCCAAAGATTTGTACCGGAAATTGGTATATATTTTCAACATTGGTGGGATGGAGTGTCAAGTTACCATAAGAGACCGACAAACCAACGTAACCCTTAATATACGAATCGGGTAAAAGGGAAAGAGAGAGCAGCAGCTTACCAAGGTTCATAAGTAGCTAGGCCTACTTATGGTGGTAGACAGCCGTTGATAGAACACGAGAGATGAAAAACACACGAGATTTTAGACATTCTAGCTGTTGTCTTGGTCACAGTAGAGTAAGTAATAAAGAGGTAGGCTGCTTATTCAGGTAGGTGGGTGAAGGTGTGGGAGGGGGGAAACTGAAAACGATAAGTTGAATTTGAACCCTCGATACGTGTTGGCATGATCGAACGGTGTCGTCGTGTTTCAGGCGCTGGTGATCGAGGAGCAGTTGCGGAGGGCCGCCTACCTGAACCTGACGCAGGACCCGAACCACCCGGCCATGTCGCTGAACGCGCGGTTCGCCGAGGTGGAGTGCCTGGCCGAAAGCCACCAGCATCTCAGCAAGGAGAGCCTCGCTGGTAACAAGCCTGCCAACGCGGTGCTGCACAAGGTACGTTACCATCGCCCTATTTCAGGACACCAAGCTGGAATTATTGATGTTTTCATTATTAGATGAGCGTAGCAAAAACTTCTGTTTCACTTACCAATTTTTTTTTTTATTTTTTTTCTTGTGTGTCAGAAAAAGTAATTCATCGACTAGAAAATTTTTCTGCACATCGGTGTAATAAAAGTATAGGTTGGTATGGTTCTTCAGAAAAATTGGTTTTACAGTTTTCCTGGCAAAAATTGGTAAAGTTTGGAAAATCCCCATAAGAATAACGCGTAGGGAAAATACTTGCGAAAACCAAAATTGTTATATACTTATATTGTTTTAGCTATTATATATTATGGTACATAATTACGAAATGGAAAACTGTGTTTTTGACCAATTGTAAGTTGAGATTTCGCTATAATACTATTGACGTTTTTCAGACCTTGAAAACAAAAGAGAAAAATCAACTAACATTAACCCCAAATTTAAATAATTTATATCGTTCAACATATAATACCCGTGTGTCGTTGTTCAGGTGCTGAACCAGCTGGAGGAACTGCTGTCCGACATGAAGTCCGACGTGAGCCGGCTGCCCGCCACCCTGGCGCGCATACCGCCGGTGGCGCAGCGCCTGCAGATGTCCGAGCGCTCGATCCTGTCGCGCCTGGCCGCCACCACGTCGTCCGGCGCCACCCCCACCACGCCCACATCCTCCGCAGGTACGGCGCCACCTCTAACCCCACTTGACGACCCCACAGGCACGGCTGCCAAAGACAAATAATAAGAATCGAATAAAAAAATCAATCGAGTATAAAAAACTCGATGTTAAATGTTGGGGTCATTTCTTGGGGTTGTTACATTGGGACCACTTCAAAGGAAATAATTATTCAGGAGTACAGTGTTGCACATTCAACACTGTAATTAACCGATAAGTTCGGCGAAATATTCCAGATTCGTGTGCGTGACAAACTTCCCCCATATAACCGAGCTGTTGGTGTCATTGAGCACCGTTGTCGCTGGTTCAAATGAGTTGTGTTTCACGGTCGAATCTGTTTGCAGGCCTGCTGAGCAACCAGTTCCCGGCCGGCTTCCAGACCGGCCAACTGCCGGCGGGCTTCAATCCTGCCAACTTTGCCAACTTCCGACCACAGTATTCGGTGCCCGGCCAGCCCACACAAGGATTCCCAGGTACGTGGCCACTGCCGTAACCGACGGACGTGGGAACATTTGTCGTTGACTCGGAGTGAAACTATTTTCACAGTCACACACATCGGAGGAAATTAGATAACGAATAATGAAATGATAATGTTGAATACCGGCAATAAAAACAGAAGTGGTGTAGATTGGTTACTATCGCCCTGAACCATCAATCAGGAGACCGGGTTTGATTCCTGTCTTATACGACCATCCAACATTGTCCCCCGATTAATGTTAACCGATCACAATCAAAGTTCCCCAGATCGCTGTGTTGTTACACGGTGACGATTGGTGGTCATTTGTTACTGGAAAGAAGCCGTATCAAGTTGTGCCGTATACGTGTTTGAATAGCAAGCATTACGGAGCAAGTAAATCCAGTCACTGCTGGTATAGTAAAAGTGTGACTGAGACAAGTGGTTAGCGTACTGAACAGTCGTTCAGGAGACCGCGGTTCGATTCCGCCATGGTCGACCACGCTGACGTGGTTTCCCTTTGTCGTTCAGGTCAATACTGAGATGGTTCCTCAACAACAGGCCACGACCAACTCCTTCTCACTATCCAAAAACACCTAATAAAATAACCTTTCATCTCGTCTTCCCATCATTCACCCATGCCAATAGATCTTAGTCATCAGTACAGTGCGTCATTAAACCCAATATAAATTAAATTAAAAGTGTGCTCTCCAATATGCCCTCGTGCCACCTACCCACAGCCTGCTCTAGGGTGTGTGTGTTTCTTGCAGAAGCGCCACCCGACATAGACGTGTCGAGAGTGCCGCTATTCCACGACGGCAACTGGCGCGAGTCGTGGTAGTGGCGCGATCGCTCGCTAAATGACCATTACCTTTATCCGCGGGACCGACCTGACCGACACAGGTTTGCCGCCACCCCTCTCCTCCCTCTCTCTCTGTCCGTCCGCAGCCAATACACTCGCTCGCTAGCCTTGCTTGACTCCGTTTCACACCGCTGTGTTGATTGCGAGCAGCGACGTTGTCCGGAGAAAGTCGACTCGGCGATAGAATTGTAGGACGTCAACGACAAGTAGGGACCCTTATTGCGGCAATCACTAGGAGAAAAGTCTATGGGCCTCATTTCTGTACGTTGTGACTGTCCTAATTGGCACTCAACGTAACTGGCATACCTCTTATTCCTTATCTGAATATTTAGGGGTAAAATTTATGTTGTACTCTAGTATATAGTAGAACATTTTTTAAAATATAAAATACAGTTGCGTAAATATCACTCTTCCACACATATGCATAAGGACAAAATTGAAGATACGACGGGTTAAGTGATCGCTACAACAGCCACAACATACAGGAAAGAGGTGCCTGTACTCGTGGCCTATTCAACGGAATATTTGAAATTATACAGGTCTTACTAAGCCCTACGCTTTGTTAGCAATAGTTGCTTTTATAATGGTGGGTTTAGGTGATGAAGATTAGTATAATTTCTGGTCTGAACCATTGAATAGAGTAAAAGCCTTGGAAGTCTTTTTTCAGGAAGAGATTTACAATTAGGATCACAACTACGCCTTTCAAAACCATTGAAAGCTAGAAGCTGCAACGAGTTTTCTCTACAATTACCGAAGATTTCAACTGTTTACATTAGTTGCTAGATGGCCTACTTTCTGAAATATAAGTGATGATTAAATTGAATTCCTACGGATTTAGAATTTTAACGTCTCTCAATCGATCTTGCAGTAATTCTATTTCACCGAATCGACTTTTCCGGAACGCTCTCTAGCAGTACATATAGCTGCTTTTTACTTTGCTGCGCAGTTATGTTGTACGCATTTTCTGAAACTTTCGAGGGATTTTATCCCAAGAAGCAGCGTTTTTTATTTCAGCCGATCAGTGATACGTACCTTCGGCCAAGCGAACACTGCCGTTCAGAAGGGATTTTTGATTGAAATTATTTTTTTCGACGCCAAGTTTGGGATGAAATCTCTCGTCTTTTGGTACTGCGGCCAATTTCTTTGCTCTTGAAGTTAATAGTTACTGTTTTATATTGCTTTAATGTAGTATTCACTCATTTCAATTTAATTTAATATACTTTTGTACGATATCGCTAGTTGCACTGAATGGAATGCTTAATGTTACCGTAGAGTGCAGTGCAAGAATTTGTTTTCACAGAAAGTTCGAACTTGCTACGCTATTCCTCACTACAACTGCATGATATTACAGTATTGAAATTGTTTGAAGGTTTTAGACAACATAATTTTCCCATTTTTTATTGCCTTGGAAAAACGTACTATAGAGGTTATAGTGCATTTTTTTCTATCTGTAATAAGAATTGTGGATATGTTGAAAGGTACTCAAAATAGTCCGAAATAAATCATTAAACTGGAAGTAATTTCTCGACTATGGTGAGCTAATTACTATATATTGTTTTGTTCACTTTCAATAAACGTTATTTACACGCTCGGAACTAGAAGACGGAAGACTTCTTCAATTTTAAATGTATTAAGAAGTCATTTTCAGAATTTTTTTCATTTGCTTTCAGTTAACCCAATGTACTGCATTTATACTGTTCATTCAGTACCGATATTTCAAATATAAATTTTCAGTATATGCTATGTTGAATGTACCGTTATTTTTTCCTTCGGAGTGTACTTTGGACCTCATTATCGACTCCCCACAAATGTGAGGCGTATATCTCTGATTTCTCCCGCCGTTTTAATTCCACCGTCTCCAAGTTGATAGGCTGCACATTGACCGTTCCCGTAGCTCGACTAATGCGTCTCTTCCCGAAACCCGCTGTTTTTCCAAAACACTCTCAATGTTGCATGTTTGCCTGGTATTTATTTCCGATCCTACGTAACACCTCTGATTGTTTCTCTTCTGTTGCAGCTTGAACCCGTACATCCTTAGTACGTTAAACGGGGGCACAGCGGTACACCGGAAAACAGGACTCGGTTCGACTACATTTCATCTTTTTGCACAACTCGGATGTAGAATTAAAAAAAACAATTTCTTTTTTAATCACCTTGGACGAAAGAAGAGAGAGATTCGACGGAAAACTAGAGCTGGAAATTCTTGAATGTAAACTATCTTTTCAACTTCTGGAGGAACGAATGACGGAATCTGTTGTGAGCAGTGATTTTGTCGACCTTACCTGCAGTTGCATCGAACTGTGGCCTACTTTCGACGTGAGCCCATAACCGCGCTTTAGACACATCTATATTAGTTTACGCCTACGATCCACGCTATCGGACGCGCGATCTACGACGGCCACTGTGATTGGCCAGCTTGAATCAACTGTCCAATAGCGACGTACGTTACAAGATGAACAGTGTTTTTTATTACGTTTTTTCTGATCGAATAGACTGCTTTACTGTCGATATTTCTGCGTAGTTGGGAGGCAAATATCGTTGCTCAACATTCGGGTGTCTCGACTATCTCTTAAAATACTAGCGTTGAATTTGAACGACAAACGAGGGTGTTGATCGTGTGATCACCTGGAGACGCATTCTCTGTTATTTTGGAGTTTTGTGGGTTTCATCAGTCGTACGTACTACAAGGCGAAAGGTCGCATTGAAAAATTTTGGAGAATTTTATTTTATCCGACATTTTTTATAGTTTTGTTTCCTCAAAATGGCAACAAAAAAGTTGACATTTTAAGATGTACGACTCACGATGGTTATCGTAATATTTCTACGATACTTATGGACATTTCAAAACAAAATTCATGAAAATACTTGGAGAAAATGGTCCGTTTGTTTCCACGCTCTTCTCTCATTGGTTTGTGCCCAGCAGACATTCCTCGATAATGTGATCCACGAAAATCAGTAGACGATACGAAACTCGGAAACCAAGTAACTAGATCAAACACCTATATTTCCATTTTATTAGGCATTATTCTTAATTAGTATTATTAATGGTTTGTTTGTAATTGCTGAAAGGCAATACTTTATTTATAATACAGTAAAATAAAAGGTTTAAGAGAACTTGTGATGTGGGTGAAGTAAGCAATATTCCAAGTAAGCAAAGATAAAGATTTTCCTGTCGAGTTGGATAAAACGATGCATAGTCTAAACCACCTTCAATTCAAAATACATTGTACCCGAAAATACCCATTTTGAATTATACAAATTTGAATTATTGAAATATTCAACGTTGAGCTTTTGGTTCAATACTTTGTAAGGAGCATAACTATTGTTTGAATATTACTATTGTTGCATGACAGTACAACTATGGATAGAGATACACTAGATGAAATGTTATATTTAAATAGTAGACCAATGTAATTGTATATACGGTAGATTCTCAGAATCGAGTTTTTAAAGCATCGTGCAAATTAATAATTTTATTTCAATTTTCAATCACTGGAAAGTTGAAAGTCGTTCAGTGAATGATTGATTCTATTATATGGTGAAAAGAAATCTGTTCACGCGTACTATAAATGTAATTTTTCTCACAAGCGAGGATTTTTTCATCATCGTGGCCACTCTGTAGAATGAACGTACCTTACAGACGAACTATCTTTGGTGTGCAAACCTTCCATGTTTTTGGCGTAAGCAGTAGTGGCAGGTTAAAAACCACTCGACTATAACCTCACTAACTTCACTTATTCAATTAAATTTAGTTTGCTGACAATGTTTGACAATGTATACTGTTTATCAATTGATTTCCAAGATCATAATTCTCGAGTTTCTCTCGGTAATGTTTACTCGGAATAAGGTTTGCTTTGTTGTTATTTCAGTTGCTTGTATGACGAGGAGCTTGTCATCATAACACCTGATCATCCTCGCCTTCCTTGTCTCATGAAAAATTCCTGAAATATATCTACAATTGTTGTGACGCAACCGATACATGTTCAATGATAACATGTATACCGTAGACTGGACAGCAGAAAGCATATGGTAGGTATTTTGGCTGCGTACAGTGGTGTCGATCAATTATGAACAGGAACCATAAAGAACAGTTATTTGATATGGAACTGGATCCTTTATTCTTATTCTGTAAGTAACAAGATGCTAGTGTAACTGAATCCTTAATTTTTTTCTATTCTAAAATGGATTAATCAAGTTCAAAAAGATTCTTGAATACCTTTTTCCATCTCGTACATTTTAATTGATGGTTTCATGTACTAACAATTCAAAAATGACACATTCAATTTAAAAATTAAATTGCTTGTATTTTGATTTTTGAGCTTTCTGCCATAACATTATTTTAGTTATAAAATGCCCAAAGATTCAAAGTGCTTTGAAACTGTGATCAACATGCTATCACCCAATTGGTTGAACTGAGCTTATATGATACTGATATGATCACCTAAACTGTTTAAATTACTGCCATCTCGATGGTTGCTGCACTTTCCAACAGGCATAAACTGCATTTCTTTCTCCAAATAAAATACGTAATCATTGCGATGTTCGTAAATCGCGGATTATTTTCATCAAAGTCGATAGTCAGAGCTCGACTCTTCCTTCGATATTTAGAACGTCATGCCCTCGCGTGACGTAATGACGTAAGAACCGCCCACTATTTCACGTTTATTATGTCAGTCAGTGTTCGCGAGCCAACCGTGTTGGTCGGGTGAACGCAGTAGTACCGTCTGCAAGTAATGTGAATATCAACTTGACAGGTTATATATTATTACTGTATTTACACTGTCAGATACTTCATCCGTGTTCAAAATCTGTGTGAAATATGTCGCCCGAAACTAAAAGGAGTATTCCGCCGCCGACTGAGACCATCCAGACGAAACCATTTCCAATACGAGGTGAGAGAACACAAAACATCGTGCGTTTATTTTCGTGCTATTTTGAAGGCTTCGTAACTCGGGACAACCAGGTCTAATATTAATTAAATCAGCAAGGACCTTTACCCCCCCAATGAAACAACACATTTCACACTAAATCTGTCTCGGATGCAATTCCTCGTGTTGAAACTAGGCCTAGGTCGCCCGCCACTCATCGCCACCCAATCGTCGACTTTCCTAGTAATCGTTCCCAATTTATCATCATCCACGATGACCCTACAGTCTACATTAAAATCAGTCATATTTGCACGAATATCGCCTACCGGCACCCAATTTTGGAATGCATATTTGTGGATCGTGCTATTTTCTGTACAAATATGTGCTACAATTTTTGACATTGCTAGTGACCAGTTTAAATGCAATTGACTCAACAATCAATTGAATTATACACATTCATGTATTCGAAGAACTTTAATGAATTCTCTATAATAAAGTTTAATTATTTCAACAAAATTCTGTCCAATTGCGTAATTTATTGCCCGAGTGACAGCTGAGAGAGGCGACAGCTGCCTCCTAAGACAAAAGAATGCCAGCTAAAGGTGATTTTTTACGGCTCGCCATCTGTCAATACCTTGGATCTTGGACTCTTCTAATGTCAATATCGTTCCTTTGATGAGTATACCGACGCTGATTAATTTAATACGCTCTCATCTCATTGTCCAGTATGTGTTTGATTTCGTCTGACCACTGTTCTACCGGTATATTACCACGTGCTGAGATAGTGTTGGCGGACGAACAGGTAGGTGGGTGTCCTCGATAGCCGGCCAGCCGGGAGGAAAATCTGTTTTATTGCATACACGATATAAATAATAGTGGAGCAACTAATAGATGAATTTCTATGAAATATTGTCGAACTTTAATTTGAGTGAAGTCTTCTGTAGCTTGTGGAAAATATGATGGGATACGATTATTTTTTGTGAACTTGTGTCGTAGATTTTTCTTTCACGAAAAGATGTGGCTTTCAAACCGACTGAATTGAATTTGGCGATTTACATATCTAGGCATTCCAGCTCTTAATAATTTCATACCTTTTTTCTCCCGATATCAAGCTCATTGACTGACGATCTACTACCGTATATACATATATGAAGATTTGATTTGTTAGATTGTTCTGTGCCAGAAACTGAAGTCAAGTCCGGGTTCGAGTCCCGCATAAGATTTCTGTAAACGTCATCCATGCCGTCCTCAGTAGCTTAAACCAACTAAGACACGGCTTTAGAAACTGAAGTCACCGATGGGCGTGGGTTCGAGTCCCGCATAAGGCATGGGTTTTTATGATCATCACTCATCTATTATCTCTCAGTCATTCGTGCTTCCAAACATCCAGGTGTTAGTGAGATAATTACACAAACAATTATTACGAATATATTGTGTGAAGTTATGCAAATAGTCAAAATAGTCTATTACTGTTTGTTTTGTGTTTTCTAACGTTTATCCGCGAGCCCAGGGGGTCCACGTGTAAGCGACCAAGGTCTTGGCTGGGCTGTTGATTGGTAGCGATGATATGAGGAAGAGAGAGAGAGAGAGAGAGAGAGAGAGAGAGAGAGAGAGAGAGAGAGAGAGAGAGAGAGAGAGAGAGAGAGAGAGAGGGTGAAAACAGAGGACAGACGGCATCGATTTGTGCGCGGATCTCTGGTTAAACCTCGGTACGGAAAACTACTACCGAGTGTATCCCCCTCACTCTCCCCCCTCACTCATCAGGCATCACCTCATTGTGTGCCGTGCATACGTCCACCTCGTGGGGAACACGTGCACGGTAGACAGATACGCTTACCACAACACTAATCCTTTTTGCACACGGGTTCAGTCATCACCTGCCCGCTCGTATCCCCATAGAACCGAGCTGTCGGTGGGGTCGTTAAGCAACGTACAAAGAATCTATATGACCTTCCCTAAACTTGTAACGCCAGAGTCGCAACAAATATTCGCAAATATCTACATAAGATTTTTGTATGTTCTATATATTTTGTATTATACGCATTATAATGATTAATACTATATTTGCTTAGGGGAGTGATGAATGAGATAACGGGAAGATTATAGGTGGATGATTGACGAATGTTTTTTTTTTAATTGTGTTTAGGAGAGAGAAGGAAGCGGTTGTGGCCTGGTCGTATTTAAGGAACTGTTCCAGTACACTCTTACACGACTGAGGGAAACCGTAAAACCTATGTCAGCATAGTCGACCATAGGCGGAAGAGAATCCCGTTCCCCTGAATGACCGTTCTTTCCCGCTTCAATGCACATCCACGAATCACATGTCAAGTGCTTTTCTTCCTTAAGATAAGCACATATTTAAGATAAGCACATAGTAAATCATCGTCAAAATTAGTCATTGTTAAATCGCTCAATGAAGTTTTTATGCTATCGAGATCGATGGACCAGTCGCTAAGAGTCTGAGCACTGAACTGTCATTCAGGAGGCCGGAGTTCGATTCCCACCATGGTCGACTATCCTGACAGAAGTGCATCGTGGTTTCCCTTTGTCGTTCACTTGTGGTTATACAGGCCGCGCGACCACTTCCATTCCCACGGTCGAGAGCGGCAAATGGAACAACCTCTCATCTCAGCTTCCATATCATCTCATTCAATCATTCATCATTCACCGACGCCAATTGATCTTGGTCATCATTACAGCGCGTCGCGAAACTCGGCCTAGTATACAAATGAATAACATGAAGCTAAATTATAAACAATGTTGGCCATTCGTCCAAGTTCCATTTTGTCAACTTCCTATAGGCCTATTCGCCAACAGCAAGTTAAACCCGCCTTCATTTATTATATTTATATACGTCCAGCCTATAAATTATATAAGGGGCTGTCCGTAAATGATGTCACACAATTTTAGGGTATGTCGAACCCCCCCCCCCCCCCCCCCCTTGTCCGAGTTGGTCACAGAGATGAATGAGCCCCCCCCCCCCTTTAATGATGTCACATTCCAGCCAATATTACCCCCCCCCCACCCCATGAAGTTATTCATGCGAATTTGGAAAAACTGGGATTGGGATATTGAAAAAAAGTTTTCCTCGATATTTTAGTCCCCTAAATCGCCTAAAAACCACCTAAAAACCACCTAAATTCTGCATTAAAATATAAAGAAAATTAAAAGAAACAAATAATATGCACCGGTAGTGTAAATGTGGATGTCACATTAGTGTATACCCCCCTCCCCCCTTCCCCTTGTCACACATTGTCACATGGTTGATGACCCCCTCCCCACCAAAATGTGGACGTCATTTATGGACAGCCTCTTTGAAGTTATATATCAAGTATATATATATATACACCTACGCCTTTATCTAATAACATCAACTGTATCGTGTAGGCCTACAGTGTACATCATTAGCCTACGTTATCACTCTGTTTCAAGGTGTGATTACTAGTACCCTATTGCTAGAGTAATAATTACTCTCACCTTCAGAAATGTTATAATTATCTCTTGTTAATGGTTAGGAGTTCGTTGGGCGGTGATTACATGTGCTATAAGTGCGCATGAGAGTCGATTTAGCAATATACCATTTTTTGGTAATATATTTCATTTATCGAGGTTACACTATATGTACGCCATTTTACATGTAAACAGTTGGTCCAGTTTTTTTCATATTCACACTTTCCGGTACAAAATCGTGTTTCTCATACCGTTTTGTTTAATTTACTGGTGGTCCCAATATTATTTGAAGTTCCGTTGTTTGTTGGACATATTACACATACTCGGTTCAAATGTCAAAGTTTGTACATTTTAGGTCCTTCACCTTTGATCACTTTGGATCATTATTGGACCACTACGGTCCAGTTTCGGCTACCCTACATCACTACTCGAGCTCCATTGGTAAACATGCTACGTATCACTTTGTTCAAGTCATTACATACTATAGCTAGGTCATATTCTCACATTCATTTTACAATGTACTTTGTTGACTGGTTATTCGTTGGCGTATTCGTGGCCAATGATGAATGATAGCAAGTTACTTTTGGTATGATATTTCAACAGTATAATATTCAAATTTATAATGGACACAGATATTTTGTGTACCTTCAAGATGGTATACCGGTAAGTAAAAACTACTGACCTTCAATCACATAATTACTGCAAAAAATTACGTCTTTCAGATTTTGACATGTGAAAATGTTGGAATCCAAGGTTATTTTAATCATATTTCACATCTTTCTGCCGATAAAAAAATCTGTGTTTCTGCATTACCGGGATATTATAATTGTAATATTCCATACCGTCCGAAAGTTATCACCAAAAAACTGCCATCTCGCTGAATCGGCTGCAAGTGAATTACGTAGAATTGATTACAAGGTGAGTTACTTCCGATATGGGTAGTAATGTATGCTATATTTAAGCAGTCACTAATTGTACGAAACAAAATGAGTTCAGATGTTAACTGATTTTGTAGACGTCCTGTCACCTTTGATCACTTTATCATTTTTTTTTTTTTAATAACATCGAAACTTGATACAAAATCATTGTTCCCCTATTAAGGCTAAGGATGAGAGTAGGATCGTTTGGACGGGGCACCACAAGGGCGATCCCACCACCCCAATCAACTTTATCATTATAACCACACTCATTCGTAACCCTACACAACCAAGCTGCCATTGGTAAACAGTGGAACTTATGAAAAGTCACAATAGAAATAAAGCGCGCGCATATCTCAACAATGACATTTATTACAAATGTTACATTGTTGACTGTTTATTTGTTACATTTCGTCGGCCATCTTGGAATTGAGAAGCGTATTCTGTTGTTACTACTTACTTTTGGTGTCGAATTTCGTACAAGTAATGTCCGAAAACGGTCTTCTTGATTCTAATGTATCATTAAAATTTGAGTTATAAATTTACAAAATCAATGTGGCTCTGATATGTGACGTCACCCAATAGCTAATCGTAATTAACACTGACCGTTCTAAGCCCAACGGACGGCCTTGCCATTGGTCGACCTTGATCTCCTATCGACACATTGACCTTGATCTGATTGTAACGTCTTGTGACAGCTGTCACGGGACTCAAGTTTACCCAGTCACCTGTTATAACTAGAAATTGTTGTCGCAGTTATAGCTACATGCACACGCATTTACTTCCTTACTTCCTTATCGCCTGCTTGTATACAGAAGCTCCTCAATACTTATATATACTACATATACTACAGTGTACACATATATATATATATATATATATATATATATATACAGTACTACACTCATATATACATATACCCCTTGCGTTCATGAAAGAAAGCGGCTTGCATGCGCTAGTAATGTGTGTGGGGGGGGGGGCTTTATCTCTCGTGGATACAGGTATACACATATAGACATAAGATGCATTTTATAAGGTAAGATGCATTTTATTTCGTGTGGATATTACTCAATACATGAAGGCATTGTCAGACCTTTAGTTATACATGTGGTATGGCAAAACGCAGGTTTATATTGGATTAAATAAGCCGAGATATTGTGGTTAGGTGTGTTAGATTGGGTTCATTTAGGTTACTTTAGGATGCGCGCAATACAACAACAACATTGAACACAGTCCGAAAAATATAGGCTACTATTTAACAATTTTCCGTCAATCAGGAGACCGGGGTTCGATTCCCGCAATAATCGACCATCACGAGTCCCAACAAGATGTTCGTGGTTTCCTTCTGTCTTTAGAGTGAATAGTGGTGTGGTTCCTTATATAAACAGGCTGCGACCGCTTCCTTCCCACTGACCAAAACGCATGTTACAATCACCTTTCATCTCATCATTCACCGCCACCAATAGATCTTAGTCGTTCATTACAGTGTGTTCTCAGACCCAATATAAATAAATAAACTATATATATATATATATATATATATATATATATATATATATATATATATATATATATATATATATATATATATATTTGCACTCTTTTTACTTCGATTACTTCCTTATCGGTGGCAGATAAGCGCCTCTCTTACGTACATTCCTTTGCTATACCCCAGGGGTGCCCAGACTTTCTTAGGGAAAGAATGATGTACTCAATTATTAAAATACTCTTCATAGTTTTGTTGAAAATCATAAACTCGAAACCGAAATATTTTAGAGATTTTTTCAATTGTATAAATTGTTAGGGTGTAATACTTTGAAGGCGCGTCGACGGCGAGGACTGTCATTTCGCGCCTATGTTCATGTCCGTGTAGCTTGCCGTAGTTGTCGACGTTTGTGGGAATGGAATACACACATGTATGTATTCACCTGGCTCAGCTGATATACCTCGATACTGTCTAGTTTTGGGGCGCAATCGGTTGAACCACTTTTTGAGACGAATCATTTCGAATTTTTGAAAACCTCCCCGAGAATAACCCATAGAGGAAAAAGTACGTAAAAAATTCCTCAGAATGATTTCAAATTTCTACGAAATTTGAAAACACAAGTGAAACACATTATTCCAAAGTTTTATATGATTCGGATGAGCGGTTTTATAGATAACAATTATTTTGTATTTTTATTATATTATGAAGCTATTACGAAAGCTATTAAACGACGTTTAACAGGTAGAACCAATTAAGTCGTAAGCAGTTTGAAGTGATCAGAAGGTGAATCAGGTATAATGTGTAGAAGGCCGTGTCCTCTAAAAGTGAAGATAGAGGATAGCTTGGATTATTGGTTGATAACGTAACGCCTATGCAGGAGAATTCCGGAGGCGGCGCATTCCTGTATACCATCAGTCCGATTTTACTGAAGATGATACCAAAAAATGAGAGAAAATCGGTATTATCATGTGTCAACAGCCCACACACAGCCAGCTTAAACTCCCGGTAATAAAAATAGAGAAATTCACCTTCACTCATTTTTTCTGTGTTCACAAACCAGTGTAATTGAATGAAAAATAAAATGTCATATCATTCATGAAATTGTCATGAAGATCATGAAATTATCTTGGAAATGTGAACTTTTCATTCAATTACACTGGTTTCAGAAAATGGAAAAAAATATATAAACTTGTAAGCATCGTTTTGTACAGGAATGCACCCCCACCCCGTGGTTATGATATGTAACTCGATTGTTTTATAACGAACAAAAACGCAGTGCCAAAACAACGCAATGGTGGTGTATATATATATATTCCTAACTCCATTATCATTATTGCCTTGCTTGAAACTATCATGCCAGCTGGCACTAAGTCGGCTGCTCACGCCGGCAACCACAACGACACTCGGTGTTATAATTGGAAGTAATAGACGAGTAGATCTTTTGCTAGCACACTGTGTACACCCTCATTCAGGAGACCGGGGTTCGATTACCATTCATCTGTCGCGAGCGCTCTGTACCGCTCTGTACCGCTCTGTACCCTCATTCAGGAGGCCGGGGTTCGATTACCATTCTGACTGAGACGTGGATCTGTCGCGAGCGCTCTGTACCGCTCTGTACCGCTCTGTACCCTCATTCAGGAGGCCGGGGTTCGATCACCATTCTGACTAAGACGTGGATCTGTCGCTAGCGCTCTGTACCGCTTTGTACCCTCATTCAGGAGACCGGGGTTCGATCACCATTCTGATTGAGACGTGGATCTGTCGCTAGCGCTCTGTACCGCTCTGTACCCTCATTCAGGAGGCTGGGGTTCCATCCCCACGATGGTCGACCCCACTGACAGGGGATTTCCCTGGTTCCCCTCTGTCGTTCAGTTCCATACTGGGATGGTTCCTTAACAACAGGCACGATCGAATCCTTCCCACTATCCAAAAACACATCATAAAATAACCTTCCATCTGATCATCAATTAACCTAACCTAACACAATTTATGACCTCTACACAATTTGTTATTTCGACAATTCGGTCTTTTGACCGATCATTATGACGTGCGTACGATTTACGTATATCTAGTCTAAAAATAGTCATGTCGGGTCTAAAGCTGGGCTTCCATACTAAACGGTATGCGATTCGGACACCGGAATCCGATTTCGTAATGCGATTTTCAGACTGCCATCTTAAGAGTAGATATAGAACCTCATGTGTTTAGAAATAACTTAGAGCTGGGATAAAGAGACTGTACAATATGAATTAAGAAGAAACACACATAACTTCCGGTTATATCGCAATCCGAAATCGCAAAATGTAGAGCCGAGCTCAATAATCGAGAATCGCATCGGACTCGTCCCTGATTGGTCCGATTTTCAACATCCGATATCGCAATCCGAATAACGCAGGTATGGAAAGCCAGCATAATGCCATATCTTTGTCCCCAATAATCTCCCACTTCATCAGCTCGGTCCTCGTAATGCCGCCTCCTGATTGGTCCACGCGGACACGTGACTCGCACATGGCCGTGATGTGCGTGCGTGCGTGTGTGTGTGTGTGTGCGGCGGCTATTCACCCGCGAGCCAACCCAGCCAGCCCGCTACTGCGTGATCGGGGTTATTTCGGTACAGTGCGAATAGCACCAGTTCGCGCAGATCTACTGGCGGTGTCAGTCGGTCACTCTCGAGTTATTGTGCCGATAAGTGGGAAGTTGGTGCCGATAAGTGGGAAGTTGGTGCCGATAAGTGGCGGAGTGAGTGAGAAGGGGTGACGAGTAAGTGCGCGGTAGGTGACGGTGGTCAAGAAAGAACCAGTTATAGCGCCGATTACTATTGAGTTGATGTTTTAAAGTAATGAGTTAGCGCCGATAAGTTCCAAGTTAGTGCGGAAGATACAAATACGAGTGGGTGTCACTTACTACGTGTGAAAAGAGTCGGTTAGGCTGTCATTCAGTGCGTGTGAAAAGGGTGTCTATAGTTAGTTCGCGTAATAGAAGAGACAGGGTGTCAATTTGGGGATGTTGAGATAAGTGTCAGTGAGTGTGCGATAGGGTGTCTAGTTAGTGCGGGTTATACACAGAAGAGACTGCGTGTCAGCAGGGGGTAGGCGAGGTAACTTGGTGCGAGGTCGAGGGTTCGACGTGTGTTTGAAGGGGTTGTATCCGAGGGTGGGATCTGACGAGTGGCGCGATGGTGGTTCTGAAGATCGTGCCGACGATATGGGGACAGGGTGAGAATGGTACGTGGGCTATCTTGTTTACTTTGCTATCACTTCCCTCTCATAGCTGGCAGACCCCCCCCCCATTGTACCCCCATTTTCTTCACATTTACACCAATGATTACACACGTTTTCAGACTCGAACTTTACAGTATCTTTCAAAATCTGCGTTGTAAACATATCAAAGAAACTGCATGAAGTTAGGAACTGTACTCAAGTCGGGCTTAGGTTCGAGTCCCGCGTAAATAATGTGTTTTTGTTATTCATCTACCATCTTGTATCTTGGGGTCTCAAACCACTGTAATCAATTTGAACAATATCGACAGTCGGTAAAAATGTGCGCTACCGGTTTATTGGGGTGGTACACTTTCACAATTTAACCAAATGCTACTGTTTGGGGGGAGGGGGGGGGGCTGAAGAGCGTATACTGGAGTTGGCTGTGTGAAATAGGCTTGGGGGTGCTACTTTAGAGGCGCCCCACTGTTTGTTGTCCTAGGTCAATATGTAAACTGATAACTTTGGTCTAGTTTCGATGGGCAAGGGGGGTGGGGTGGGGTGGAGATTGGCAACGGTGAGTAAGATAAACGGCAGTTTGGCGGTGGAATGAACTTTGTGGAGCAGAGCCATCTTTACGTCGGATACGGTTAGAGCTTATAGGCAAATAGCTATTGTGTTGAGTCGTCAGTTAGTTTTGCAAGCCTGTTATTTGAGAGGGAGTGTGTTAACTTGCCCACGTTGTTGCAAATGGATCGGACCAGACGTTTTAAATATATTATTTATTTTATTATAACATCGATAAGCCGCCCCGGTGGCCAAGTCAATTATCGCTAGCGGTAGTAACTGAAGTCACCGTTGGGCGTGGGTTCGAGTCCCGCATAAGGCATGGGTTTTTGTAAACGTCCTTTCATCCATCATCTCTTCATCGTTTCATTATCATCCGCTCATTCGTACCCCCGTATAACCTAGCTGTTGGTGGGGTCGTTAAGCAACATTAAAAAAAAAGAAAAACATGAAAACTTGTCATAAAGTCATTGTTTCCTAATTAAGGTCAAGACTGACAGGGTAGAAAGAGGATCGTTTGAATAGGGCACCACAAGGGCGATCTTACCACCCCATATAAATATAGCTATATATTATAAACGAACGATATTTCCAGCAGATTCAGTAATATATGCCAGCCAAAAAAGTGATGCAAATTCAACAATGGACCTAAAATGACATTGAAAATACGTAAATCATTCAAAACCGTGTATTCGATTAGAACGCTTGCTTTCAAGAGGATCTAGCTTTATTGATAGCGACTATCAAGGCGGCTGCGCTCCTGACCTATGACGTATCATGACTTGTTATGCGATTCATGCAAAACCGAGACATGTCTACGTTGAAATAGCTCTGTAGGATATCTTCAACATTTTCCTGAGCAATTAGTTTGTTTAGGGCCGGTATTACGAATCGATAGTTAGTGGATTAAGCAATAGTTAGCGGATTAACTTGTTATCACCATTGGTTACATATGATATTTTCGTACCTTTAACAAATAGTTAGTGGATTAGCACTTAACTAAGATTCGTAAAACCGGGCCTTAGAAAAGTAAAATTGAGTTTTAGTGGCTGGTCATTATAAATAATAATATTTCGGAATGTTGCTGATGGTGTAAGCACTACGTCTATTATTTATGTTGACATAATCGATTGTTTCGTCAATAATGCTAGTGTCTCAACACCTTAACCTTCGCCAGATAATCCCAATCAATCGTCTAGGCGATATTGGCCAATACACAACTAGTCCACATGTCGTTCAATCAGTGGTGCACAACATTTTCATCAGTAGGACAAGTTATACATTTCTTCAGTGTTGGGTAAGTTCCTCTAAAAAAGGAACTAGTTAAAGTTCCAGTTCCTCAGTAGAAAAAGGAAACTTACCTACAACTTACTCTTTGATTTTCGATCTTTTAAATCACTAGGTCTACCTACCAGAGTCACCTGTTGATAATTTCAATCATTTTATGAACTAATTGGTTCAAGCTGTTGATCATCTTTCAAAAGCTTTTCTTAATAGTTCTTTAGATGATATGTAAAAAATAATACATATTAATTTGTATCTTTGAAATGGCTCATCCGATTCATGTACAACTTTGGAAAAATGTTTTATCAAATTTAAATTTATTCGGAGTAAATATTTTTCATTTTTTCATATCTTTCCTCTGTGTTATTTTCGGGTAATAAGACAATGATCAATATCCAGCCAGCTGAGACTTGATAAGTGCGGACTGCGGCACCCACAAGGGTGATCCCAACAAAAGCTCTAGTTATCGAACGAAGTTGATCCTCGAAAGAAGGTTCCAATCGGCCGTCTTCCCTGGCCCACACCACTAACGCACGGGTGTCTTTCACCCGTCTCTTTCATATATACAAGTATATTACCAATTATTTGTGACATAACATCCAGGGTCATAGGTCATCGTAGACGTCACACTGCCTTACAGATCAATCTGGATCTATTGTTGTGACATTTCGATGTCGTGGCCTTGACCGCAACGAGGTTTCTAATCGGCGGGTCGAGACAGACGAGCGCTAATGGTGTTGATAGGGGAGACGGTCGATGATGACCGGCAGGATTTCCTCTGGGTCAAATAAGATAACTCGAAGGGTGTTGTAATGATCTTTGTCGATTGAATAATGAAACGAGATCGTTTTTAAATTTCATTATTGACCTTGGGTATATTGGAGCATTTACTAGAGATAGGCCTACTCAAGACGTCCCTTGTAAGTTACTTCACGAGATTCAAACCCTTTCATTATTACCTGAAGTTACGTCATTCATCGCTACACATTCCTTGAGCGCTGCTAGCAGTCAAGTTGAAGACATGGCAGACAGCCCAGGCAAGCATCCGTCTTACCGTCGACTGAAGCACGATCGCCGAAACGATTTTCAGCACTCTTATATAGCGGTGATTGCCGGTACTACAGGGTAAAAGGTGTGGGGAGGGTAGAGAGGCACAGGAGTGGGGATGAATCTTAATTTAACGTTGGGTGAACTGTCTTCGTATCCGCGTTTGTACCTAATTGTAGCATGTATGAGAGATCACTTGAAATTGTGTTTTCAATTCATTCGTGGAAGAAATGGAGATACGACGTTCCAATAGCATCAATTGTATCCTGATAGTATCCTACCATTTCTATTGTTGAGATAAAAGGAAAATAGATAAGGATCGACCAAGAGATCGACAATGTATTTCCTGGACACAAATCATTCAATTGTTTCATAATCCCTGAACTTATTAGTGTATAGTGTTTAGTGTTTACATTTCGTTTCGATTAAATCCGTCTATAGTTTATAATTTGTCGACCTTCATTGCCTTGGGAAACAATTGACTGGCGTTAATAATAAAAATCAAAGTAGGCCTATACTTCTCTGTTATCTCGATAGACATTTGCATACTTTGACTAACAATCAATATCGGTACATATCAATATTGATAATATTTATTGACATTCGGTAAATATTGATCCCTCCAAGTCGGGCCTGGGTTCGAGCAGGTTTGTGTAAACATCATTCCATCACCATCAGCTTATTCGTACGCCCAAATAACCAGTAGTTGGTGGGGTAATTAAGCAAAACAATAATCATGAATACATATTTACCCCATGTTCTATACGCACGAGCGGGCAGGATTGTGATTGGCTATCAACAGCACGCTTGTCACTTCTCTAGCGGGCGGAAAGTCACACTAATTGCAGACATAGACGATGGGTTTGGAGTTATGATATTCCTATATGTGATATTCCTATATATGTCACTCACACATGCATATTAGGGGCTGTCCATAAATGATGTCCCACAATTTTAGGGTATATCGAACCCCCCGCCCCCCTTTAATGATGTCACAATCCAGACAATATTACCCCCCCCCCCCACCCCATGAAATTATTCATGCGAATTTGGAAAAACTGTGATTGGGATATTGAAAAAAAGTTTTCCTCTATTTTTTAGTCCCCTAAATCCCGTAAAAACTACCCAAACACTTAAATTCTGCATTAAAATATAATTTCATACAAATTATATGGCGCCGACTTATTTTCCTGAAAAAATTGAAAGAAACAAAATATAATATGTAGTCTAAATGTGGATGTCACATTAGTGTATACCCCCCCCCTCCCCCCTTGTCACAGATTGTCACATGGTTGATGACCCCCCCCCCCCTCCCCCGAAATGTGGACGTCATTTATGAACAGCCCCTTAGATGATTGTCATATCGATCGGAATGAGTATACGTATCCACGAAAGATGAAGGAGCGGAACACCTATGCGATACAGGTGTGATGGTAGGGGGGACGGTCGATCGGAACCTTCATCTCTGGCCTATAATAGGTCAACCAAGTTGTTGACATATAGGTCGAATCCCCGAGTGGGGAGGAAGTCAACGAAACTAAATCTATCAATAATATATTTATGTCAACACACGCAATACTTTACAGAATGGTTTTGAATGAATATTTAGGTTTTAAAAGGCACTTCCACATCTAGGTCATTTTACGCCGATAGCAAGAAATATATAATATATAGGGATACATTTTTCGTAATTTGAGGCTGAGGTTGACAAGTTAGTACCGTTCGGACGGGGTGCCAAGAGGGTGATTTTACCGATTCTGTATAGAAACATAAACAGAATCGAGTAATGTCTACGTCATGACTCGGAAAAAAGGGCCGGGTTCTGGAGACCAAATGAATTAATGATATAATCTCTGAAATTGAAATGATGATTTCTAGTCTACTTAAAAATGAGGAGAAACAATTATCGCCATTATTCATTGAAATGTAGTTTCTGGGTTGTGATCCCCTTTTAATCTTTAGAAACCATTAGGGCCTAAGTAGTTTGAATTAATCAAGTTTGTCGCTGTTGTGTTATATGCACTTTTTTTATTTTTCGTAAATCTTTTTCTGAATAAGTAATCAACTATCAATATTATCTTTTCTAGAGAATTGCTCAGTATCATTTTTTTTGTATCAAACACTATTTTAATGTCTTATTGATCTCTTTATATTAATTCATTATATTCAGTGTTATGCCCTATATTATTCTTTGTCTAACGGGCAACCTTTATGCTGAAGACAGAGTCTTTACTTTGTTACTAATAAAGAATTCATTTTTTTATTTTAATGTTGCTTAACTACCCCACCAACAGCTAGGTTATACGGGGGTATACGAATGAGCGGGTGACAATGAAACGGTGAAGTGATAATAGGTGAAAGGACGTTTACAAAATCCCATACCTTATGCACGAACTCACGCCCGACCTTTTCTACCGCTAGCTATAGTTGACTGAGCCACGGGGGCGGCTAAAGAATGTATATAGCCCTATATAACGAAATAGACGATATTTCTTCAGAGTGAATTGCAGTGCATTCTGGTCATTACCTTTAGTCGAGACGTAATATAAATGATCAGACGTAGTTATTAATTACTGCTAGCAGACTTGAGTGTATGACGTAGACTCGTCGAATCAACTGTCTGGAACAGAGGAATAATTTGCAGCGATGGGGAAAAATGTTTGTTGTTTTCTGTGTACGTGTGTTTCGCTGAGTATATATATAATATATATATATATATATATATATATATATATATATATATATATCGTCGCTGTTTTGCCGTAAGGGCCTAACTAACGATTTTCGAGAAATTGGTTTTTGTATATCATTTTGGTCATGAAAATATCCCGCGTATTTTCTTTCCAAAGGGCATATTTCTACAGTGATAAATTAGAAAGATATAAGCATTTCAAGTTTGTAAGATTGTCCGTTTTCTATTCCGTCTACTGCCAAAAGGGCCTAATCCCATAAGAGTAATGGTAAAAAGATTGAAGGGCCTATCTGTATTGTACGCTTCTAGATTAAATCCGCCAGAAAGGCCTATTTCCTATGAGGCAAATGGAAAATTTCAGAAATATATGTCCCTCCAAAAATGCCTAACTGATATGTCTTTACCTTGCAGATGGGCTTCGTTACAAAATATTTGATTCAATATTTTTATAATAAATGACCCAACTCAATATTCATATATTACCAACAAACTATTTTTTCAACAATTTCTGGTACCGGTACCAATATACCTATAAGGCGAATCTTGGAAAATATTTAACATTATTCTCTTGAACAATTTCGAAAATAGCACTTAGGCCCTTATAGCAAAACGTCGACGATATATCTAGGCCTATATAATAATTATATATTTTCAATATTAGGCCTAGCACGTAGAACTTGACGCAGTGTCGTTGTTCCCCAATTGGTGTTGAGAATGACAAGGTATGCTCGTTCTGACGGGGCACCACAAGGGCATTTTGTGCTACAATAATTGTTATGATTCAAACTTGAATTGTAAATTTGTAAATTTTAAATCTTCAAATTTTGTATATTCAAAATGTAAATCCTATTTCTGTAGGACAATAATTATATTTGGTAGATTATCTTCCTAAATTTGTATTGGTATAGCAGCCTCTATTTATCGGACCATCGGTCTATGTCACCATACGCAGACCTTGTTGTTGTTGTTGTTGTTGTTCTTGCTACCCCCCCCCCCCTTCCCCTCTTGTCTGATACTTCATCCTACGTCCTACGAATTCTTATTTTAATTAGCTGTCATACGTATGTAGATGGAGAATCGCACATTACTGATATGTGTAATGTAGGCGTACCTACCACACAGCTTGCTGCTTCAAGGAATGTTAAGAATATGAGTTTCAGCTTTTTCCTGGTATAAAGGCTCGCTGTTGGGACTAAAACATTGCCAATGTGCGCAAGGCACGCACGCTCTCACTGCCATAGAAGATGTAATAATGTCTTATTTCAATGTACAGATGACGTACTTGTGAGATCATAAATAATATGCATTCCTTTGATTGCGTTTTGTTCTCTCTCTCTCTCTCTCTCTCTCCGCCCCTCGCATTGAGACGGGATGCACTCGCACGCCGAACCTTGAATTCATTCAGGAGACCGGGGTTCGATTCGCGCCATGGTCGACAATCCTGACAGTTTTTTCCTGGTTGCTCCATTTGTCGTTCAGGTTGATATTGGGATAGTTCCCGAACAACAGACCACTACCGACTCCTTCCGACTATCCAAAAACACATAATTAAATAACCGTTCTTCTCATCTTTTATCTCATCATTTATCGACGCCAATTAATCGCGAATTAATTGTATGTTTGGGTTTGGGTTTAGGTTAATATAGGGTGCATGCTCGCAATAATAACAACAACAACAACAACATCGATAACGTCCCCACATTAGATGACATAGTCCCATGCTGGTCATGCATCAACATTGTCAAAAGGGCTTTGTTTGTAAATTGTTTTATGTTGAATGTTTTGGACGCTGGTTCCTTGTTAGGTCAGTCTTGGCGGGCGCAAGAGAGAGATAGAGAGAGGAGGGGGTGAACCTTGAACCATCTGGCGGCGTGCCTGTTGGCAGGTGTCGGCCGTGGCGTGGCGTGCGACGTACGCGAGCTGAAGGCGCCCGCCGCGACGACCAGTGGCGTGCACGTAACACCTCTCTGCACTGCAACCACACATAACCTCATAGTTCATGGAACTAGATTTTAATAAATAACTGAGAAATCATTTCCCTAATTTTATAGAGACAACTAGAAATCATCTCAATTTCAGAAATTATTACTTATTTATTTGTCCTCCAGGACCCGGCCCTCTTTCTGACTGTTGAGGTAGACATTACTCGATTATGTTCATATTTGTATACAGAATCGTTAATGCTTACGTCATGACACGTGGTCTCTGGAGGACAGAAACAAGAACCCGTCGAGATGATTACTTATAGTTTTCTCTGAAATTAGGGGTGTAAATATCTTATTTATTCATTAAAATGTCCCCATTATGTCCCGGAATTACCAACGTGAGAGTAGAACTAACTGGCAGTTTAAACGTGTTATCACCATGGGTACCCATGCTATTTTGTGCTCACGAACTCCCAGATAAAGGCTAATTGGAATTGATAATACCAGGCCTAAATCCATTATAGTTTATAAATATAAGTTATTTACCGTTTGTTGAATGAATCGGGTACATTATGATGATTGTTTCCTTCCGGTTTGGGTGTTTGAACGATCCTACCTGCGGCTTCCTCAGTCTCAACTGCTTGGGAAAATGACAATTTTTGTCAAATTTCCATTGTTGATGATGAGATGGATAGAAATTAATGTCGATAAATAAGCCTGTGTTCGATGATAGAAACTATATTCGTAGTTAAAATTAATCAATTTACAATTCATTTATTTATATATTTAATTATAATGTAGATCTTTTGTCATGCTCAATCGAGGTACGAGAATCTCGACGAGAATGAGTCAACAGCCATTCATATTAAATCCTGAAGAAGTTCAATTTTTAATGATAAATAAGCCTACTGGCGTCGCTTGAATGAGTAATTAATGAGATGACGGGATGAAGGTTTTCAGGTAATGGGAATCTAGTGGGAAGGAAACAGTCGTAGCCTTTATTGTAGGAATAAATGATTCCAATCCTTGGTGGAAGTGCCGGGTTTTTCGTGCTACACTTTATATGCGCAAACTCGGGATTCACCTGTCGTATGGCGTTTGTTACATATTACATCATATCGATTCAAATTATTGGAAAAGAGAACAAAAATAGAAATTAATATCATTTGTGCAGATCGATCTAATGATCATAGAAATGTATACAAATTTCCGCCTGGGAATGGGAGGGGACTCGAGAAATAGTATTGCTTAGGATAGACCTACGAACGACCCTGGGAATTAATTAACTAATTAATAATACATTATAATTCAAGTTATCACTCGACTGTTGACTTTCCTCGTGAAATTTAATATGCCTACTAGAGCAAATGGGGTGATGTGATACTGTATACTGATAACTATCGGTTAAAAAACATGACTCCTTCACACTCCGAGGAAGATTACGATCGACCGTTCCCCCTATCTCACGCCACTAGCACGCGGGCGGTTCGCGCCTTCCTTCTTACAAATCACATGAAGAAACCATGCAAATTCCAAGGTCAATCAAGCGCATTTTAAGGTTATCAATCACATAAACAAGGTCGCAATTAAACACAGAAATAGCTAAGAAGATGACCTATAATTGCATCACGACATTCCATGTGGCATCTTGATTGATCGATATCGATCGGGTAGAATGTTTCGCAGGTCAGTTCGCTTCAGGTTGTTGAATTGCTTGCCAGGACACTGACCGTGCACAGTTCAATATCAGTTCGAGGAATGCGAATTAATCACTATTATTAAAGTGCTGATGTGTATATGTGCGTGCGAAAAAAATTACAGCAGCAAAAAAACAGTCGAGGGGGTAATTTGACAGATAATTTGCGGTTCGAATTTTTTGTGGATGCTGGCGCGATCTGACGGTGACATCGTGTACTGTTTACTCGAGAAGATTGAAGTTACTGCGACCCGCCTCATTCACCATAACCTCGTTTAACCCCGACAAACAGCTGTCAGATTATGGGTGACTGCGTGAAATTGAGTAAATATTGTTTATTATTTTAATGTAATTATGGTTTAGTTCATATGTGATTACTGAGTAGATTTCAACAATGACAGTGGACATTGTTGTGAAATTGAGACAGATCTACCCTTCTTCTGGTTTTGTCATGAAGTTCGCCACAAGTCTTGCCTATTCTATTGATACTGTGTTCTATTTTTAAAATGTCATACCTTGGAATGTGAATGGTACGCCTTCTAATTATAGGTTATTAATTTCTTGTCTAGACAGTGCTAACGATAGTGTCACAACAAATAATCTTATTGTATTGTGGTACCAAATAATAATTGATAATGGAAAATAATTGTCAAATGTTTAAATCAAATTTATGAGCAATAACTGGTAAATAAAGAGGTTAATATTTTGAGTGATTGTCATTGGAAATTGACCACTTGGTGTCGACATCGACTTACTGTACTTATTCCGTAATCAAGTCGGAACTCATAATTGGGAGATCCTACAGGCGAAGTGGTTATGTACCGCAAACATGATTGATATGTGATCACAATTTGATGCCGGAAACATACCTTGCCATCTAGCGCAGTCACTGGATCACTTCACCAGACAAAAAAAAAGAAAATTGCGTTAGAAAAATTCAGTCATTTTTTTAGTAACGGTTTTTGCATCGAATTTATTCTTGCTCGTCTCAACAAATTTTTTTAGCACCAACATCGTATTTTAAAAAAATTGAGAAGTTACCTAGCAAATATACATGGCCGAAGGCACTATACGGTAATTTTACCAACTATATCTACGAGACTAAAACCAACGTTACAATAATTGGCCAGCTACTTATTTTAGAAAAGTGTAATTTTATGTTGATCCAAGTACTCCACTGACATCCTTGATCAGCTGCCCTTTTTACTTGGCCAACTGACGTGCTGCATCAGAAAATGACGTCAAGCCGGGCGTGGGTTCGAGTCCCTCACAAGGCATGGCTTTTTGTAAACATCGTTCATATCTCTTTTGTGCCCTAAAATTGTACTCTGTCCATCTGTTTCCTCCTACCTGTACCCACATCATTATTCTCATATCACTTGTTTATCTTACATCATCTATCATTCATCACAAATTGATATGCTCTAAATCAAGTCCTACCTATCGACGAGATCGTTACGCAACCAATAACCATCATTTGCGTTTGTCCGCGCAGGCGAACGTGCCAACTATGTGAACAGTCCGCACGTGATCGCGATGGTGGGGCTGCCGGCGCGCGGCAAGACGTACATCTCGAAGAAGCTGTCGCGGTACCTCAACTGGATCGGCATCAACACGCGGGTGTTCAACCTGGGCGAGTACCGGCGGCAGGTGACGTCCGCGTACAAGAGCCACGAGTTCTTCCGACAGGACAACATGGAGGCGATGGCGATACGGACGCAGTGTGCCGTCGAGGCCATGCACGACATGTGCTCGTGGCTCGAGTGCGGCGGAGAAGTGGCGGTGAGTACAGGTCAAGATAGGCAACGTGTGTGCGTTTAGGATTTAGTTTTAATTTATGTAAAACGGGAACACTATAGGGTCAGCCTCACTATAATGCCAGTTGAACTCGCCGCTCGGAAAGTCAGCCTTGATTTGGCGCTATGATGAAAAATGTGTCAACCAGTCACATTGAAAAGCTAATTGAAAATAATTTCAACATAGTACGGTACCGTTAGGCATTTATTAACTCGAGGAATTGTGCTCAGGAATAATGAAATATCTTATACTTACCTAATCATTCCAAACTTCGACTTTCAGGGACATTTTTGTGCAAATATATTCCAAAAAGAATACCGTAGGCCTATTGGGTATCTTTTTATTGTAAAAAAATCTATCAATATAAAATATAAATATGTATAATATATTAATACCAGTAATATGGATAAATTAATTTAATATTATAAAATATATAGAAGTATAATATAAAATATGATGATATTTTTAATTAGGCCTATTAGGCCTAGATTCATTTTAATATTAAATCTTCAACCCGCTAATGCTTGTGATTGCCGCCTATACCATACAGATAATAATTTGATCCTATAGATTTTGAATTGTTATAATTTCTTACTTATAGTAAGATTTTGAATTGTCATTGTCGTGGTTTTGATGGCGTTGTCGGTTCTTGTCTCAGGTGTTTGACGCGACCAACTCGACGTGGGAGCGAAGACGCATGATCCACGACTTTGTCGTCAACAAGATGGGCTTCAAGTTGTTCTTCGTCGAGTCCGTGTGCGACGATCCGATAATCATCGAACAGAACATCATGGTACGTTAATCATGACGTAAAGTCCGGTAGCTCTGTACCTCTATCAACCTCACTCTCGACCACTATCTGTACGTTTCGAGACGGACCTGGGCAGTATTAGGGATGCCTTTTCTATACAATAATCCTTCATAACCTGTTGATTTCATTATGACATCTGCTTTTGAGAGGCTCTATCTTTATTCTCTACGATTGTGACGGCCCAAGATTGAGCAGGGAGCAACTATTGTGTTAGCAAACAGGTATATAGCACTATGCTAAAAAGAAAAGTATAAATATAAATAAAATATTTATTTAGTAATTCAATGATATCTTGAGCATAGTTATGAAGAACTTTATTTTTCAAATTCTAGTCTCGATAAACAAAACAATCTGCATAAAGAAACGTCGAGAGCTAGAAACGTATGAATTTATTTCATTATTTCAGTAAACATTGAGAGATAAACCATATTTTGTACTTATTGTTTGGTTTCTATAGTGTGATGAAAATAAAAATATCCATAATTTTAGACTCAGGATGCCATACTACTTTAGATACTACTGTACCAGTTACTTCATTTGTATTTTCATTCTCAATAAATTAGTTCAGCTGTTTGCTGAAAAGATACTTCCACGCATGGAAACGCACCTGTCTTATGACATTGTCATGGTGTGCATGATTTTGTGCAAAATCCAGCCATGTATGTGTTGAAATTGAGTAGCCTACCTATGTTCTCAAATTGATTCTTGAGCAATTTTTCCTAGAAAATTGAAAGAGAAATGGATCCATTTAGTTGTATCAAGTGGATTTTAAGTAGTTGATTAGTGAGACAAACATATAATCCATTATAATCTCTACATATGAAATAATAAAAACATTTCGTGCGTGCGTTACTAGGGTGTCCACAAGACTGGAAAACCTGGAAAAGTCAGGGAATTTAATAAATCTGGAAAAGTCAGGGATTTTTTTTTCTGGAATTTTACTCAAAATGTAAAAAAAAAAACATGCATTATGGCAACATTAAATGTTTAGTCTCCTACTGTAAATGTAGTTTTGAGTATTATATTGTACTTGATTTCTGGATTGTCCCCGTTTCCCATCCAAATATCTCCAAAAATGTTTTTTTTTTATAAATTCAATTTGTCGAAACCGAAATTGAATTTGTGAACAATTTTTCCCATATTATAATCGACGGGTAAGCCAAATTTGCAGACTGGAAAAATATAATTTTCCATCTGGAAAACCTGGAAAAGTCAGGCAATTTTGTAATGGAAAATTTGTAGACACCCTTGCGTTACGTAGTCTTGACTGACCGTTGTGCTCCGTGTTTGCCAGGAAGTGAAGGTCAACAGCCCCGACTACAAGAACATGAACACGGAGATGGCGCTCGACGACTTCCTGCAGCGCATCGAACACTACCAGGACAAGTACCAACCCCTCGACGAGAAACAGGAGGCGGACATGAGCTTCATGAAGATCTACAACACCGGTCAGTGGGACAAACACGAGCGGGATTAGATTTGTTTTCAAAGGGTATCGCCAGAGGCAATCATTTGGGGTGAATAAAAAACACAATTTTTGTTTTTAAATAGCTAAAAGGGGTGAATTGGTGTTCAATATTTTTCTAAAAATCGTTTTCAGTGGTGAAAAAGCATTTATGGAGTTTTTTCACCAATTCTCACGCATTTTGGTTTACAGACTTTTTTATTATTTCCATACGGATAAGATTTTATAGTAAATAATTAGCATTATGTACTGCTATTATGAATTATTCATTCAAGGACAAAGGCAAGAAATACAAAGGGAACTTTTAAAGAGATTTACATGTGTTTATTCAGCTCTAATTTTTGTTTTTCTTTGTATTCATGTAATATTCGTGACTAAAAAGACATAATCGCGGGTTTTTGATCGACGGTCCCCCCTAACTCACACCACTGGTTATCGCCTTCATCTCTCGTGAAAACAACTATAGATTTCCATCTCTTGTTCATTGCAAGACAGTCTGACTGGAGCCAGAACTGCTGATCTCGTAAGAGATGTAGAATCTCGCAATGACGTGTTGAAGGCTTGTAACTAACGGTCTCTGTTTTCTCGGCTGCGACAGGTGAGAAGGTCGTCGTGCACAAACACGAGGGTCACATCCAGAGCCGGATCGTCTACTACCTCATGAACATTCACATCACCCCGAGAACCATCTACCTGACCAGGGTACGTTGACGCTTCCGGCCATATCTAGCCGAGTACTAAACAATAATTGCCTTCTTGTTAAACCTAGCATGCATTTGTACTTTGTATTGAGGTTCTCATTTTTCACGTAGATATATTATATAGAGCAGTGGTTGAATATTTTTGATCAGGACTTTTTTTCAAGAAGGCAAATGCCTTGGCGACCCCAAGGACGAATCTATAATCAATTTATTATCATTAATTTTTCCTCATTATTATAATTTATAATTTATAATAATTAATACTCTAGTCCTCCAGAGACCATGAGTCATGACTTGGGCATTACTGATGCTGTGTAGAAACAAACAGAATCGAGTAACGTCTACGTCACGACTCGGAGAAAATGTCGGGTCCTAGAGGACAAATAAATTGATTATAATTTCTGAGATTGAGATGATGATTTAGGCCCTATACATTTTTTCTAAAATTAGGGAAATGAATATCGTAATTATCCGTTGAAATCTAGTCTCAGAGTTCTGTTCCCCTTTAAGAAAGTAGGCCTAACTCTCATAGCCATCTATATAGCTTAGTCAGATGAGTCCCTGCTTCGGAAACAATTCTTTAATGATCT
The DNA here is from genome assembly GCA_907164805.1 of Brachyptera putata. Lineage (NCBI taxonomy): Eukaryota > Metazoa > Arthropoda > Insecta > Plecoptera > Taeniopterygidae > Brachyptera > Brachyptera putata. Next base: position 18,234,991 of record OU015471.1, on the reverse strand, counting down.
TTTTCAAACTTTCATGAACATTTCCGCCCAAATAATCCAGCTGTTGGTGGGGTTGTTCAACAAACATTAATCACAATCAGTAATATCTCGGTTCTCTTCACGATAGAGCCGCTCCGTCTCGCTTCATCCTCCAAACAAGCGTCTTTCGTCAATTCTCCTTTTTTTTATATTGGGTTTAACGACGCACTGTTATGATAGTGCAGATCTAATGGGAGATGATGGGATGATGAGATGAAGGTTCTTGGGTAATGGGAACAATAGTGGGAAGGAAGCGGTGATGGCCGACTTATTCTAGGAACCATCCCGGCATTAGCCTAGACTACAGAGGGAAACCATGAAAAACCCCTATAAAGATGGTCGGCGGCAGGGATCGAATTAGGTTCGAAATTCCCCTCACCTCCCGGATCACACAAAACGAGCGCGTTAACCACCACGCTACATGTGCCGGTGTCAACTCTCCTAACCCCCAGCTTACCTCGCTCATTTCAGCACGGCGAGAGCGAACAGAACCTGGAAGGTCGTATCGGCGGGGACTCGGGCCTGTCTCGCCGCGGCAAGCAGTACGCGACTGCGCTCGCTCAATACATCCAGCAGCAGGACATTCCCGGCCTGCGCGTGTGGACGTCGTGGATGAAGCGGACGATACAGACGGTGCAGGCGGTTCCCGCGCCACAGGAGAGGTGGAAGGCACTCAACGAGATAGACGCGGTAAGACTCGTACAGAGATTGGTCGACTGTACTGAAAATCAACTGTACTAAAAACCAACTGACCTAAATAAATGACTACCGGTACAGTAAACTTTCGATAATTCAAACTCAGTTAATTCGAATTTCGCGCTTATTCGAATTAGAGAAATGACCCCGGCCGCTGGCATAGGGATATCAATGTTAATTCATTTCGATAATTTGAATTTTTATTATTTCAAATTTTGAACTGATAATTAGTCCGAACCTCTGTTTTATTATTGTTTTATGTTTGTTTAATTCGAATTTCAGAAAAAATTAGGTGCCTCAATTAAATAATTTATTACGTAAAATCGTCTTTAATTCGAACTCCCTATCGCTAAACATGAGCGGTCGGGCGTCCCGACCGCTCGACACGGACTCGGCACGTCACAGCTGACTTGCTGTGTTAGCGCGTGCTAACATAAGAGATAAGAGATAGCAGATAGCAGGATAAGAGGCGCGAGGCGGGTGGGTTATTCTTACGACACAATGACAAGAAAGGACTACTTATCCCGCGCAGGACAGTAAAAAATGCAACGGACAATAAAAAATGTCTCCCAGTACTGATCGATCGTGTCTCCGCCGCAGGGCATCTGCGAGGAGATGACGTACGAGGAGATTGCCGAGAAGTACCCCGAGGACTTTGCGGCCCGCGACCAGAGCAAGTTCACGTACCGTTACCCGCGCGGCGAGAGCTACGAGGACCTGGTGGCGCGCCTGGAGCCCGTCATCATGGAGCTGGAGCGCCAGGGCAACGTCCTCGTCGTGTCTCACCAGGCCGTTCTCCGCTGCCTGCTCGCCTACTTCCTCGACCACACCGCCGACCAGCTGCCCTACCTACAGGTGATGACGCAAACCGTACACCCAGTACACTAAACTATTGATTAAACATTGTTACTAAAAAGACAAAATCGCAAAAAACATAATTTTCATGAAAATTCACGAAAAAACAATAGGTTTTTTGAACTCGGGAAGACCTGAAACATAAAAATATTGAAGAAAAAACGCGATATAAACAACTTGCGTTTATCGTTAAAACCCCAAATGATTGCCTCTGGTAATCATCTTACCTAACTCGAGCATTGTCAATGTGACAACGCGACAATTATGTAACGCGGCCCGTTGTTCCAGGTACCGCTGCACACGGTGATGAAACTGACGCCCGTCGCTTACGGCTGTAAGGTCGAGTTCATCAAGCTCAACGTGGAGGCGGTCGATACGCACCGGCCCAAGCCCAAGGTATGTGACCTGTCCCCCCCCTCCCTCCCCTCTAGGTCACGGTCGGCGTGTGTCGGATGGCGTTCGGGGCGGCGTTGGCAACTGAAGTCGAGTCGGGCTTGGTTCAAGTCTCGCAGACGGCACGAGTTTTGTACACATCATTGGCTAGTTCGTACCCCCAAGTAACTTATCTGTTGGTGGGGTCGACTTTGTTCCTGACTTTTCATAAAGTTTTAACGTACAAAATTATGTTCTAGTTATAATCCCAGTTATATTATATTAATTTGTAGTTTGGCCTATTCTTATTTCTACGAATATTCTTCTTTCGATGCATACTCTTTCTTTCTTCAAAACAAAAACTTGGTCAATATATTTCTGAACAATCTAACATCATTTTTGTGGTGAGATTCTGTGGTAGGCCTGATGAAATGAAATGAATGTCAAGTAGGCCCTATATTTCATTTTTTTTTGTTGAGTAGCAGGCCTAATCCAATTCATTTTATGGAAAATTTCAACAAAATTTCAGTTGAATTAAAAAAACTCTCCAGTGCCCGATGATAGCGATGAGCGTTCACCAGTTTATCCACCGTGCAATCTCCAGTGCCCGATAGCGATAAGCGTTCACTAGTTTATCTATCGTGCATGTGTGTTTCCTGTCGATGATTCTATTAAAAATGTGAGCAATTTGGTTTCCAGGACGGAATCGAGCCACAAAGCCACACGGAAACCGAAGATAAATCTCTTAATAGCAAATAAAAACACTCACCTGCTCAGAGACACTGACTGATCTAATTCTAATTGTACTATTTTTTGTTAAACAATTGGACAATAATTATATTTTGGAATAATAAAGGAAACTCTATACACATATGCTTGTTTGCCGAACGTTGCGTTCTGGTTCTGTTCTTCCTCTTTCCCTGTGGGTTTGGTGGCTGTTGAAACGTCTTCCTACTTTCCACTGACATCAGTTTCACCGTCCGGCTGGCTTGGTCGGAGAGCGCTTTGCGTCGGAAACCGAAGTCAAGTCGGGCGTGGGTTTGAGTCCTGCGCAAGAGGATGCTATCAGCTGTTCGAAAAAAAGTGTTTGAAAAAAGTATTCGAGGTTTGGAAAAAATTGTTCGAAAATGAAACTATTCAAAAAATAAACTGTCATTCAAATAGTTTGAACTTTAATTTGTAGTATAAATGATCCAACCTAACCCAACCTAACTTGTGATGGTATCAACACTACGCTAATCGAAATGTCAAAAATAAAACATTAGGCTTATTATGCCCACATTTTTTTCCGAACAGTTTCGATCTCCTCCGCTTACGGCATGGAATTGTGTTACGATCCTGCTTATATTCGTACCCCCAAATAACCTAGCTGTTGGTGGAGTCATTAAGCGTCTTATTTAATTATCATATTTAATAACTAATCCCTAATATTAAACCTCCTTATCCCATAATACAGTACTAAAACATCATACTTTTTTTTTTTTTTTAAATATTTGATTATTTATTATCTAATTATTTTTTAATAGTCTTCAATATACTGGTAATTCTGTAATTTAATTCTTCTTGCATGAGCTTTTAGTTTGCTAATTTTGAAATTTTGTTTGAATCCTTCATTTGCCTGTCGCTCTTTCCATATCTTATTTCAATAGTTATACTTAACCTTTAAAACAAACTCATGTTCAGTATACAACACTGTTTAAAACAGATTTATGTAGGCCTACGTGCCTCATTTTTGTTTCTTAACAGTATTTACTAATTAAACTAACAACATTTAATCGTAACTAACAATTAATAAGTGATATCCTGTAAAGGTGCATAAGTGCGTAATTTATTTTGTATATTTAATTATTTTCATTTTATTCCCATTTAAATATTTTTATATTCATTGTCCATTTTCTTATTACGATTTCACAATAGTACAATAAAGGACAGTGACAGTGACTGTTGGCATCAGTGAGTTATAATTATGATACGTAGGTATACTAGCTTTAATAATACACGAGCATTAGTTACAGCTTAATGCCGCTTTTACTGACTCGCGTTGTGAGCGACGCGTTAGAAGCGTCAGACGTGCTGGCCAATCAGCTAACGTGATTCGCGCGAAACGCGAAACGTGAGTGGTCAGGGCGACTGACGCTTGTAACGCGTCGCTCTCAACGCGAGTCAGTAAAAGCGGCATTACGCATAAACAGCATCACGTCAGAATGTGCTTTTCATAGTGATATTTTGCTATTGCAGATATTGTTTATTGAGTATTAACTAGGGGTATGTGAATCTACCTAATTCTAGAACCTAAAACGTTCTATATTCAGGCTCATCGGTAGGATTGGAGCTGTGATTTCCTTGTTTTAATATATTGTTGACAAGACGATTTCGAAGTCTTGAAACAACCAAGACTAAATAAAGACCACTTCTAAACGGTCTTACTAGCTCATCCTTAGCCTTATTTGGGAAACAATGGTTGTAAATCAAGACTACGATGTTATTAAAAAAAATGTCATGACACCAGCAGCGTACCCTCAAGACAGGTATAATATTCAAACAGTTTGTTGCCTCATATTGTATAATTTTATTTTCAAATACGTACCATTGGTACCCAGGTGTATGAATTCTAAACTTGAGGTAAGTTTTTTAAAATTAGTGTATGAACCTCTTTTGTAATCAATCATTCTCTCACATATTATTAAACAAACATTAATCACTCCGTACATTTTTGTTATATAATGTGATTGAGAATTCATCTAATAGCATCAGCCAAAAATTATCATTGTAATTATTATTAATATTATTCCTATTCTACCATTGATCATTATACTGTAGTATGAGTCGACACCCATGAAGTGTTTCTACCATCACTTGTTATTCGAGCTGCCATGACAATCGTATATGCACATAAATTATTCAACCTTATATTCTTTTTTGTTTTTATATACTTATGTTCACAAAAGAAGAAGGTCGTCTACCAACATAACACACTAAAATATTACTGTTGTATTTGCACAGCTATTTTAAGCTATTAGCTATTATTTAGCTATTTTTGTATTTTAAGGGTGTTCTCATTTTTTTTCTGGTTGAGGTTTACGATAAGAATAACTGATTCATCTTTCAAAAGCATGAAATACCTGAAGTGGCAATGATAATATGTAATTACCAAAGTTTGTACAATTATGTAGTTGGTAGACAACCTTCTTTTGTCATGGCCACAAGTATACAGTAGTTTAAAATGACACCCATACGTCACTCTCTAATTCAAGATACCACCATGACAATCGTATATGAACATTAATTATTCACAGTCTTTCTTGTATGAATCCACGAAGAAGAGCTATTTAGTTCATCACAACGAAATACTTGTAAAACTTCGGTAATTGTAGAGAAGCTCGCTGCAGCTTTAACCATTTAGCACTTTTGAATGATGCAGTTGTTTCTGATCGTAAATCTTGTGCGGAATTGTTGACCATCAAAATAAAACAGCTACACGAATAGAACAGTGATATTTGTGTTTGTTATGTTGGTATATGACCTTTTGTGGATACAGTTATCCATGATTTTTTTTCTCTTGATATAGGTCTCTACGGTGACTAAATAACTAATTTGTTTGAAACAAGTGCCGAAAGTGAGATACAGAAGCGTGGATTATATGTAGCTATATGGACACAACTCGTGGTTATTCCTAATGCTGACTCTCGAGAGCTAAGAAACATGAGGCTGAAGTATTGGGTCTTTCAGTGACAGTACTGCGTGGTGAATAAAGCTCAAATTATATTGTGATTTGGATTATTATGATCCTCCATCTTCTTTTCATCGAGTAGTGTACCGTTTTTCATCCGATTTGTGCGAGATATCTTCTACAAAGACCAATGTAGACAGAAGGAATGCTGCGTGATAAAATTATGTCGACACGTTTATTTGCTGTTTTCCGTTTTGCATGAGAAGGTCAGATGATTTCAACTACCGGTATACATTAAATACGTAGTGCAATCAATAAAAAAATAATGTAATTTGTACATCAGTCACGATACAATTTTGGATTTCAACATATGACTGTTGGCACTGCTCTGGAACACTCTTGCCTATCCATTGGTACGATAGCTATAATCCAAGGTAAAAGCAGTTTTATGAGCTATTGTAGCCGATTGACAACTATTTATTATTTAACAATTTAAATATTGATAACAACAACCTTCTACAGACTTCAAACACATTTACACGGCTGTACCACACACTTCCAGTTGCTCGAAACTTGGTACAAAATCATTGTTCCCCAATAGTGACTAGGGATGTAAGGTAGGATAGTTCGGACAGGTGATCTTACCACCCCAAAGAATAATTAGAATAAGATAACTCATTTAACAAACAATAAATCTTGAGGTAATAATTTCACGGGTAGTTAACAATTCAAACAGGTACATTGGAGAGAAAAATCTTCAATCTTCTTATAATCTTGATCTTTTTTCTTATTATTGAATTCTACTGTTTTCTTCTTTCTTCTTTGTTCTTGTGTCTATTATAATACTGGTAATTTTTTCTTCATTTTCTTCTATTTTTATATTAATTCATATTATTCATAATCACAATTTTTTACTATATCTATTGATTATTAATCAACGTTACTTTCTTTGTTCCAGATCCCCGGCACGCTGGAAGACCGGTTCAAGAAGGAGTCGGGCTCCGATAGCAGCTCGTCCTGATGTCCGAGTCTCCGACCAGCCGTCGAACCTCCCGTGAGCCGCCGCTTGTCGCGTTAGTACGTCCGCGTCACGTCGTACCGCGCTTGACACGTGCGTCGGTACGAGGATCACGCCAGGGTCTCCGCTGCGTCTTACTTCAGCCAGCTTGATACGACACTGATTCAATACGGCTATTTTACCTCCCAACCACGGTCAGGTATAGTTAGGTTTTGTATCAAAGCTATTTCGGCTGATATCAATAATGCTGCTATCCATCAAAATCCGTGCGGAACGCTGGGTGAAAGGCCGGTCACGTGGTCCAGTTGACGTGTTGCCGCCAACAGTGACGTACATTTGGTGCACGCATGCGTAGAGCGTGACCCACTGGCATCTTTTCATCTAGCGTACGGCACGGATTTTGGTGGAACTAGCAGCACTGTTGGTATCAGCCTTCCAACGCACCGAGATAGCCCGATACGAGACCTCTCCTATTCTAGACCGTGCTCCCACCAGTGGTATATTGAGGTTAGGTCAGGAGGTGGATTTTGTGTTTGATTATTAAAAGAATTGTGTGTTCTCCGTAATGGAGTTAGAATTATTTAGTTACTTGAGTACACCATTATGTATGTCAAATAGCTTCGCTCTATTACCTAGAACGAACAATCATTAATTCTGGTTATGTAACTAATATAAAGACCTAACCCAACTAGATTAACTCTACCAACAAAACCCTGTTTCTTATGTCAACGTAAAAGTGACATTACTTTTGGTTATATAAAACAACCTAAACTTTCCAAACCAAACCTGACCAAAAAGCTGATGGGAGATAAAGAAGGATGTACAAAGATCTGCGGGTGCTAAGTGTGTCTGGAATACGGTAATACGCGGCCCGATTAGCAGCGGAAAATATACTCGGCAAGGACCGAACCAACGTCCATTTCAATTCATTCGAACATATGAATTGATATGTCGTGGTTGGAGTCACGTTCGTGCAGCGTAAAAACTATTTTGGAGATAATACGTGATGTCCGATTATGTATTTCGTATTAGATTAATGATTACATTTTTAGTGGCCCAAAATTGAAATCTGTGTCTTTAAATGGATACCCAAAAGAAGAAATACGTTGTTCATAAAGAAGATATCATTGTTCAAACATTATGTACAGATATGTATTAGATAGGTATTGTATCAACATATATAATATGAATTTATGTACAGCAAAACCTCGATGTCTAGATTTTCAAGATACCAGGAAAATAAAACTATCCATGCAGGAAAATTTTATTGTTTACATAGGTGTCGGATGGAGCAAAATGAATCCAGAAACGATGCATCAAGGTTTTGTTTTATGTATAATCATATGTAACTACGTACTAGTATTGGTATTTTGTAATTATTTACGTATGGGGAAAAATGTCTAGTTGCGTAAAACGGTGTCCATTAATATTAAAAACGAAATACCTGAAAATGTATTAAATGTATAAATATGACAATATAAATTTCTAAAATTCTAAAGACCTTGAAACTTACATCGTATTGATGTAGACAATGTTCACGTTTTGACATTTTATGTGTTGTTTTAAGTGAGTGTACGTATTGTCGACCCTGGCGTTTCATCGTTTTACACTCGTGCGGATTCATCGCTTCGATTGTAAATCAAGAAAAATACATAACAAAATCTGAAATAGTGGTTCGGAAAAATATACGAAATCTAAAAAAACTTGTGACAAACTAAATCGGTGTGTCAGGGTGTCGTGCTAAATGTTTGTGATACAGTTCTTCTTACCTTAGTTATCAACATCGTTCAACGGTCGTTGATATCAACTCGTTGTTTTACCGTGACGCATCTTATACTCAGAGCTGGGCTCCGCCTAAGACAGGCATCTAACTAGACTATTATTATTCATTACCATCTTTATCTTATTGTTGTTATCATTGATGTCGTCTGATTTTAGTTTTTAAATGTATAAGAATGTAATTTAATATTATATATTGAATATAATATATTTTTGAAGTTATTAGTGGCTTGTAAATGTGTTGTATTCCTGGATTTTGTCAATCCCTTATTCCTAACGAGGGCCTCGAGAGAAGAATAAGATACCATAAATTGAGAAGTAACATTTTCAAATCTGATTTTTTTTTTTTTTTCATAGCAGAAGGAATGACAACGAACTTCAATTGTAAGAAAAAATTACATGTAAAACTCGACATTCGGTCACTGTTCTCCCCAAAACATGGAATTCTTACAATCTGAAAGGGAGTACCGGTAATTGGTTCTGACGTGACTATTTACAAACTGTAAATAATAAATTAATAAGTTCTTGGATATTAATTTGATCCACTACATTCAGCTATTTCAAGCCCTTCGTATAAAAACAAGGGTAGTTATAGTAGGTATTTAGGTAGTCCGAACGGAGACTGACGGCTACAAGGATGCGTAGGAGTTAGCCATAGTGAATCCACTGATTGTGTTTATGAAAATATATATTTACGTTCGTTGCAGCTTATGGAACATTCAAAAGTAATTCCCTTTCATAGTACGGTAATTGTCTATTTTAGGATGTCAACAAATTATATTTCACGAGTAGTCAGACTTTATTTACCCTTGCTCAAAGTGGATTTTTATCTTTAGTAAAATTGCACGTACGGTAATTAATATATTTCTTAACCTTGATTGATAGACCCTATAAGAATCTAAGAGACTTATGTTTGTGTGATACTAATAATTTGACTATGTATTTTTTGAAGTACGGTAGGCCTACCAGTATTTTAGTTTTATACCCGTCACCAAAGACCGTATTATCTATATTAACCTAGTTAGATAATAAGGTCTTTGCTGTCACTGCCAACACCGTGACAACGTTATATCTGGAACATAAGGTAATACATAAATACACATATATCGTGATTTATAGTAGATGAAATTTGGTTTTTGTTTGTTGCTTGCATGAATAGAGCAATACCAGTCGTTAGGATATTATTTACTCAATGGCGATATCTTTGAAGTTGGAGCATCAAGACGAACCTTGTCCCGAGAACAGAAAGTTCCACACCAATATTCTTCAGAATGTGCCCTTACGTTTGCCTGCGAAGCGCAAAAACAACACTATTTTTTCAAGTATAGTATAAGTATAGTAAAACGCTTGCAAGTTTAGTTGTCAAGATACATGGGAGTCGATTAAACGGAATATCAGTTTTTTGGTGATAACTTGTGAAAGGTATGAGATATCAAAATTCTTCAAAGGTAGAAACACAGATATTTTCAATACTTTCAAGATGCTGTAAGAAATAATTATGTATCTCTCATCGCATAATTGTCAGGCGTATACGGTAGGCCTGAAATGCATTTTTACCCGTATATTGGGACAATTATACGATATGAGATAAATAGTTATTACTTACACCATCTTGAAGGTATTTAAAATATCTGTGATTCCATTCTTTTCAGAATTTCGTTATCTCATACCGTTCAAAAGTTATCACCAAAAAACTGATATTCTCGCTAAATCGACTCCCATATGTATCTTGACAACTAAACTTGCAAGCGACTTTTCTTCTGTTATTTATCGTTTGCTTACAACTGTAAGTCGTATGAACTCATCTGTTTTAGGACCATCATCAGAAGTAGGCCCACAATGAGAAAACTGTTACGTAAGGTCCATCTTCTGTTGTGGAAGAACGCGAAAGTCATACAAAGGCGTAAGACGTTGATAACATTGATGATATTGCTTCCACTGTTACCATTTGTGTTCACCGCATTGTTGAACAAATTCAATCTCAGCGACTCGGGTTCTGAAGAGACTGTGATCTATGAACCAGCGGAATATTTTGAGGCAATCACAGAAGAAAATCTAATAAATTCTTTCCCCAGGGATAATGTTCATATTTATTATGTACCGGCGAATAGTTTCAACGACAACCTGATGGAAGAGGTGAGAAAAAAACTGGCATTCGATAAACACAGAGTAAGTGCTTGAAACTTGTGGAAGTTAAAGGACATCACAACCCTGAAACTAGATTTTAATGAGCATTACGATATTTATTTCGCCAATTCTGGAGAAAACTAGAAATTATCATCTCAATTTCAGAAGATGTAATTAATTTTACTGTCCTCCAGAGACCATAAGTTATGACGTAGGCATTACCTAATCTGCACAGAAATATAAACAGAATCGAGTAATGTGTACGTCACAACTCAGGAAAATGGCCGGTTCCTGGAGGACAAATAATTTATTAAAATTTCAGTTATTGAAATGATGATTTCTACTTTTCTCTCAAACTAGGAAAGTAAATATTGTCATTATTCGTTTAAATCTAGTTTCAGGGTTGTAATGTCCTTTAATCGAGAGGTTGATGAATCTTATGAAGATATTACTTCAGAGGTACTTAACACTTTTTTTATATATACATGGACTGGCGTTGACAGGTGACACGAACGTCCTCAACGTGAAGGAGGTGATGAAGATGTACGGATGCCGATCTCTGGCCGTGAAAGGAGTGTCTTTCGGCGTCAAGCCGGGCGAGTGCTTTGGACTTCTGGGCGCCAACGGAGCGGGTAAAACCACGACGTTCAGGATGTTGACTGGCGACGAGATACCGACGCGCGGCGACGCCCAGATCATGAACTACAGTCTCAGCAAGAACAGAGCCAAGGTGAGGAGCCGTTTACCTGATGGAAACTGTTTTCATCTATATCATTTTAAACTAGGTATAAACGTAGCATATAGGCGTTGTAAAATGAGCGAGATATGTATATATGAAGTATAATTGGGAACTCTTCATACCTTGACTCATATAAAATACTACTTCATTCGGTACCAGTCGAATCTAGAAAGTCGAAATCTCGGCAAAATGGTTCTGCTATTATTTCCATCTATTTGACGAATAAAAAACATTTATTAAATCACTTCCTCCAAAACGGCTAATCCGATTTGCATAAAAATTTGTAGCTCCTGAGCTTACATTTTTGGGGAGAGATTTTGTCCATCAAATTTTCACGCTTATACATATCATGTTTTTTTTTAGAACTTTAAGATGGTGTTTCTCAAAAATGATCGAACCGATCTGAACCGAAAACAATAAACCGTTATAAGTTACATGAGTCCGCGCGTCCAGGAAAAGTTTCATGCTGATCAGTCGAACCGTGCGACCTGTGCAGTGATTCCTAGAAAACAGATGAAAAGTAAGATGCAATTCTTCGCTATCACTCATTCAAATGTAGTGAAATCTTTTGTGAAGTTATACTTTCAGTGTGTTTAATTCTCGTCCTCAGCCATTAGTGGGGCAACAATGACTTCGTGTCGTGATCCACGCGGTGATAATAATCGTGTCGTGTCGTGTTTGGTTTCAGTTCCTGACGCAGATCGGTTACTGCCCGCAGTTCGACGCCATCATCGAGGTTCTGACTGGCCGTGAAATGCTGCACATTTACGCCAATCTGCGCGGGATTAATGAGAGGGACGTGGAGAACGAAGTGAAGAGGTGGCTCAAAGAGATGGGTGTGTTCTCAAGGTTAAGAAAGATAGTTTCGATAATCGAAGTATTGTAGAAATCGAATCGATTACAAAGAAGATTGATCATACTCGATATATCGGTTATTGTTAACAACCCTAGTTCATGTACGCGTATATACTATGTTTCTTAAGAAAACCATGAATAAACAATAACAATATAGATATGAAAAAGTTTGTCATTAAAATTTGAAAAATCCTGTTCCAGATTTGCTCGAGTACCAAGACGTTTTGTGCGGCACGTACAGTGGCGGCAACAAGCGGAAATTGAGCACAGCGATGGCGCTGATCGGCGATCCGCCGCTGATATTCCTCGATGAGCCGAGCTGCGGCGTCGATCCAGTGGCGCGCAGAAACCTGTGGAGCATCCTGGCCAAGATCCAGAAGACTGACCACGCGTTGGTGCTCACTTCACATAGGTAGGAGGCCCAACTCGTCGCGATACGCCACTAGGAAAACGCAGTATGCGTTGTGGGATGAGCCGTGTAGGCCTATTAATGGTTTGTGAAATGTAATTGAAATCTATACACACTCGTTGATTCTGGATCTTCAAGTCGCGATATGAACATCAGTCGAAGTTCAACAAGTGTCCCATCCATTGTCATGGTTGCTAATGGGGTGTATATGCACAGTGCTCACACAATAGAGAAAATCTTCTTCGCTTTTTTCCTATGTTCGCGAACCAATGTTATTAATAAGAAATGGTATCAACTTCAAGAGAATTTCATGCTCTTTACTTAATATGACATTCTATTTCTGTGAATTCAATCAGCTTACGATAACACATGAATGAATAAAAAGTTGGTGTGGAGAAAATCATTCACAAATTATCTTGAAACTACGACTGAGCTTGAGGCTTCGCCTCATTGGCCTCGACAGACGAGCCGCGCCTGGTGCCCTGCGATAAGGTTACGAGGTGATGCTGCGCCTCCCCGGCGTTCAGCTTCCCGCCACGCGCATGAATTAACTCGATCCTGTCCTGTCTGCGCATGAAAAAGCTCGATCCTGTCCTGTCTGCGCATGAATTAACTCGATCTTGTCCTGTCTGCGCAGCATGGACGAGTGCGAAGCGCTGTGCAACCGGCTGGCCATCATGGTGAAAGGTCAGTTCGTCTGCTTGGGCGAGATTCAGCTGTTGAAGCAGAAGTTCGGCAAGGGGTTCACGGTGATGATCACGCTGAACGCGATAGGCGACCAGGACGTTCACGTGACATCGGCTAAACGTATCTTCGAGGAGACGCTCGCCGACGCCGTCCTCAAAGATCAGCATCAGGTAGTTATAGCATCGGCTATTCGTTGGACCGGAAGTGGGTTTTGGATTGGTTTTAGTTTAGATTAGGTTTCCTCTCGAAGGATCCGGACCCCTTGACGTGGTGTGGGGGCTTGCGTGGCCCCGTGATCTCCAGGGCTGTCGCCGGGAGCAATTATTTGCTCCCAAAAGGGTCACGCATGGCGATAAGGTGTGGAGTGAGGGTCCAGACCAAGGTCGGACCGTCTCGGTCGAGTGGAAGCCTCTTGGTGACCGGAGTACACTGAGGGAGTACTGAAACTTGCGTTTGTATTTGTATTTTATTTCGTTTTCTTGTCACTTTTCTCTTCATCTATCCTCTTCTTTTCTTTTCTTTTATGTCATCTTATCTTACTTTTCTAGGTCTTTCCGTCCGCTCCCTCCATATGCTTGAATCATTCACAAACGTTGATAACTATGACAAAGTACACGGACATGAACATAGGCGTAAAATGATCTCGCTGTCGACGCGCCTTCAAACCCTAACACTAGCTATAGCTTAGATTAAGTTACTTTTGAGTTGTGTGTAGTAAACCTGGCAACTTGCAACTGAGTCATACTGAGTCAACTGAGGCCTTCCTTCTCCTTATAGGCCTACTATAGTAGTAAATAATGGGGAATCCTTTGCAGGATTGCCCCGCAGGATTTACTTACAAGACTATACTACAGGAATCCCAGACAGGAATCCCCTACGAAGTAATTGATAGCTGTCATCCTGTTTCCAGGGTTTGTTACTTTACCATCTGACCAATCAGAAGCGTACCTGGAGTTCTGTATTCACGATAATGGAGGATCTGAAAGCTCGCACGGAAGCCATTGACGACTACAGTATCAGTGAAACTACCCTTGAACAGCTGTTTTTGTCGTTTATCAAGACTGGTCGCTGAAATGTCGGCTTAAAATTATTTCTCTTGTATTCATTGAATGCCAAAGAATTTCAGATAAGTATTTTCGGGAGATGGTCTTATAGTTTATTTATTTTAGGTGCATTATTCCCTTTTATACCTGTCTTCGAACGGTGGGGTAACTCTTAATTTAATTTTTGTTTTGTTATCATGTTAGCTTCAATATAATATTGATTTGATTATTAGATGAGCGTAGCGAAGATTTTCATTCCATATACCGAAAAATTTTGGGCTTGGTTTTTATGTTTTTTTTTTTTTTTTTTTTTTTTTTTTTTTTTTTTTTTTTTTTTTTTTGTGTAATTTTGTACGCGGCATACAGGTCAGGAAAAAGTTTCAATCAACTCGAAACTTTTTTTACAAATTGGTGTTATACCAGAATAGGTTGGGATTGTTTTTCAGAAAAATCGGTCCAACGGATTTTCCGGAAAAAAATCGGAAAGTATGGAAATTCCCCATAAGAATAGGCCAGGGGAAAAATACTTGGAATTTTATTTTTTTCAAAAGCTCTCAAATTTATACTGAGTGTGGAAAGATCTATCATACATATTTTAAGCGATTTATGGAACAATCGGAAGTGAAATAACGAAGAAAACGCATTTTTAAGGTACTTTTTTACACATCAATAAAAGCAATTAAGAAAGCAATTAAAGAACTATTAAATATGAGCAACAAGTGTCACCAATGAATTAAAACGTTTAAAATCTGTGATGTATATGAAGAAGGCACTGGTTTGATTGTTTGGAAACCAAGGTCCATATACCAACAGACGGCCGCGGTTTTTAAACCTTTGAAGTGATCCATGGCCTGTATATGTACATTGAGCTGACAAAATGTTCTTAATTCTACATTTCCATACTTCTAAGCTCATCTCACAACGCATATAAGGCGTTTTCCTAGTAATAATAAACATGTAATACCAGCAAACTAGCTGTCATATTCATAAATAAAAATTGTTTTGATAATTATGCTCATATAATTAAAATAATCTTAATTGTTGGGAGTATATAATTAATTGATCATACTCTCTAAAATGTATGTTATCACAATTTATGATTCATATTCTATATTTTTTCATGTTTTTATATTTAAATCTTCACATTTATATTATTAATTTATATTCGTTTATATTTATTAATTAATTTATTATTTTTAATTATTTTTTTTTTATTCAACACGAATGATTTACAACGAAATGCCAGCTCATTTGGTACACTCTTTCAGGGTATACCTGACAGGTTAAAAGCCCATCTTATAAATCAATGGTATGGTAGCTATTTTTATGTCTTGAGTGCTTCATCATTTCCTCTCTTTTTATCATTATTGTCCAACTTTAAAACCAAATTACATGTGTTTTCTGATGTAATAAAACTAATGAACTTACAATCTCAGTGTTTCTAATAATGGATTCTAGCATCTGCCCCACTCAATAGATGTTATCACTGTTCACAGTGGAGTAAGGGAGGACCATTTTTTGATCATCAACATGCATGAATATATATTTTATATGGATGGTATAATCATTTTTGGCTTCCTTATTATTGAATCAGTTGAAAATAAAATTATTTTTCGAAGTTTAAAATTTAATTTAAAATCAGATTTTCTTGAGATTACGATTTAAGGTAATAGAGGGTTGTCCAACAGAACATATATTCATGTCATTGTGTTTCTCTTACTGATATGCTTCTTTCCCTTTATTCCCTTGTCATTTTTCAATAAACGGACAACAATATCCCACAAATTGTATTCTCCATTCACAACTTCAGTATTAGTTTGTTTACCCCCAACATTTCTAGTTGCTATGGTAACCAGACAAACATTCTTCCTCCTATTCCATTCGTCACCAAGCTTGTTATTTGGGGGTACGAATGAGCAGTTGACACTGAAACTATGAGGTGATGATAAGTGAAAGGAAGTTTGCAAAATCCCATACCTTATTCAGGACTCGAACCCACGCCCAACGGTGAATATGATTTCTAAACCGTTCTGCCTTATTCGACTGAGCCACGGAGGGTAGCGCTATCTGCTTATGTGCTTAGGGGTGGGTGGGGGTTAAAACTCGTGTCTCTCTGGTAGATCCCATCACGCCACTGCTAACCTCATCTTAAAGGTCCTTATCACAGTTTTCTACAAGTGTTACAGCTTCTGTTTTGCTCCAGATCTGCCCACACACTCGACAATGGTACAAGTTCACCCCGGGTTGCATAACTTACTAACCCCTTCTTCCCCCCCTCCCCCCTCCCCTTCAACCCTCCAGCGTGTTGTAAGAAATATGTCTGTTGGAGCTTTTGACAACATTTCTAATGCTACTACTGCTATGCTCTAGATGACTGGGACGCTGTGGTAATATAGAAATATATTTTGACATGAAGTTTTTGTTCCCTAATTAAAGGATAAGGATGATAAGGTAGGATCGTTATGACGAGGAACCACAAGGGTGATATTATCTCCATAACAGTTGTTATCAGAGATTCATTATGGGGTAATGCAAGAGTTGTTATATGTTTATTGTAAATCAAATATATTATTGAAGATCTAATTTTTGAAATTTTGCATTCTTTGAAGATCTTTGAAGATCTCTTTTAATATTTCGATTTGATATATTCTCAGGCTGAAGGTTTTAACGAATCGTTGTTATTTTTGATATAACTCAAAAAAAAGTTCCATTGAATGATTTTAGAAATAATTAGATGAACGTTAATGAGCGAAGTTGAATTTTTGATTCATGTTTCGGATTATTCTTATTTGTCATTCAGCACAATTTTATTTATAGTTTCAAAATTGAAGTGTTTCAGAGAGATTTTTTCATCTCAATTTAATAATAACATGATTATAAACTTCATAATTATCAATTATGGTAAACATTTTTCATTCAATTCAATGAACTTTAAATACTTGACGTCGGTGTATAATTAATTTCATTCGAATTATAACGAATGCAAATGAATACTTCTCTAAACGGTGTCAATTTAATTCTTAAAGAAAAATAATCCCAATAATAAACTTGACTCGCAAAATTGTTATTGTGCACTCATATTAGTAGTTATGATTTGTATAATAATACAAATTATTAATTTCAATTTTAATTATATCAAGGTTATTTATTTATTTATGTATCATTATTTATAATTTTCTATACGGTGACAATACACTGTATACAAAATACAAATACAGGTAGTGGTTACAAGATATGCCTAACTACAAAAATAATAATGTATAATCGTACAATTAGAAATGACAAATAAAATTAAAGTGAAAATATATGAAACATAAATTATAAATGCTCAACATAATCCCTAACCTAACATTCTTGAAGTTTTCAGAATGTTATACTTAATTTAAATTGTTGTTATATTTATAAAATTAAAACATGGGAAAAAACACTGCAATATTACATCAGCTGCCTTCCCTTGTGAGCACAACCGTAACCACCATGCGAAATGCATGAACGATATACAGGGGTACCAACCACGACCCTTCACAACTCCACATCTCCCCACACAGGTACACCTCTTTGGCCAACCCTGATACATCGCTTGGCTTGGGTAGGTGGAAACCTGTCCTATACTTCCAGTAGAGGTCAGCTGTCCATACCATCAACCAGTACTACTTTTATTAAAACACAATTAACTCGAGTTGAAGATAATACTGAAGAGAAAAAGGTTTCAATATAATATATATATATATATATATAAATAATCATCTTCATAAATTCATATTTATCAGCGAGTGAAGTTCTACGCGTGGTCTTCTGCATTCGCTTATCTTGGCGGCAAGTTGAGAATCCACTAAACTCTCAGTCGAGTTCGAACCTCCATGGGAGAAGGTCGCACAACAGCAGTCGTCGACAGTGCATTGTTCTATATGAATATCATTACGTAATGTTCTAGTGTCATGGCGAATCGCAACGGATCTCAGACGAACGTTTCGAACGGGGTGTTAGTCGAAGACACATTACCCGAACAAGAACCATTAAATAAACACAGTTACGATGTGGACAGTACGACGAAAGTGCCGCCTACAGACGAAACGAGGCGAGCGAAATACGAACGACGGTTGAAAGAGAAGACAGGCCTGTCTAGGCGAGGACTCATTGTTGCGATATGTGTTTTGTGTTTGCTGTTCGTGTGTTTGATTGTTGTGATTAGTTTGGCGGCGTGTTGGCCGACGACGCCGCATGCTTGGAGTTATCCGATATGCCGGACGACGGCGTGTTTGGAGACGTCGGCGAAGGTAGGTTTTTTGATTTTAAAACAATTTCAAGGGAATCGACAGGTATATAGGAGAAAAAATATTCGAGTGATGAGTACTTCACCCGGACGGCCCAAACACGGTTAAAAAACTTGACCCTTAATTTGTCCCGTTAATTTACCTGAGACATAGACCTAATGCTACCTCATTCACGACCACCCTCCGAAGCTCAATAACTAAGTGTACACAACACTTTATAGACTGAAGTCGTCGTTGAGCGTGAAGTCATTGTCACTTCATAGGTCTAGTTTCATTATTACCTGCTCATGTGTACCCCCAAATAACGTAGTTTTTGGTGGGGTCGAACAATCGTTATCATCACACTTCTTACACGTCTAATTTCAACCAATTGAAACAGCTCTGTGCATCAGCTGTCATTTGACTTCAGTAAAACCTAAAAGTTATGCCCTTTTAATAGTGATGGCTTCTAATTATTTTTACGTGGTTTTAATAACATATAATGTGAGAATTGATAGAATTAAATAAGTTTTGACTATATCGATTATTCATTCACACATCATACGGTACTGTTTACCCTATTATGACCGAGTAGGGAAGGGTAGCTCGTCTGCACGTTTACCTGTACTAACTTACCTAGACGTCGACGCACCATAATTCAATCCGATGTTTTTTAGGAATACAATATGACAAAATGAAAAAATCTTTGTCGTGAAATGTTTGACCAACACAAATACCAAGAGTTTGAAGTGTCATTATTCTTATAGCTCAAGTCGCTATCAGGGTTATTGAATATTGTTATTGCGGATGATCAATGATTGATGAACGGGATTCGATCCCTCTCCCACTTATCCCAACAGGAACATGCCTTCGTAAATCTCGGGACTTTGAGAGCGCATGAAGTCGATTTAGCGAGATATCAGTTTTTTTGGTGATAATTTTTGAACAGAATAAGATATCAAAATTCTTAGGCCTTCAAGATGGTACTCATATGTTGTAACTATTTAACTCATATATACATAATTGTAACGGCTTGATTTTTTTTTTTCAACTGTATACGCTTGACAAGTATGCGATATGAGTTGAACTCAAACCGTCTTGAAGGTATCAAATATCTGTGTTTCCTCCGTAATAGAATTTTGATTTCTTGAACAATCTATCTCATCCCGTTCAAAAGGTCTCACCAAAAAACTGATATTGCGCTAAATCGTCTCTTATGGACTCTATACTTCCTCTTTTTCTTGTAAACACAAAGGAGAGGAAATAGCTCTTTATGCAGTCAAGTTTGGATGAAATTCGAAACCAAATTCCTGGTAACTATGGTTTAATATATCATCAACCCTTCGCTCAAACATAAACATACTGTTTCCAGAAATATAATATTTGATAGTCATTTAGAATCTCATTTATTTACCTTCATGCGTTATCTTAGATTTTAATCAGATACATCTGACATACTCTATGCCTCTGATAAGGATTCATATCTTGCCTATAATATGTAATGTATAAAAGTAGGGCACAGAGGTTTGATGATCATGATCGGAGTATTAGTCTCTAATTACTTGCTAATTCACACTTTAATAGGTGTAGGTAATAAATAATTTGTGACGGAGGAACGGAGGACTACACTGTGTGGTAGTCAAGTATGGTAGTCAATATTTACACATTCAATGCCATAAATTATGCTGATGAATGGATCTGAATATACCAGTATGTTGATGTCATTAGTTGATTATGCGATGTGGAGACGATATAACAAGCGGCCGAGGGGTTTACAACTCGAAAATTTGGTGTACACCTGATTTCAGATTTCAAGATTTCATGTTAAAAATAAAGAAGATTAATATACCGTGAAGATATAGTTAAAAAAGCGTACTGTTGAACAAGCACGGTATTTGTCAAAAAAAGAAAAATTTGAAAAAAAAATTAAAAATTAAACAAACGACATGTCGTTTGTTTAATTTTTAATTTTTTTGACAAATACCGTGCTTGTTCAACAGTACGCTTTTTTAACTCAAGATTTCATGTGATTTCAGGGATTTCAAGTGATTTCATTGATTCACTTCATCACTTCATAGTTTCATAATCACCCGCTCATTCTTACCCCCGTATAACCTAGCTGTTGGGGTCGTTAAGCAGTATTAAAATGAATGAAAATAAACAAAGTCATCAACAAATAATTGATATATCTCTAAATCGACGACTCCCATGCGCTTTTAACTAGGGAACAGTAACTCGCCATCATGATTACATGTAGATAAAAAAATTCACTAAAAAAGTTAATTCAATAAATAAAACTGCAACAAAAGCCTTTTTTCCAGTTTACGCTTGATTAATCCCTCAACTACCGTAACTAAATCAACATAAATGACGTCATTCCCATGTAATTGATCCATCCTCTGTTCAACATTGAATGAACGAACAGGAACGATGTTCAATGAAACTGTTTTTGTCCCTAAAACCTCACACGTGCTGTACGACACTGCAGCCCAGTGCAGACCGATGCAACAGGTCTACCTGTACGCGGTGCTCGCACGAGGAGGGGGTCAACGACCTCGTTTCGAGGATCTGGCCGATTGTCTTCTGCGTGTCTACGTGCCGGTCCGAGGTGACCTTTCTAGTCCTGGCATGAACCGAGTCTCGCCTGATCATGGGTATTAATGCGGTGGTAAACAAAGAGGTTATTGAATTATCGATTGTTTTGTCGATATATTGTGTCTAGGCGCCATCACTTAGCAGTTTAGATCTGGATAATGGTGATTCCGTGATGTGCATTCCAATGCCGATCCTGTTTGTTTGTTTATTTATGTTTTCGATAATCGGTGCGCTAACAAACATGTGTTTAGGAGACCGGGATTCGATTCCCGCAGTGGTCGATCATCCTGACAGATTATTTTCGTGGTTTCTCTCTGTCGTTTAGGTTGATACTGAGCCACGACCGAATCCTTCCCATTATCCAAAAACACATATTAAAATAACCTTTCTTCTCATCTTACCACCATCTCAAATTCACCATTCACTTACTGAGACGAGTGGTCGAGTGGCTAGCATACTAAACTAGGGTTCGATTACCGCCATGGTGGACCATCCTGACATGGGTTACCCTCTGTCGTTCAGGTCAATACTAGGATGGTTTCTCAGCAACAGGCCACGACCGACTCCTTCCCACTATCCAGAACACCTTATGAAATAACCTTTCATCTCATCTTCCCATCATCTCATTCACAGACGCCAATACATCTTAGTTATCACTACAGTGTGTCGTTAAAACCAATCTATCAAAAAAATCATCCACCGACGCCAATACGTCTTAGTCATCACTTTTTTTTTTTTTTTTAATGTTGCTTAACGACCCCACCAACAACTAGGTTATACGGGGGTACGAATGAGCGGGTGATAATGACACGATGAAGTGATGATAGATGAAAGGACGTTTACAAAAACCCATGCCTTATGCGGGACTCGAACCCACGCCCAACGGTGACTTCAGTTACTACCACTAGCGATAATTGACTTGGCCACCGGGGCGACCAGTGTGTTGTTCAACACGATGTAAATGAGTTGTTATTTAAATGAAACTTCTTCTCTACTCTACCCCTATCCATGTTACGCCACGCGGGTATGACGTCATAGTCTAGGGGCAGGCGTCATAACAGCTGATTGATTTGTGTGCATCAAATACAGTCACACCGTCGTGTACTTGGTGAAGGTTGTTAACTAAATGTTTTACGAACTGTTTGATTCAATATTAGTGTTGTGGTTAGACTGATTGCGCGCTTTGATATCACTGCCGCGTGGATCGGTGCTAACCACTAAACGGTACCGACATAAATACATAGCTGCAAAAACACATATTATTATGTTTTTTTGTAGATATATCAGAATCGATAATGCAGTTTTTCCTTCCTAGTCATACTGTTTTATCAACTATGACAGTTTCTCGCTTTATTTCTCATTAATTGTTTTATTCTTGCCAACATTTCAACAAGTTACATCACCCATTATGGTTTTCTCTCTCTCTCTCTCTCTCTCTCTGTCTCTCTCTCTATCTGTATATATATATATATATATATATATATATATATATATATATATATATATATATATATATATATATATATATGTGTATTTATAATATTAAATAATATTTCTCTGCAGTTGAGTGGTGAGAGTGAGACAGTAAGTAGTCAGAACAAAATTCACGTTCACTACAAGTAAATATGCTCGTTTAAACTGGGTAGCGTGGGTTCGAATCCCACACCCATCATAATCATACCTCAAGTGGCGTTAACGGTTAGTAGAAAGAGCCCCTAATTAGCCACATGGCCTTGAACCGTGCTTATTGTAGATAGCATGATCTAGCACAGTCTACCTGTTGATTTCGTCATCCATTACTTGCAACTTGCAGAGAGCGTCTTGGAATGCTGGGATGGGGTAATCGGTAATAATATATGATAAGCTACTGGACCAGGGGGGCCCGGCTCACATGTATCACGGTTTATACTGACTTTCTTCTGCATTAAATGACTTATTTATTTATGTTAGGTTTAAGGGGGACCCACCCACAGCGTAGAATTTTAAGTGTCAACATAATATAAACGATTGCAGTGATATTCAGGGTAACATATTGTAGTGAAACTGCTTCACACCATTCCTAGAACTGAGAAATATCTTACGAAATATTGTCGATCCGTAATGAACATTCACAATATGTCACGTGTCATTTGTATGTAACGGTACGCGATGAGGCGAAATTTGGTGGCTAAAATATCGAGTGTTACATATAAGTGATCTTTCCACCTTTGATATTATAAAATTTGACTTATAAAAAACGTCCTTCATAATTAATCAATGATTGATAATTTCATAATCTTGATGAATTAGTAACTCGTTATATATACACTGTTGGTGGTAAACTAATAATTCCAGGGAGAAATAACAAATTCAGACGTTGGTATATTGAAGAAAACAGGAATCTACAATATTATTATTATTGTTAGTCAAACTTCGAAGGTCCTGCAATTAACTTTGTTCCGCGTTCCTTGCGAATCATGCTATCAGCAAGGACACACATCCTGTTTTCATATCAGGAACGGGCTATTTTTAAAGTACGAATTGTGTTGATTAAGTTACTGAAATACAACGTTGTGTGTGATGACTTTTGAAGGAGGAAAACCAATTTTAGAATCGTGGAACGTGTTAGGAGTATCCTGCAACCTTATCGGACTATTGTTTCACTAGATGATAGATATTAACATCATTACTATAATGAATACAGATAGTCTAGTTGTCGGTACTGGTAGTACAGCGGTAATGCGCTTGCTCCGTGTGACTGAGAGGGCCCAGGTTCGATTCCCGCCAAAGACGATCATTACAAAGGTTTTTCGTGGTTTCCGTCAATCGCTTTAGGTGATTGCCTTCGTCCTTGTACTTCACCTTGGATTACCGGTACCCTTGTTCTTTTATATATAGGCCTATATATTGGGCTTAACGACACACTGTAGCGAAGATGTATTGGCGTCGGATGGATGATTAATGAGATGAAGGTTTCTTGGGTAATGGGAAGGATGGTGGGAAGGAAGCGGTCGTGGCCTATATTGTGGGCACCATCCCGGCATTGGCCCAGACTTCAGAGGGATATCTAAAGAAAACCTGTAAAGATGGTCTGAAAACCCCTCGACTCCCGGATCATACGAAGCGATCGTGTTAACCACTATACGCTGCAGTTGGCGGTTGTTGTTCTTTTCTCGGATCGCCCTCGTCCTAGTTTTCACCTGGTCAAACAGTGCTTGTTTTCCTGGTTTTTGCACCCGTCACTGTATTTGTCGCGTTGCTACCGGTGCTCCGCTTGTAATCCGACGCGCTGCACCAGGTGCTCGTTGCCATGGCGACCGACGCTGCCGCCGCACAACAACATAACATGCAGTCCTCCGCACAATGCCTTGGCAGACGACAATACAAATCTGGAGACGCGAGCTGCAAGATGTGTGTGCATGCTAAGCGAACGTGGCAGCTGCAGCATCCACATCTCTCTCTCTATCACACACACTCTCCCTCTCTCTTTCACACTCTCTCTACCTCTTTCTCGCTCTACCTCACCTCTCTTTCTCTCTCTTACACACTCTCTCTACATCTCTTTCCCTCTCTCTCATTTTCGCTCTCTCTTTCTCGATCTTTCTTTCTCTCTCTCCACACTCTCTCTCTGTCTCTCTTTTCTCGGCTATTGTTTTGACGAAGTCTTTTCTCTCTCTCTCACGCACTCGTATTCCCCTCTTCCACGTGTACTTCTATACACTTTTAATATAGTTCCACTCGTCAATGGTATTATTATACATTTTATTATTTCTCGTATTAACAAAAAGCTATTAGCCTTATTTTGAGAGAGAAATCGAACAGTTTGTTAACCATGGTGATGATATTTAACTACCAGTTAGAGTTACTCCCATGTTGGTACTTGGTACTTACGGCCCCACGCCAAATATTATATTTAGTAGAAGAAGAAGGGATTTGGAAGGTAAGAAGAAGAATAGAATGAAAAGAAGATAGCCACAGAAAGATAGGTATTTTACAACGTGGACTTCAGGGTGGTACTATCTCTTTTGAAAAGCCAAAATTGTATTTTTTCCGGAGTTACCCAAATCTTCGAACATTTCCATATTGTCAAAATCCCTTCCTTCACAAAATTTCACATTTATATTCAAATAAAAATATCCATATTTTTTCGTTCATCCGCCATCCGCGTCTAGACTATAAAAGGGTTTTTCTATTCCATTAGATAGGAGGGAAGGTTTAAAAGTGCTTCGGACAATAATACATAACATGAAAAGAAATTCTTTTCAAGCACATAACAATAGTCTGTTATTAGAGAAAAGGGTTTTATTTTTGAGAAATACGTATATTTACGACTGTCTTGGGCCACCTGTGACCCACACTGGTGTTGGGTAAGGGATGTGCGATGGATTGACTTTTGTTGGCCAGGGATAAGTTTTTTTATTAAACTATAAATTACGCCGGATTTTATTTATTCATCACCGGTATACCTGTATCCACGAGAGGAGTAGGTCGTCTACCAACATAACAGATGCAAATGTATTTTTTTTTTGTGAAGCTAATCTTTCAGGTCGATATTTACAATTGTCAACGCGATTACATCTTTCAAAAGCGTCGAACTTCACAGCTGCAGTGGGTTTCTTCACAATTTTTACGAGATAATTTTATAATTATTTGTTTGGTGGGGCAACACATGGACCAATGGCTAGCATGCTAAACCGTCATTCAGGAGACTGGGATTCGATTCCAGCCATGGTTAAACACTTCTAGATGTTTTTCGGTGGTTTTCCTCTGTCGTGTAGGTTCATACTGGGATAGATCCTTGGAAACAGGCCGTTGGGCGTGGGTTCGAGTCCCGCATAAGGCATGGGTTTTTGTAAACGTCCTTTCATCTATCATTCTTCATCGTTGCATTATCACCCGCTCATTCGTACCCCCGTCAAACCTAGCTGTTGGTGGGGTCGTTAAGCACCATTAAAAAAACAAACAATACAATAACCTTTCATGCAATCTCCCCATGATCTCATTCATCATTCACCGACGCCAATATACCTTGTTCATCAGTACAGTACGTCGATAAACTCAATGTAAATGATTTGATTTGGTAGACAACCATCTCTCGTGGATTCAAGTATATATAATGTTACATGTATAACCCATGCTGTGACTGTCACACTATTTTGTTACGTGTTATCTTGCACGTATAAGCTGACGATGAATATTGTAACAATGTATATAGGGGTAAAATGCCCTCATGGAGTCTCGACTCCTGATCACCCCTTCCCCCCTCCCTCCCTCGCCCCATCGCGGTGTTCAGTCTCTTTGTAAGCATTCAGAAAACGGGGAGGATTCTGTTTTTCTTCAATAATAGGCCTACTTCCTTCAATTACCAGTAAAAAGGGAGAAATTGCCGCCCCTCTGGCTTAGTCAGTCAAGGCACTGTTTCGACAGCTCGAGTCAAATCGGCCGTGGTTTCGAATCCCGACATGAGATGTGCTCATTTGCACTCCCAAATAATCTGGATGTTGGTGGGGTCGCGGTATTCTATGTACAATAAATCACTTTGAACAACTAACAGGCAATACTAATAATACAAGCAATACTGATGAAAATAATAGCTCTGCATAATATTCATGGGTGCACCCCTAACGGAAATAGAGCTATAATATCACGTCTAAGAATGGGAAAGGTTCCCATTTCGCCCCGCAGGGGAATGCGTCGAAATTTGTAGAATTAAAAGAGATTTCATTGTGATAATTATTACGTTGGTGCAAGAAATGTAACTCTGTGA
Organism: Brachyptera putata; assembly: GCA_907164805.1. Lineage (NCBI taxonomy): Eukaryota > Metazoa > Arthropoda > Insecta > Plecoptera > Taeniopterygidae > Brachyptera > Brachyptera putata. Next base: position 18,208,129 of record OU015471.1, on the reverse strand, counting down.
TGATTATTATAGTTAATTATGATAAACTGTTGAGTGTATGGATTAGGTACGGCATGGGCCGTCTCTGCGTGCCCTGTGCGTACGCCTTCGTGCCGTACCGTTGTTGTTGTTGTTGTTGTTGGTTTCGTGCGCAGGGAAATGGGTGTGTGTCACCATTACTCGTGCTTCACGCGTTCACGTCTGTTCTTTGTGACGACAGAAGAAACGCATTGTTATCGGAAAACGCTCTAAACCGAGCTCTAACCGTTGCCACCCGTCTGGTGTTGGTAGGTGCTGTGGTTACCATGGTAACTGGAGGCAAGTCTGACGTGGGTTCGAGTCCCGCATAGGTTTTTGTATATATCATTTATCATCATCCGCTCTTTGTGTGTCTCTTGGCTTTTGGTGCCCCGAAACGATTGTACTTTCATCCATTGCCTTAATTGGGGAACAGTGATTTTGTATCAAGTTTCGTTGTTAATAATAAAAACTACTATGGTAGATTACTTAATGGAAGCGAGTGTTTTGCTTCCCGTGACACACATTCTGGTTCGCTGGGCGAGGCACGGCCTCCTGGTTCCGACAGGACACAACTGTTCTGTTGCGACATTTCTACCGCTTCCAGCCGAGCTCGTGCATGGGGCGTTCAACGTTCAACCTGGCCTCGTGTTTACATAGCTTCCTTCACTCTTCGGCTTCAGATCAGTGAGTCGAAATCCCATGTTGCTCGAAAGACCGAATGATTGAAGTGTCGAACAAATAGGATTTCGAACTGCCGAGCAGAAATACAATCTGTCGAGCAAATGGGATTTCGATAAATCGATCTGTCGAGCAAACGATCTGTCGAGCAAACGATCTGTCGAGCAAACGATCTGTCGAGCAAACGATCCGTCGAGCAAACGATCTGTCGAGCAAACGATCTGTCGAGCAAACGATCTGTCGAGCAAACGATCTGTCGAGCAAACGATCTGTCGAGCAAACGATCTGTCGAGCAAACGATCTGTCGAGCAAACGATCTGTCGAGCAAACGATCTGTCGAGCAAACGATCTGTCGAGCAAACAATCTGTCGAGCAAATGGGATTTCGATAAATCGATCTGTCGAGCAATCGATCTGTCGAGCAAACGATCTGTCGAGCAAACGATCTGTCGAGCAAACGATCTGTCGAGCAAACGATCTGTCGAGCAAATGGGATTTCGATAAATCGAACTGTCGAACAAATGGGATTTCGATGAATCGATCTGTCGAACAAACGATCTGTCGAGCAAACGATCTGTCGAGCAAACGATCTGTCGAGCAAACGATCTGTCGAGCAAACGATCTGTCGAACAAATGGGATTTCGATAAATCGATCTGTCGAACAAACAAACTTTCGAACGGTTGGTTTTTCGATTCTTGACGTACGCGTCAACCTCTCTGAAAACCGTCAAGGTGTCTTCTTTCAAGTGAGGTCATAAATTGTTGTAAGAAGTGGACGACAGTGTCCTCCAAATTTTGTCATCGAATCGCAACTTCAGCACTTTTAGTTTGTTTTCCTTCAACTTCTGTGACCTGACTAACATGTCATTTCCCAGTAGGGAAAAAAAAATCAATTAGACCGTTGGGCGTGGGTTCGAGTCCCGCATAAGGCATGTTTTTTTTTAAACGTCGTTTCACTTATCATCACTTCATAGTTTCATAATCATCAGTTCATTCGTACCCCCGTATAATCTAGCTGCTGGTGGGGTCGTTAAGCAAACAATAATCAGAATCAATCAAAACAATTAGATTATGTATAGGCCTAGTTGTTGTTGTAAAAAGTTTGTTGGAAATATATTGTGTTTAAACCAATATTAAAGGGCATCACAACCATGGGGATAAATTTGAACGCATAATTATGCTATTTTTTCTTCAGATTCAGAGAAAACTTGAATTCGTCATCTCAATTTCAGGAATAATAATCCATTTATTTGTTCTCCAGAGACTCCTTGAGTCATGACGTAAGCATTACCCGATTCCTTATCGAAACATGAACAAAATCGGGTAATATCTACGTCACGACTCGGTAAAGGGGGTGAATCCCGGAAGACAGAAATATAAATTATCATTTCAGAAATTGATATAATGGTTTCCACTTTTCTCTAAAATTGGTGAAAAAATGGCGCGTCATTATCCATTCAAATCTAGATTTCCTCCATCAGGGTTGTGATGCCCTTTAAAGTTTTTCAAACGACCGAAACGAGTCGCACGTGTTTCTCACGTCGGCAAAACACAAAACTACACCTATTTCCTTGTAACTATATTCACACTGCCACACTAGATCACCCTACCGACCGACCGTCCCCCCTATCCCACACCATTAGCGCGCGGGTGGCTCGCGCCATCATCTAGTACAACAATACAATCGCCGTTCATTTGTTCAGATGGGTGTGATGACGTCATCGACTCCGATCTGTTTCCCAATACAACACTCGTAAAGCTAGTGATAGATTATTTAGAAACGAGGTAGATTTATCGCCGTGCTCCTTTAAGAGTCCACGGGAGTCGATTTTGCGAGATATCAAGTATTTTTTTTGATAACTTTTGAACGGTATGATATATGAAAATTCTAATATAAAATGAACATATATACCTTTAATACATTCAAAATGATTTGAAATAAAATTATCAACTTTGGATACGGTACCAACATTTTCACAAGCACAGATAAAAAATGTTTTTGTTTTAGACGTATAGATCCTAACTGTTGAAATTTTGCGACGTATTTCAAATGGTTGTTACTCATATCATCTTGAAGGTTACAATTTACTGTTTTCCCTGTATTAGAATTTTGGTATTTCCTCCCGTTCAAAAGTTATCACTAAAATGTATTATCCTCTAAATCGACTGTATATGCGAGTCGATTTAGGGAATTCTAAAAATACAGAAACTCAATTCGCTTTGATACCTCTTTTAAAATTAATTATGCACATTGAAAACTATTTATCCGGGGATCTCATTTCAACAGGTAAAAACCAGCTAAGAATTACTTTTTTCACATCTTCTGTGAAAATTATAAGATGAACTATAAAACGATTTTTGTGTCGGTACACCGCTCTGTAGATATACTTGTATTCACGGAAGAAGAATGTCGTCTACCAACTAAATAGTTGTAATTTTTTTGGAATTTCCGAGGGGCTAACAACTGGACATTTTGATGTGGGCCTACACCTGATTTTTTATTCCGAAATCACGAATGATTTTCTTTGACTTCGTGCGATTTTTTTTATTTCGAGTGATTTTTTTATTTCGGTGAATTTTTTTATCTCGATTGATTTTTATATTTCCGTGATTTTTTGGTGATTTATTTTTTATTTTTGCCATTATTTAGGATTTTTTTTTTCAAAGTGTAGGCCTACACCCGATTTTGGGAGTTTAAACCCCTCGGTAATTTCATAATCTCGATGCGACATTCACCGACGCCAATAGATCTTACCTCGCGTCGTTGAACCCATTTATAAATAAACAAATGCAACTTACATTTCACCATCGCCTCCCATGCATGGGCTCTTAACGTAACAATCACGTGTTATCATCTTGATGTAACGAATTGGTGTCTCGGCGTATACCTAACCATTAGCGACCGTGTGTTTCGACCAGGACACGTGCGGTGTTGATGTCGACAGTTGTGTAATATAGGGAAGCAGGTGGGAACATCTGCTATCATTGTGGGTGGTGTTTAGTGTTTGATGGGCGCTTCTTCTATTGTCTTACTGAGCAGGTTAGATCAGTCGTTCGCGAGCTGAACTGTTATTCTGGAGACCGGGGTTCGATTCCCGTCATGGTCAGTATTGTCGTTAGCACGTCGAACCGTCATTCAAGAGACCGGGGTTCGACTATAGTCGTTAGCGTTCTGAACTGTTATGCAGGAGACCGAGAGACCTATATCTCTCTCTTTTACTCTTTCTCCCTATATCCCTATATTCCACGTGCCCATATCACAGCTGAAGAGTTTCTACTTGAACTTCTCTCTCTCTCCCTCTCTCCCTCTCTCTCTCTCTCTAGCTTCATGGCTATCAACACAATCGCTTGCATTCGTGTCACAGACAATAGCAAACTGCAAGGAGTGCGTGACTCATCTCTCTCTCTCTCTCTCCCTCTATTACTATGAGCGGGTTTTGAGGGGGTATGTTTTTTTTTATTTGTCAACTTTGCTCCCCTGCGAGGCATTCTGGCGTTCTCGGCCGCCATGAATGAAAATTGAATAACAAATTATTTTGGAAATTTGAAAGATTTCAACAGTTTCAACGATATACGAAAATCTTACACGAAAATCTTCAACTTGAAAGGGGTCCTGTGGTCAAGCGCTATATAATATTTAAAACAACAAAATGTAGAAAGGGATGCGAATCGGATGGAAATGAAGATAGCCGCGTATACCAACGTCACAAATATACCACCACTATATTTTTGGTGTGGTAAGATCGTCCTTGTGGTGCCCCGTACGAACGATCCTACCTTTTACCTTTAGCCTTATTTGTCAACTTTGCTCCCCTGCGAGGCATTCTGGCGTTCTCGGCTGAAACATTGAAACGTTGCGCTAGAAACGCAACTACTTCTTTCAAAATCGTTAAAATACTTCATTATGTAACAAGATTGGACAAAAGTTACTGATTTTTCTTGCAAATATTTATACTTCGTAGACGAACTCGGTATTTCGTTGGTACAAATCTATAACGATCGTTCGTTTCGACCCGCCAACACTGTTCAAACATGCCTTGACATGTAAGAAGTGACAGATCGACACTGCCGATGGTCCATGTGACGAGATACGAGAGACGGTCGCTCGGAACCCGTTGGAGATGTCGGAACGTGTTCAAGACGTTTTTCGGTTTTATTGTCACCACGAGGCCTGGGCGTGATCGAGTGGGGAACATATTGTAGAGAGATTGCTTCATGTCTTTCGGAGATATCCACGAAATGTGAAGAACTTCCCGTGCTTTGAAGAGGTGTGAGGGGGGGGGGCGTGTCAAGACATTGTCAATACATTGTCTCGAAAATGATTAGTACTCCCCCTCCTCCCATTTACTTTTAAAACAATGTAGGCTTATACCATCAAAAACAAAGTTTTTAATCATTGTGTTTTTTTAGCGTTTTTTTTCATAATTCGTTATTCATTTATTTATTCATTGATTAGTTGACATCTTACAAGACGAATGTCTACAATTTTAAATATATTTCTTTTTTTCAAACGAATGCAACGTTCTATATATACTATAATGATTTTTTTTTTAAATTTCCGCTGGTGACCCTTGAAAATTATCTCTTTATTCATTTCTCATTATATGATTGTTGATAAAACAATATATACCGATATTTCTTTTCAATTGTATACAACGGTATTTGATTTCATTCTAATTTCCATGTTTTTTTCAACCATAGTTTACGACACCATACCGTTTTATTTATAATTAAATATACCATCAACATGCTATACCATGAAATTAGCATTTTATTGTAGAATTTTCCTTCTCATACCATGAAATTAGCATTTTATTGTAGAATTTTCCTTCTCATCATCTATTCCATTTCAAAATGATTTATCATAATTCTATCTGTTTTATAATAAAATCAGTCATCATCATAGCTATATTATATTGTAAATTTTACAAGCTAATTGCTATTTTATTGTATCTGTTGGAATATTTCGAGTATGTAAAGTTAAACGTTTCATATACCTGTTAATTCTTAATTAAACGTTCAATTAAACGTTTCAAGACACGTTCACTTGAACGTTCCATCTTCGATTGTTTTTTACGACACCAATTAATGGTTATTGTTATTCTGTCTTGATTGTATCGCGTAAGAGACGTCAAGACGTGACGGGCCGAGACTTCTGATCGTTACTGTCAAGGTGTAGGGGAGACGGTCGATCGGGTCCGCCAACTCGCGAGTCAGGAGTAGAAGTGTGCTATGAATTCACAACTTGGTGTATTACCATTGTTAAGAGGGCTTGGGAGACGACTAATTAGCGAATATCATTATTTTTAGATAACTCTGAAAAAGTATGTGATTGAAACTTTTAATTTCTGATCTAGGTAATTCTTGATTATATCTGATCAAGGTAAAGCTATATCGTAGTTATAACTTGGTTATATCTTGGTTACTTATCTTTTTGATACGATTAGTTGGTTGATATATGGGAATAGGTCGATCGGATAATGCATTAGTTCGCTTTCATTTGTTTTATAATTTTCATGGTATCAAAAAATGTCACTTTTAGATGTATAGGCCCCTATCTTTTTTATTATTTTTATATGATAATTTGAGTAGACGGTTCAATTAATTCTTATACCGCTTAGATATTAAAAGATCCGTGTCTTTACCAAACTTTTTTCATATTTAATTATTAATTTTCAATTAAAATTCAAGATAAATTTTCGCTGTTCGCCATTCACCTATTTTATATTCAAGTCCCCGGTTAATTAATCCTTTGAGAAAATGTAATATTTGACACATTCAAGACAGAGATTTACATATTTACATATTTTATTTATTCATTACAGATTGTTCATAGAACAGGTGGTAATGTTTACTATACCTAATGAAATTACAATCAAACATACTCGATAAAATTATACTTTATTTTTTTCTTAGCTCTCTTCTTAAATCACCAATCTTCGTTATGTTCTTGATATCTTCTTCCAATTCAGTCCATTCCCGCGTCGTTCTTTGAATGAATCCATATTTACCTACTTCTCTATCCACTTTATCCACTTCCATTCTTACCCCTCCCCTCGTACTTCTTTGTAATCCCTTTCCAATTCTATTGCTCAATTCATCCCACCCTGTATATTCATTCTTGACTCTAACACAATTGCACAATCTTTCTATTTGGTTTCTATTTAGTTGAACTAAATAAAAGCGAACTAATGACCAGGTAGGTTGATAAAATCGTTCGCATGGGGCGATCTTACCACCAATACAGCAAACAATCATAATGTAACTCACATACAATCTTAGAGATTATTTCAAGACCACGTAATATGTAAATAACGAATCATGAATACATAAATCGATAATTGCAGACTGCATTCCAATGCGGGTTCGATTATTATACTATGCAACGTTGCAACTTGATTGATTGCAATTGTTGTTGTTATTTTGTGGCAAGAGAAAGTGATTGAATCGGACGTTCAGACAATGGGCACAATTATTATTACTATCGTATGTTAGGGTTAGGTAACATGCATGCTGCATTTTAGAACATAGTTTTAAGGCGTCTCAAGCCTCTATAGGTCAATAGTTCCCGCCGGGGTGATTTCACATCAGTTGTAAATGACAATAAAACTTGATCAGTACAAGATATAAAATTATCAAATATATCGTCTGTTGCAGTCAATATTTGTCGAAAATGCTGATGAGTTAAATTTTATATCAACAAAGATGGGAAGGTAACTTGTGTAACAGTAACACTCGATATTTTTGCCATCGATTTTTACCGTTACGTACAAATAACATGTAACATATTGTGAATGTTCATTATGGATCGACAATACGTATTTCAGAAGATACTTCTCTGCATGGTGTGAAGCAGTTTCACTATACAAAATGTTCATCCGGGAAAGCCATGCACACTACGATAGTTTATATGTATTGTTGACACTGAAAATTATAGTTGTGGGTGAGTTCCCCTAAATATACTTGAAACGAATTACATTTAAAAAAAAACGATAAAAAAATCCAGATATAAGAGCTATTGCAGCCAGAAATGTGAAAAAAATCTCATTCGATCAGTCTGCAGCTCAGCTTTGTTTAGTTCGTCCAGCTATCATACGCTCATTCGTACCCCCAAATAACCCAGCCGCTAGTGGCGTTAAACAAACAATAATCATTATCAGTATTTGAATTGCACTAGTTAGTAGATACAGTTACTATAGTTAGTTACTAGTTAATTAGTTGCAGTGCTATTTATAGTGATGGAGACGTTTTAAAAAAAAATTTGTATCGAGTTTAACGACGCATTTTACTGATAACTGAGTTCTACTAATGAGTGAATAATAATGTGATAATGTGAAGGTTAGATGAAGGTATCCTAAAAGTAATGGGAAGGACTTTGACAAGGAAGCGGTCGTTGTCTATACTAGAAAAACCATCCCTGCATTTACCCTGGCTACAGAGGGAAACCACGAATACCTCTGTATGGGACGCCTATAGATGGACGGTGGCGGGGAACAACCTAGGCCCGTTTTACCGTATCCTCCTGGTCACATGGAACAAGTGCGTTACCTACTGAGCTACCAGTGCCGGTTCGACCAGCTGGGAGCGAACGGGCGTATACACTTATTTCCCATAGTGTTATTTGCACACTTTTATCCGCTAGTTTATAGCGTTTTTATCTACATTTTGACAAGTCGTGTAATTCTTCTCGCTATTTCCGTCCTTTTCTGTAGGTCACTTGACATGAGAATATTGCCCACTTCCGCCAACACGCATCTTGATTGTTGGCGGACACGATCGACCGTCGCTGCTATGTGCTAGTATAGGCGGTCGGCAGTTTCGATCTGTCACAAGACAAGAACTAACAATTATCTCTAGGCTACGACTAAAGGATGTGTTGAAACCAATCAGCCGAGTGGACCAGTGGCTAGTGTGATGAACTGTCATTCAGGAGATCGGGGTTCGATTCCCGCCATGGTCGATCATCCTGACAGAGGTTCGTCGTGTTTTCCCTCTGTCATTTTGGTAAATATTGTGATAGACGGGCCACGACCGACTCGTTCCCACTATCCAAAAACACCTAATAAAATAACCTTTCATCTCATAATCTATTCTTTTTAAAGCATTTATCATTACAAGAAATGCATGTTTACAGATGTCTTACACCGAAGAGTCAAATCAATATGACAATATAACTACATTTAGGCCTACACCTAAGTACATTGCCAATAATAATGGACATAATGAAAATATTAATAAATTGTAGTAATGAGATCTCATTAGTCATTCATCGACGCCAATAGATCCAAGTTATCATTAGAGTGCGTCGATCGTTGAGCCAAATATAAATGGAAAGTAAAATATAGGCCTACTGACCGCATGTTTCCATCAGTTTTTAGGACGTGTATTTTTCTCGCCCCTCACCCCCCGTGTTGTCCACTCCGTGTTCGAACCTCGTGACAGTCGTAAACCAGCGCGTTAATGGTGACAGTATCCGACTTCTGTTTCCCGGCTAACGGGGCTGTGGCAAGATTAGCACAGTGGCGGAACACACCACTAAACAGACCTGGAACGTCCGATCACCCGTTAAACACAGTTGGTTATATATAGCCTATGCTCGTTCAGGGTGTCTATACAAGACTGGAAAAGTCAGGGAATTTAATAAATCTGGAGGAGTCAGGGATTTTTTTTTTGAATTTTACTCAAAATGTAAATAAACATGCATGCATTATGGCACCATTAAATGTTTAGTGTCCTACTGTAAATGTAGTTTTGAGTATTAGGTAGAAGTAGAGCTATATTGTACGTGATTTCTGGATTGTCCCCGTTTCCCATCCAAATATCTCCAAAAATGTTTTTTTTTTTCCAATATAAATTCAATTCGAAACCGAAATTGAATTCGTGAAATTTTTTTCCCATATAATCGACGGGAAAGCCAAATTTTCAGACTAGAAAAATATAATTTTCCATCTGGAAAACCTGGAATAGTCTGGGAATTTTGTAATGGAAAATTTGTAGACATCCTGTCGTTTCAAGTGATGTCTTCCATCTCTGTAGTAAGTGTACAACTATGCAGAGTTTGTTGAGAAAATCTAATTAAAAAAAAAAACGAATTCGGTAAGTTTTTCATGTTTTTTGAGCTGCAGTTTTTAAAGGAAATCCTGACCCAACATGATTCTTTTTTTACAATTATGCATTTTTGGTTGGTTGGTAATTTTTGTCCGTGTTTTTGTCTTATGTTTTCTTCACTACAAGCGATAAAAGGATCAAGTAAAGTTCCTTCATTCCATTGATCAACTACTCGAAGTGGTTGTGTATTCGTAGGCCCGGAAATAGGGTTCAGACTGGTTTTAGTTTAGATTTAATTGTGAGTGGTTAGATCGCCCTTGTGGTGCCCCGTTCAAACGATCTCATCTTCCATCCATAGCCTTAATTGGGGAATAATGATTTTGTATCAAGTTTCGATGTTATTAAAAAAAAAAAAAAAGGTTTGAGATTTCTGTATAGGGTGTGGATTGTCATATTGGGTTAGGTTATGTTGACGAAGTCAGTTAGATCAGGTTATTCAGGTTAGTTTAGACTGCGTGTAAGAACAACAACGTCCGCAAGAGGTGACATTGACCAATGGTCTAATAAATAGTGGCTGCCTTAATCATCCATCTGACGCCAATAGATCTATATTATCATTACAGTGCGTCGTTACACCCAATATAATTAAAACTAAAAACTAAATGAAATGAATATGCTGGTAATTTTAGTGCGATAGTGTAGTAATGTGGTCGTTACGCCACTAAGTGGTGTCGGTGTTGGAAGGTGCAGGCCACACCGGCCACCTGTAGAGGTGAACTCGGTCGTTAAGATAGCGTCGTCGATGTTTTGTGTCCGAAATACGCAGTTCTGGCCACCGTTATCGTTTCATATTAGTTGTATTTACAATCAAATGTGTATACTCAACACACCCTAAACTGACATCCTTATTACAAGAGGGCTCATAATTCATTAAAACAAAATAAATTGGTAAAAACAACAAAATATTACATTAGTTATTTATGTTATTTTTAATAACATCGAAAGTTGATACAAAATCATGGATGAAACATCGTTTGAACGGAGCACCACAAGGGCGATCTTACCACCCCAAAGAATAATTGAAATATGATAACTCATTTAACAAACAAATCAAATCTTAAAAGTAATATATCCAGTATATTTTACTTGCATCCCAGTGTCCGCGAAACAAGGTTATGATTACTGTTCCTCAACGACCCCACCAATAACTAGATTATTTGGATGTATGAATGTGCAGGTGATAATGGGACGCTGAAGAGTGAATACCGGAATAAAGCTACTCGGTCGTGTGACATGGGCTTCGGGGTACTTTCCAATGGAATGTGGTTAGGGTTCAGGTAAGGTTGGACACCCAAACCTATATCACACAACCGCGTATGTTTTACCACGGTATATGGTCTTCATGCGCCTCGGTGATAAAACATGCCTGCATGATAAGTGAAAGGACATTTAGAGAAAGTCACGCCTTATGCGGGACTCGAACCCACGGCCAATCGTAACTTCCGAGGGCGGCATGTAGAAGTTTTACTCTCAACTAAACGGTTGTTCGGTAGTTATAGATATAGGCCTAATCTCTCTGCAACTGTAAAAGTAATGGCGATTATTTATTTATTTATTTATTATTTAGACTTACAGTTGCATAAAAGTGCGGTGGCCTTAAACTAAACTAACGAAACTCTTAAACAGAAACAAGATGAAGAAAACAAATAATAATTATTAAAAACATACCCAACCAACAAAAACTCTCAAATCTTAACACTCTTAACACTTCCCTCCGCACTACCACTTCTCTAAATTTACAATTTGAAAGATGTAGCCGCGCTTTTCATCTTGAACCTCGTCGTGGGAAATCGTATGTGTGTGCTTATTGGTTGAACTGAAATCAACTTCAATGTTGGAATCCTATACCAAACAGCGGTCAGTCTCCATAGCAACGGAGTGTACTTATAGTTTTCCGCTGTGAACTTATTGGAAAAGTAATCTTGAAGCCGTCCCTGTGGCTCAGTCAACTATCGCTAGCGGTAGAAACTGAAGTCAGGTCGGGCGTGGGTTCGAGTCCCGCATAAGGCATGGGTTTTGTGAACGTCCTTTCACCTATCACCACTTCATCGTTTCACCATCACACGCTCATTCGTCCCTCCGTATAACCTAGCTGTTGGTGGGGTCGTTAAGCACGCAGCATTGAAAACAAAAGTAGTCTTGTACCGAAAAGTGACTGTTAGCATGCTAATTGTAAGGTATTGGTTTTTCCGGCTCGACGCTTCTGATAACTTGTCGTCGGAGTGAACGTGTTTATACTCGCAATTGCAGGAATGAGATTATATATATTCATTTCGTTTATATTCAATTTAGGGCGTCATCAGGGCACAAAGTTCCCTCTAGCATGATTTCACAGAAGATTATGAAACTCGACCAGTGCAAGATACAAAATTAACAAATACACATCTCATGCAGACAATAAATATTTGTCGAAAATGCTAATGAGTATCAAATTTTATAATAACAAAGTTGGAAAGATCTTGCATCTAACAGTAACACTCGATATTTTTGCCATTGCCTTTCACTTTCACTTTACCGTTATATACAAATAACAAATAACTCATATTGTGAATGTTTTTTATGGATCAACATTATTTTATGAGATACAGTTCTCTGCACAGTGTGAAGCAGTTTCACTACAATATGTTCATCCAGAAAGTCACTGCGATCATTTATATGAAACGTTGACACTGAAAATGTTACACTGTGGGTAGGTTTCCCTTAACTACGCACGCGTCCTCTAATGATGTCAAAGATCTATTGGCGTCGGTGAATGATTAGTGAGATGATCTGGGAAGATGAGATGGGAGGTTATTTTATTAGTTTTTGTTTTGGAGTGGGAAGGAATCGGTCGTGGCGTTCTCTGAAGGGACCATCTAGTATGCATTTCAACACTGGGGAAAACCACCAAAATCCCCAGTCATGATATTCGACCATGACTGGAATTTATTTTCGTTCTCCTGAATGACAGTTCAGCGCGCTATCGACTTAGCCACGGAAGTGGCTATTCGTCGGACCGGAAGTGGGTTTTAGCTTGGGTTTTAGCTTGGGTTTAGTTTAGATTAAATTAGTTTATGATGTGTGTTTGTTTGGTTAGGTTAGTCAAGTTAGTTTAGGTTAGTTGCGCTGTAGGTTGGGTTGACAAAGACCTGGTACCAAGTCCAGTTAGCCTTTATTGGAGAGTTGATGAAAACAAATGGCAAAAGGGTAACCATGGTAACAACATCTTTAAACTGCCAGTTGGATCTACTCCCACGTTGGTAATTCAGGCACCAAGTCGGTTAGATGGGGTTGATTTATGTTAGCGGCTGACATGTCAGAGATAAACATCATTATAATTCATACTAACCGGTATATTATCCGAACAACGACCTTTAATGTTTATTTTTAGTGGTTTAAGGTAAATCATTCCCTCGGGCACCTCAAAATAACTCACCTTAATTCCGATAAGACTATTGGCGGTTACGATCGATCGTCTCCCCTATCGACCAGCATTAGCGGTCGGCTGTTTCGACTCGTCAACTAGGCCCTATATCCGTGCGAATATTATCAACATGCCTCCACACGAGTAGGCGGCTGTCTGCCAATATAACAAACACAAATGTAATCGTTGTATTTTTATTCGAAGTGGCTATTCATCGGTCCAGAAGTAAGTTATAGAAAGGTTTCAGTTTAGATTAAATTAGTTCAGGATGCGTTTGTTTGGGTTAGTTTGGACAGGTTACGTTCAAGATTGGGTTATTTAGGCTAGTTTAGGTTGCGAACAACAACAATGTCTGCATGTGGTAACATTGACCGATGGTCCAATAAATAGCGACTGCTATTTTTTTTGCTGTGGATTTCAAGGCTCACTGATTTTTCATGGCGACATTTACGATTAGAAATACAACCACATCTTTCAAAAGCGTCAATTCTTCGAACTGCGTTGAGTTTCCTTGTACAATTACCGAAGTTTTCACAATGATACAGTTGGTACACGTTCATCTTCTGTCGTGGATACAAGTTTATGTAAATATCAACATGTATGTTTTGTTGTTGTTAGTTCGGTTGTTTTTGTGTCGGTTGCGAAACGAGGAAGAGGTCATTGAAATGAAACCAGAGACGCGAGGTGACTTGCATCACTTGTTCCAGCTGCGATGTCATTCCCGTCATTCCTTGTATTCCTGTCAAACATCGGGACAAGCGACAGGAACCGAGTTGCTAATGCGCTCGCTTCATGTGATCTGGTAGGTGAGGGACATTTCGAACCTGACTCTATCTCGGCCACCGTCCATCTTCACAGTTTTTTTTCGTGATTTTCTTCTGTAGTCCAGTTTAAAGCCAGGATGGGTCATACAATATACGCCACGACCGCTTCCTTTCCACTATCCTTACCATGACCTATAAGAAACATTCATTTCATCATCCCATTAATAATTCACATTTATAAAAGTATATTTTACTGATATTCCACATTGCGAATAATTAATAATCCATATCGCTACTATTTTTTCCCAAATTACTATGACATGGTCAAAAGAAAGTATATATCTGTTGTCTGTGGTTCTTCTGAAAACCTTGACGGGTTCGGAGAGGCTCTCTTCGTTTCGCTTGTTTATCCTCCAGTTACCGAGGATATTGTGTTAGGCAACAGGTAAAGCACTGTACACAAATGAATATTATACATATGTGACTATTTTAGTACCGTATTCGAGTGGTGTATTGAGCATATATGAGGGTCGTGGAGAAGACACATTCTTTATATTAGACTACAGAAGCCAAAGGCTCTGTATACAATGTAGTCGATTTATAGGAAAATCGGGTTTTTGGTGATAACTTTTGAACGGTATGAGATATCGAAATTCTAAAAACAAGGAAACACAGATATTTTCAATGCCCACCAGGTGATATGAGTATATTCATCTCATATCGCATAATACTGTCAGGCGTATAAGGTTGAAAAATGTGTATTTTCAACCTTATACGCCTGGCAATTGTGCTATTTGAGATGAATAGTACTACTTGAACCATCCTGAAGGTATTAGAAAAACACGTGTTTTCTTGGTTTCAGAATTTCAATATCTCATACCGTTCAAAAGTTATCACCAAAAACTAATATTCTGCTAAATCGACTCCCATGGACTCTTCCGACTTATTAAAAACGCATCTTCCACTTCACAGCTCTACTGTTTATATATAATACGTGTACATAGCATCATCATCTGGTTTGTGTAGCCCAACCTGAAAATTGACCTTCTCCGTAACCATATGCTTGAGACAACATTTAAATACTAAATAGTTTCTTTGTATTTCTTTCCAAACACCCAGTTCTTTAGCTGTTTGCTCAAACAATACTCGCCATCAGTTCGAGGTCGGGTAGCTAACATTCTGAACCGTCATTCAGGAGTTCGGGGGCTCCGATTCCCGTCATGGTCGACCATCCTGACTTGACTTTGACGTGGTTTCCCTCTGTCGTTCAGGTTGATACTGGGATGGTTTCTTAACAACAGGCCACGACCGACTCCTTCGCACCATCCAAAACACGTTGTATAAAATAACCTTTCATTTGATCATCCCATCATCTCAGTCTTCATTCACCGACGCCAATAGATCGTAGTCATCAGTACAGTGCGTCGTTAAACCCCAATAACCACCCCACCGCTGATAGAGTAGCTACCACACGACGATAAGTCTCCAACAGAAGTACGGTCAAGGCGAAATAAAAATCCCTTACGACTGCCGTTTCTTTCAACGTGGTGCCTATCCTTCAACATTGACGACGCGGAGTTTCGCTGTGGTTTTCTCACAGAGATTCGAGTGTAGTTGAGTGTACCGAGAGTAATCGAAGTGATGTGGCGCATGTCCCAGTCGAGTCCGTGCGTAAAGAGCGCGATTTCACGCGTCTCTTTGTCGCTCCGCCGCTGCGTGACGGCGGGCTGGCCGACAGACAACACGCGACGATAGACCACGTGATGTGGAGGGTTAAACTCTATAAGAGGATTGTCATTAGATAATAATGACGTCCATCCTGACGTGAATTTTCGTGGTTTCCCTCAGTCATCGAAGCAAGTGCTTGGATGTAACTCATTTAACTAACTGTAGAAGTAACACACCTCGAAAAAACTCAGACATTAAAACTCGTTAAAACTTGAAAACTCAAAACATTAATTCATTGGAAACTCTGGTATGACGTTCAATGCAATCATTCGTATTGGGAAAAATCGATAAAAAAATCTATAAAATGAATGAAAAGATGAGAAAAAAATATAAAAGTAGAAGTATATCTCTTCGACCTTATCGATCTTCACATTCTCTTCTGTACGTTCGTCTTCTTTCTATCCTTCTTTCTTTCTGTTACTTCTCCTTGTCCTCCTAATTATTATGTTATTTCTCTTTCCTTGTCTTTATAATCTAGCTTATTTCATCAGGCTGTGTACTTCACGCTTGATTTTGCACGTGAGTGCTCACTTGAAATCGGCTGTCTTTGCTCTTATTGAAAGTCATTGTCGTGCAATTTCAAAGTCCTTGTACATGTTCCTATGCAAATTGTGCAAATACAGCGGCGCGACTTCGGCTGAAATTCGAGGAAAATAATGCAGTTACTTGTGTACACTTGCCATCACATAAGTGGCCGTTAAAGGCACATTGAGAAGTATTGTGAAAAAAATGTATTGATATAATACGCACTAAAACTATAGGAGACAATGTACGTACACATTCGACGTATACGGAGTGTACGTAATTAGTGGTAAAATGTGCTTAGGTTTCATTTAGACTTGAAATAAAAATGAAAACATTTTCCGCTTCCTTCTCACTGTCCTCAACACAATAGAATAACCACTCGTCTCATCTTCCCATAATTCCATTCATCATTCTCCGACGCTAATAGATCTTGGTCCTATGTGTGCATGGTTAAACCCCAAAAAATGAATTAAATGCTCTCTAAACACAATCGTCTTATGGCTATACCATTTGCAACAGATCCTATAATTCTTCTTCCAAAGCGGCCGATTCGTTCCCACCTTTCATCCTATCCTCCCTTCATCTCATTCATCATTCATCAACGCCAATAGATCTAGTTGGAACACTCTAGGGATTGATTCAACACACATCTTAGTGCGTCGTCGTCGTTAAACTCGGTGTAATTAAAAAACCGACTTTGCATTGAAATATATTCTCCGTTTTCCTCATTTTACTTCTCTGTAAGTCGATTATATTCATGCATCCATGAGGCATTATTCAATGAAGCAATACATAACATGGATCCACGAGTGATGAAGGCTTGAACCACCCGTGCGCTAGTGTTGTCGGATAGGGTAGACGGCCGCTCGGAACCTTCATATTGCGTGGACACAAGTGTATAAACCACGATACTTGAGTGCACCACTTCGTGCCACGGGATTGTCGGCTCCGATCGACCGTCTCCCCTATGTGTTGACACGAACAGTCGGTGGTGTCGACCCGGTAACATACCGTGTGACAGATGGTTTTTTCATGTGGATGTTTTTTGCTTCAGTGGTCGCAAAACGGCATCCGGGAAACGCATGTTAACTTGGAACAGAAGACTCTTCTATACTTGATGAGAGATGAAGGTTTGAACCACCCGCGCGATAGTGGTGTAGCATAGAGTAGACGGTCGATCGGAACCTCCACTTCTCGTGGATGTAGATTCTCAGGAGAGATGAAGGTTTGAACCACCCGCGCGATAGTGGTGTAGCATAGGAGTGACGATCGCTCGGAACTTTCATCTCTCGTGAATACAGGTTGGATGCTGTGGCTGTCGTGCAATGAATACGCCGCGGTTCACTCATCTCATTACACACGTTGTTAAGTTGCATTACTGGGACACGAGCTTCGTCTTAGTCGTCGTGTCTCTGGTCTTAGTCATGATTTGGGTTATAACTTAGACATGCAACGCAACCTTCAAATTTCAAGCCTTTTTATTATTTAAAACAAATAATTAGAATGGGCTTATACTAAACGTTATGAAAGTTATGATAATCTAAAAAATCGTTTTCTTGTATGTGAAGATATGAATAGAATCATCCAAAGTAAATATATGTCATAGACCTATATCTCATCTTTCAATTTATATACACATACGTATATATATGTGGAATATTTGAGCCATGTCGTAAAAGATACGTCTCGACCGGGAATCGAACCCGGGACCTTCAGATTGCCGGTCCGCTGCTCTCCCACTGAGCTACCGAGATATTACTGTCATGGCTATACTTAGAGTGACGACACTTTCTGGGGCTAGCCCTATACAGACGGCTTAGATTCAGTGGTGTATTCGTAAAAACAAAAGTACCAGGGCGGTGATAACTGAAAAAAACCCATTCATCCCAAATCCAAGACGTAAGATGCTACAATGTCAGTTTCAGGAGATTTTAATTCAAATATAAAATAAAAATGATTTGGTTTACATTTGCATCTAAAATAGTAAATACATTCGTTTCTAAGGTAGTACACAAAATGTTACAAACTGACTCTACACTACATTACAAGATTCTGTCATTATTATAAAGTCTGACGTTGCAAATAAATATTGGCCGATTCCAGGATGCATCATTTTTAACATTGTGTGTTTACAAGTTACCTGGTTCAAGTTAGCTTTATATGTCCTCAAATATGGTTTTCAAGAAAAAATGTACCAGGGCGCCGCCCCGGCCCGCCCTGGCCCGAATACACCACTGCTTAGATTCACCCTAGGTGTAACGATTACACGTTACCACAGGTCCTTGTGCACTCTCTTCTACCTTTACCTAGGCATGAGGAATAATGTGATCATTAAACTTCTTGGATTCGTTCCAATATCGAGATGTATGGAATATTTTAGCTATGTCGTAAAAGATACGTCTCGACCGGGAATCGAACCCGGGACCTTCAGATTGAATCCAAGAAGTTTAATGATCACATATCTGTCTGTCTGTCTGGAAACCTAATCCGCTTGCTCCTGAATGCTGCTTTATAGTTGTTTATGTAAGCGTATCGCATATCGTGATCACATACAGCGTTCTATCGCATGACTCGTGTGTGTTCCGCTGTGTTCTCTCATGTTCCGCCTTGTTCCTCGCAGCCAGTCACATTACCCAGCCTGACCATGCACTTGCACTTGCTGCGACTGGTTACTCGAGATGCACAAAGCGCATTTAAGATGCACAAAGCGCATACAAGACGTGCACTCTATGACTGTTGTGTTGACAGACGTGTAGAATTACTAATGTTTTGTGCAGATTGTCGTCTTGATTTCTTGTAGTGTACTGTGATTGGTTGGACTCGGGCAGTCTTCGGGGACAATGACAAGGGAAAAAAATCGTAATTCATGCTTTGTTAATTTAATTTGTTCGGCGCAAAATGACTTGTAGATGTTGACGCGCGCCGTAAAACCCAAACATTCTTTCATTTTATTTTGTTTATATTTGGTTTCACAACGCACGCCAATGATAACTATAGACGGAAGACATATTCTGGACTGAAGACTTGAGTAAGCTTTCATTTATGCTAAGACCTATTAGCGTCGGTGAATGATTATTGCGATGATGGGATGATGAGAGGAAAAATTATTTTATTATCTGTTTTTGGACAGTGGGAAGGAGTCGGTAATGGCTTTTTGATAAGGAACCATCCCGGTATGTACCTAACGACAGGAGGAAACCACGAAAAGTTTTTGTTATCAGGATGGTCGATCATGGCGGGAATCGAATCTCGGTCTCCTGAATGACGGTTCAGTGTGGTAGCCACTGGTCCACCCGTCTCAGTCACAGACTTACAGGTGGTTGAATGAGTTAGATTATGGTGTTTATTTTGATCCATTTGTTTACATCGAGGTAGAAGTTTTTGCTGTGAATATTCATATGAACTACCGGAGGGGAATTTTTCACTTTCTCATCTCCTGATGTTCCTTTTCAACACGCATGGGTTTCGTTTTATTTACATTTTTAACCAGTTTGAGTAACAAAAAAAGCACGTTTATTGCTCGGATGCAATTATAATCTCCTTAACTCGTGAGAAAATGCAAGTAAAAAGAGCTGCTCATCGTTTCTCAAACTATTGGCATATTTTTTTCATCGAGCAGTAAGCCTTAATGGGAAACTTAATGGGAGATTTTATGGTTCGAAACTATTTGATAGTCTACAATCCGAAGAATTTTAGTATATTTTCAGTCTCCTAGTGGTATGGATACATTCCACTCGAATGTATATTCGAAAGGATAGTTGCTAGAATTCTTTGAATAAATTATTATAACATCATTATTTTGTTCGTACACTGAAAATGTCACTGTGTGTACAACACTACTCAAGCCTGAGATGCTACCAATATGGAGCGCCATTCATCGGACCATGGGCGTCGGCAGGTAGAAATTTAAAGGGGGAAGGGCAAAATATCCCAAATTCGAAAATGCACAACTCCCAATGTGAGTGGGGGAGGGCTCCCCAAGGGGATTTTTTTTAAATTCCATCGTTTTATGGTGTCCTGGGAGGTTTTGTGACTATTTAATTAGCTTTTGATTTTTATAGAGAAAGACGACAGATAATGTTGAATTGGTTGAATTCTTTGCAAGTATTCGATCCTATTCATCTTTTTAAATATTTCATCATACATAATAGCCAAAATGAGTTATTGGAATCCGATTGGTCTGTATGATACCCAGCAATATCAAAATGTCCAGGAAATAAGCGAAGGCATAGCCTTGCCTACCCACCCCAATCACATCAGACTCATGACTACCCGCGTAACAAGACATGTTACCCCCTTGCCCCCCGCTGCCGACGCCCATGACCACATGTGGACATTGTTGTTGTTGTTGTTGTTGTTCATGCTCGCAGCCTAAACTAACCCAAATCAACCCAATCTAATTAATTGTATGTACCTAACGGATCGTATCTAACCCAACCTGACCAAACAAACTTCCTAAGCTAATGTAATCTAAATTAGAACCAATCTGAAACCTACTTCCAATCCAACGAATAGCCACTTCGACAGATAAAACTTTGATATTTTGTGTTGGCCATGCTAGTCGAGTAGACGACCTTCTGTCGTGGACACATGTATAGTATGTAATTCAGATACTGATTATAGCCTTTTTCTTTCTTCTGTGGAATTAAATTAATAATTAATTTCCTTCTACTCGATGATCAACGACTTTCTTTGATTACTTCTCTACTGGTATGTTTATTTATTCTTTTTCCTTATTGATTGAGCACGATACTTGCATTGACGAGAGATGAATGCGCGAACTACCCGCGCGATAGTGGTGTGGGATAGGAGAGACGGTCGCTCGGTACCTTCATCTCTCGCGTATACATGTATCAAGCGAATTCATTGTCACAATTTGCAAATGCATTACGTCATTCGGTGTTTGTTCCATTTGTAAGTGCTGAGCTGAATAAACTTGCATGATTAATCAGGAAGGTATCATGTAGCCAACATTGAAAAACTGCATGCATGCTGGATCGTATTCGTCGGGAACTTTCGGCGCTTGAACAGGTTTTCGGAATATTTTCAATGCATCAAGCAAAAATGACCAATCAGAAACGTGGAATCATTTTCACACGGCGGTGAATATACGAGGCGGTGGGTGAATATATCCTAACCTACAAATATTGTTGTTCAATTATTCCCGTGGCCTAGGCCGAGGCATAATAATAATAATAATGTTTTTTGTTCTAATAAATGAATGATGAATAAAGAAATGTATGAATGAATGGATATATATATATATATATATATATATATATATATATATATATATATATATATACAGGTCCATGTAAACGAGCGAGTAAATAAATGAATAAATGATCATGAAGTCAGATCTTTTAATAATATGGTGTACATTCAGGGTTGTGACAGGCCTATACTCTACCTAGGCTTTATTTGAAACCCAACTGAATAGGTATATACAAAACAATTAGCACTGTGTGGTCATATATGCCTACAACAATGCTTTTTTGTTACCTTTCTTGGTGAGTAATTAAGTTAAACTTCGGGCTAACGTACCTTTGGTAGTTAGTATTGATACGAATGTAAAGTTTACAAGCTGCCTAGGCCTACGAAGTGGTTCATACTATTCTCGCACTTACTATTTTGATACAATATATTACTTATACAATAGTACACAAACTAATTAACTAATATAAGATTTGAAAACTTTCATTATCCAAGTATTCGTACTTATATGTCACTATAACCCCACATTGTCCACACAACTCGACTAAATTCCCGTCTCACAGTCGATCTCACGAGAGCGCTCGTCCGTGAGACGGTCTCACGTCAAATCGAGATGAAACGGACATCTCACGCGCGTAGAAAGTTACCGAATAGCGATTAGAGATCTCATGTCGATTCACAGTGGGACGGTTTCATCTCACCACGCTGTAAGTTACCGAATAGGGCTCCAGAGATAAGGAGAAGGTTCCGAGCGACCGTCCCATCCATCCCACATCACTAGCGCACGGGTGGTTCGTGCCTTCTTCTTTTGTAGATATATTCTAATGGCGTCGGATGAATGATTAATGAGATGATGGGATGATTAGATGAAGATTTCTTGAGTAATGGGAAGGGTATTGTGTGGAGGAAGCGGTCGTGGCCTATATTGTGGGAACCATCCCGCAATTAGCCTATACTACAGAGGGAAACCACGAAAAACTACTGTAAGGATGGACGGCGGCGGGGATCGAACCAGGTCCGAAAACCCCTCGCCTCCGGCCCGGATTACATGAAGCGAGCGCGTTAACCACTACGCTGCATGTGCGATGTGCCGGTATATATTCTTCTATATACAAATGTATATAATGTATATAATTCATATTCAAGGACAGATATAACCAATTTGATGAAGTGTATAAATAAAAATATTCAACTTCTCTACACTGGATTGCCATCTGCCCCAACACTAGAAGATTTAACACTGTATGATTGGCATTTTAATGCCCTGGGTGAGCAGGATATTAGATCTTCGTATCTTAGTCTTGTTATTTTTTAAGTGCACTCACTCATAATGTCTGTAAGTTCAGGGACATATCTTATCAGTTAAACCTATCAGTTTCTATAATATTGACTTTCATCTTCCTTCCAACTCCTAACCATACCCTAAGTTATTGACTTCCTCAAATGCTTTACGAAGTTTTGTTGCCAATCCCTTTTCGAAGATAAGATTGTATGCAGTTTCGGTTTCAATAAGCCAAGAGAGCGATATCGACCCACACTCCCTTAGCAGTCGTAGATATTTCTTTTAGTTAGGGGTCCCCAGTCTTCATGGGGCAGGAAGTTCCCGCCAGGGTGATTTCACAGTTATAAATGATCAATTTTAACAGAACAAGATACAAAATGAACAAATATCTGATGCAGACAATATTTGTCGAAAATGCTAAGGAGAGTCATATTTTATAATAACAAGAAATTGTAATCTAGACCATATTTCAACATATTTTGAATAAAACTTCAACAAAAATGTTGAAAATTGATATTTGAAAATTGATATACGGTAATTGATAATGTTGAAAATTGAAAATTGGTAACATTGCTTGTCTATTTAACTCTAATCATGGTTGGATAGGTATACTAATTATGTATGTAACATATAAAACTAGCCTAGTACCTAAGGCTATGTATTATATGCCTTGGCTATATACCTACCTATATATAAACGTTGTATACCTTATGGCATGAAGTGATAATTTTTGCAGTTCATTCTAAACAATTACACTTCAGTCTTCTTTCTGCATGAACATGTTTCACTTGTAGAGTGCTGAAGATCAAATTTCAAAGAATAAAAAAATGTAAAAAGCAATTTTGTAAGATAGTCTGCACTCTGCATGTTAGTTGCATATTGACTTCAAAGTTCATGTAATATTGGGCCTAACTGAAAATTTATTTTTGCTCGTATACAGGGGTACGAATGAGCGGGTGATAATGAAACGATGAAGTGATGATATGTGAAAGGACATTTTACAAAAATCCATGCCTTATGCGGGACTCGAACCCACGCCCAACGTTGATTTCAGTTTATAGCTATGGTTGACTGAGCCACTGGGGCGGCTACGCAGGTTTTACATGTGTATCGTATAGTCAGGTCTCAGACACGTATATACTCATCTCTGACCCTAATGTTACTGTTTGTTCGTGTCCACAGATGCTGGGGATGATGAACGAGACGGAGGACCCGTGCCGAGACTTCTGGGGCTACTCGTGCGGCGCGTGGGTCAAACGGCATCGCACTCTCGGACCCGAACGCAGCCAATGGGGCGCCTCCGAGCTCGAGGACTTCACAAGTACGTAATTGTTCACACGAGAGAGAGAGCTGAAATTCCTCCAGTTAAAAGTTGCTATCACTATGTTTACCATAGCTGTTTGAGAGTTTGTCATAAATTCTCAGAATAAGGCTAACCACACTTGGTAATGCTGGGCCTTGGTGAAAAAATAGTTAATATCAAGTAGACTACCAAAACTGAAAGTTAATACAGATTTTAATTTAAATGTAAATAATATTCAATAAATATGCACAAAAAAAACTTGACCAATGATGTTAGCCCTACTACTAATTCGTACTAATACGAAATAATTCGGTACAGAGATTCAAGCCGCTGTTAAAACTATAAGATTTCAAGTAGGACATCGTTCTTTCGACTCATTTACACGTGGACATATCGGTATAGCATCAACTGCCTCTCAAACAACTCTCTCTCAAAACACACTGACTCTAACTTATACTGTCTCTAGAAAAAACTGTATCTCAGAACAACTGTCTCCCAAAAAATCTGTCTTTCGTTCGAACTGAATTTCTCCGTAATTCTTCCACAGAGTGTACATAATGGGGTGGGGGTTGCCCCTACCAGCCACCTGAAAGTTATACTAATCATCTCAAAAATACAGACATTTGCGGAGTCCCGGTTTTCATTGGTATTCCTGTTTTTCTGGATTTTCGAAAAAAAAAAAATCTTGGTACTTTTTTTTTCAGAGTCATTTAACATTGCTCTTATGGAGAGACAGTTGTTCTGAAAGACAGTTTTTCTGAGAGTCAGATTTTCAAGATTTCTTCGATATTTTTTCAGAGTCATTTAACATTGCTCTTATAGAGAGACAGTTGTTCTGAAAGACACTTTTTGTGAGAGTCAGATTTTCAAGATTTCTTCGATATTTTTTCAGAGTCATTTTACATTGCTCTTATGGAGATACAGTTGTTCTGAAAGACACTTTTTCTGAGAGTCAGAGTTTCAAGATTTCTTCGATATTTTGAAAATCTGACTCTCACAAAAAGTGTCTTTCAGAACAACTGTCTCTCCATAAGAGCAATGTTAAATGACTCTGAAAAATATCGAAGAAATCTTGAAAATCTGATCCCCAGAAAAAGTGTCTTCCAGAACAACTGTATCTCCGTAAGAGCAATGTTAAATGACTCTGAAAAAATATCGAAGAAATCTTGAAAATCTGACTCTCAGAAAAACTGTCTTTCAGAACAACTGTCTCTCCATAAGAGCAATGTTAAATGACTCTGAAAAAATATCGAAGAAATCTTGAAAATCTGACTCTCAGAAAAACTGTCTTTCAGAACAACTGTCTCTCCATAAGAGCAATGTTAAATGACTCTGAAAAAAAAAGTACCGAGTTTTTTTTTTTTTTTTTTTCGAAAATCCAGAAAAACAGGAATACCAATGAAAACCGGGACTCCGCAAATGTCTGTATTTTTGAGATGATTAGTATAACTTTCAGGTGGCCGGTAGGGGCAACCCCCACCCCATTATGTACACTCTGTGGAAGAATTACGGAGAAATTCAGTTCGAACGAAAGACAGATTTTTTGAGAGACAGTTGTTCTGAGATACAGTCTTTTCTAGAGACAGTATAAGTTAGAGTCAGTGTGTTTTGAGAGAGAGTTGTTTGAGAGGCAGTTGATAGCTTGCCGACATATCTTATTCTATTTATTTACTATTAATTAAGGCGTTGAATTTCAATTGTTCGTCTATGACTCTGTTAGAGTAATCGACGGATTATTCAATAAAATAACACAGTTGAACAAGGAAGATAACAATTTAACTGTCGATTAAAGTCCAACGAACTATTGATAAACCGGGCCTCGGGCTTTCTCGTATTCCTATCGATTTCCTTCTGGTCTTTCTCTTTCCATCCCTCCTCTGTTCCGTCTTCACTCGCTCGCTCCTTGCTCGTCTCTGATTGTCCGTCTGCTCCAGATGCCGAGCGAATCAGATCTCTCATCACGACGCTGCCGCACACCAACGACATTGCGTCGATCGGTTGGAAGATCAAACACATCTACGAGTCGTGCATGTCCATGGAGAACATCGAAACGGACAAGGAGCGGCCGTTGAAGAAAGTCATCAGCGATCTCGGTAACTTATTCAAATATAAAATATGAAATGGAAGTTATAGGGTTAGTAGTGGGTGCTCGAGGGACGACTCACAATTTCATTGTGCAGTTTTGTAAAAAAATTCAGATTTGATAACAAATTTATACATACTGTAACATGCTTTACTCGCGCTTTGGGTATCTTTGCATATCAATCTTTTTCATTATCATTTCATCAATCCACTGCTTATTTGCTTTCTCATTCACCCGTATGCATTATTGATTCATAATTTTCTTTAATCGGGAAGTTGGCATCAATATTTTGTTTGTATTACAATAATTCTTTGATTTTATATTTCGTTTCTTGTTCTCTTGCTACGGTATTATTCATCCAAGTATGTTATCAACGTAATTTTCATATTTTTAAATAATTGATTTTTAGTCTTTGTTCAGTACTCTTTATAGTTTAAGAGCAAATGAACGTTAAGGAAATATAATTATATATGGCAATACATATATATATACATACACACACACACATATATATAGGCCTATATATATATATATATATATATATATATATATATATATATATCCGTTCACTCCATTGAACGTGTTTGCCGTTGTTGTCCGCCAGGTGAATGGGCCGTGTTGCGGGAGTTCTCCGTTCTCTCGTGGAACTTCAAGCGCGCGCTCGAACGTCTCCACTCGCAGCACGGCGTCACGCCGTTCTTCAAGATCACCGTCGTGCCGGACTCGCGCTTCCCCTTCGACGCCACCCACCCCCCCGTCATACAGGTGAGCCCGCTTGGTCGTAGGTATACCATGGAATAATTGAAGATCTCCGATTAAACATTGAACCTTCTATTGTAAAATCAAAAGATCAAACTTTGAAAATGAGTATTCAAAAAAAATTCTGGTAGATTGCCGTTCGTAGTCCCATCTTGGGCGTGATGTCAGACTTATTCACTTTCAACGTGTAAATTGGAAACCTCTCTTAACAGACAATTATGCTGTTTCGATTTTGGTGATCTCACTTACACATTAAATATACAATAAACTAGGCTACACAATAAACTGAAACTTCTCAATATGACAGGGGGAACATATTTTTTGTGTTATTTCTTGAAGACTAACTCATCCACAGAAAGAAATTCCAAGTCACGACAATGTAAGAATAATTTCGTTTAATGAATAGACGCATAATGACCTTGTTGTCAATGCGAAGCTAAATCCCAGCATTTGTTCATTCATAAAACTGAACGTTCTGCTTCATTGAGTCTTATTATTGTTCTATCAATATCGAAAGCTTAACGCAAAGCCATTGTTGCCCTATAATAGCAGAGGATGACAGTTTAGGAACGTTTGAATGGGGCACCACAAGGGCGATATTACCACGATCTCATCTTCATTGATCATTAGTCGAAAGTTGAACGTGTTTGATTTTGTAAATCACTAAAGTGGATGTTTTCGTTGTAGATCAGTCCGGCTGGCTTGGGATTCCCCGACAGGAGCTACTACTACAGACATCCGGAGAGTCCGGTGAGTAAAAGATCCGAGTACTGAGACGTTTAGATCAGTCACTAGCGCGCTGAACCGTTTATAGGAGACCGCGGGTTCGATTCCCGCCATGGTCGACCATCCTGAATGAGGTTTGTCTAGCTCATCTCACAACGTATGCTCTGCGTTTACGTTGTAAGTTTTACTTGCTATAAAGCTATTGTTGGATTATTGCTAGATATTAATATATTACCGTAAGAATTACGAATTGGCAACGATACGCATACTTTTGAATCAAATCTAAAACGTTATTTTATTGAGAAATAATTTCATTATTCAACAGATTTCTATGCAAGATTAATATGACTTCGTATTACAGTAACAATGATGAAACATAACATGTATACTGCGAATAAATATCATTATTATCAAAACCGAGACAAGTAGTTAAGTTGTTATCACACTGAACTGTCATTCAGGAGACCGGCGTTCAATTCCCGCCATGGTCGGCCATCCTGACAGAAGTTTTTCGTGGTTTCCCTCTGTCGTTCAGGTCAATACTCTGATGGTTCCTAACAACAGGCTACGACCGACTGCTTCCCACTATCCAAAAACACCTAATAAAATAACCTTTCGACTCATCATCCCATCATCTCATATATCATTCACCGACGCCAGTAGATCGTAGTCATAAGTGCAGTGCGTGCATCGTTGAACCCAATATAAATACATTTAAAAAAATATTATTGAATAAAGAAACCTTTCACCCATTTTTTTTTTTAATTTTATGAAAATTGATTGTTTGTCAGCTGATTGCCGCGTACCAGCGCTACCTCAAGGACGCGGTCCAGGCGTTGGGAGCCACGTCGGTCGACGCGGGCAAGTTCTCCGTCGACATGTTCAACTTCGAGAAGCGCATCGCTGAGATCACGCCCTCGGCCGACGAGCTCAACGACCCCATCAGGGCCTACAACCCGAAGACCTTGAGCGAGCTGAAGATTATCGCGCCGTCGGTAAGCAGACGCAATTTCACGCTAACAGATATATCGATGGTGGACGGGGAAAATGTTGTAAGCGCCATTATGAATATTTCTCACAGGAAGTTGAAAACGTTGATAAATTCAAACTTGAAGATTTCATTTTCAACATTTTTGTGTGATTTCGTGCATACGTTCACAGATTCTCACAAAATTTCATGAACATTCATCAAGTTTCTCCCGAATTTTTGGCGCTTGCGATAAAATGTTGTATTTTGATTGGGAAATTGCTCGGCATTATCTGGCGCTTACAACAAAATGTGTTGTATTTTAATTGGAAAATTGGATGGCATATTTGGCGTTTACAACATATTGTATTGGCGCTCACGAAAAGATGTATTTTAATTGGGACATTTTACTCGACATTATTTGGCGCTTACGACAAAATGTGTTGTTTTTCAATTGGAAAATTGCATAGTATACTCGGTAGGCCTACTTATAAATAACATATTGTATTGACACTCATGACAACATGTACGGAAGGGAACCGCACCTTGTCGCTTACGACAAAATTATATTGGTCACCACGCCTAATGTATTGACTTGCCGTTTACGACACTTTTCACATGACCTGTGGAAGTGTATATCACGGAAAAAAAATGTACCGTAGTTTAAGACATTTTGCCTTTCCAGTTTCCACCATCGATATGAATTGGGTGAGAAAGAAAGGAATAGTACGCAATAAAATCAATATCAATGATTGAAGGACATCACAAACCGGCGCCAGATTTGTGATGAACAATGACGATATTTATTTCCCTAATGTTAGAGAAAACTAGAACTCAGTCATAATCTCAATTTAAGAAATTATAATCGATTTTCTTGTCGACCAGAGACCATGAGTCATGACGTAGGCAACACCGATTCTGTATAGAAACATGAACAGCATCGAGTAATGTCTACGTCACAACTCAGAAAAAGGGCCGTGCCCTAGAGGACAAGAAAGATAATTCCAGAGTCTGAAATTGATACGATGATTTCTAGTTTTCTCTAAAATTAGGGAACTGAGTAACGTAATTATTCGTTAAATCGATCTAGTTCTAGTCGACCTATCTAGATCTAGCGATCTAGTTTCAGGGTTGTGATGTCCTTCAACAAGAATTTTCCCAATTTTTTTTGTGTGCACATTTTTAAATTCCAAACCCTTGAACCCCCATATATGAGCTATGCATCAACGGATTTAGCACGATAGAGTCAAGGACACCACGTGTTGTGTGTTGCGTTTCGCCAGGTTCCGCTGCACGAGATTCTCGTCGCCAAGTTCCCGAAGGCCAGCATTGACGGCTCGACGAAGATCATCGTCACCTCGCCGTCTTACCTCGGCAACATCTCTCTCATCATCTCGACCACGGACCGCGGGTAAACTTTCGCTCGTTCAGACTTGATATCAAGACCCGAGATGTGTTGAGGGTTGCGTCGGTCGACCGCTCTATTCACTTTCTCCTTCCACTTTTCTTGCAAAACCAGTACCCATGCTATTTGTTGATTATTATTAGGTTAACGACCCCAACCAACAGCTAGGTTATACGAGGGTACGAATGAGCTGATGATGACTAGACTATAAAGTGATGATAAGTGAAAAGATGTTTACTATAACTCATGCCTCATGCGGGACTCGAACCCACGCCCAACAGTGACTTTAGTTTCTGAAGCGGTGCCTCAGCTGACTGAGCTATCGAGGGCTATTTGTTTTCACCAACTTCAAGAGTATGGCTAACTAGACTTGGTAATACTGGGCCTTGATTCCGGTATTAACAAGTCCAGTCAGAATTAGCATCGTTAACCATGGTAATAACAACTTCTAACTGTCAGTTAGAGCTACTACCACATTGCTAATTCAGGCACTTGATTAGTTTTTCCCTTTAGTAAGTTTTCTAGTCAGGTCCCCTGAAAATGTACTAACAGTACGCCTACCCTGTATCTATAGTACCGTAGCATTTTTTTTTCAATTTGTTCAACTAATTGATGTTTGTTATATTCGTTGCAGCGGCCTCAACAACTACCTGATGTGGCAGCTGACGGAGGCCTACTTGCCGTACCTGTCGCAGGAATTCCAGGACATCGTCAACTATTACCGCAAGGAAACGACAGGTAAACCTGGCGATACGTCAATCTAGTCCTCGGTTGCGGTAACAAGAAGTGACGGAAGCCAACTGATACTCTTGTACTGTGTTACAATGAAAATGGCTTTCTTTCGTTTTATTTAGATCCGCTTTTTGAATAATTAGTTAGTTGATCAAGCAATAATTAGAGCATGAACTTGTAATATAATCATGGGTACTAAAGCTATTTTTGTAATTTAATTAATAATTAGCGTAATGAATGCATTACTGAGACGTACGGTCCAGTGGCTAAAGCATGCTGCACCGTCATTCAGGAGACCGGGGTTCGATTCCCGTCACGGACGACCACCCTGACAGAGGTGTTTTATTGTTTCCCCTTGTCATTCAGGTTGATACTGTGATGGTTGAAAAATGAAAAATAAAATTAACAAAAGTACTAAAGAGACAGGCCTACTATTTAATATTTACTGTAGGTGAAATTCATGTAATTATATACCTGCGATCAGATTCTTCTTTGATTAAGAAAACTATCGACTACCGATCGATTGAAAAATAATCCGTTATCTTTGTATCGATTTAAGAGTCTATGGGAGTCGATTTAGCGGAATATCAGTTTTTTGGTGATAACTTTTGAACAGTATGAGATATCAAAATTCTGAAACGAGGAAACACAGATACTTTCAATACCTTCAAGATGGTGTAAGCAATAACTATTCATCTCACACCACATAATTGTTAGGCGTATACGCTTTAAAAATGTGTAAATTTAAGTGTATCCACCTGACAATCTGGCTGTCCGAAATGAGTAGTAATTACTTACACCGTCTTGAAAGTATTGAAAATTTCTCTGTATCCTCCTTTTCAGAATTTTGATATAACATACCATTCCAAAGCTATCACCAAAAAACTGATATTTCACTAAATCAACTCTTGAAGAAATGTAATTGATTGATGTCAAAAAAAAAAAAAATCACGTCACCAACCCTGGTTCTGATTTGCGTCGCGTCTCAGGTGCTAGTCGCGGCGTGTCTCGCTGGGAGTTCTGCGTGTCGACGACGCGACGGTTCATGGGGTTCGCGCTGGCCGGCCTGCAGGAGCGGTCGGTCGAGGAGAAGACGCGGGAGCGGGCGGCGGACACGGTCAGCACCATGTTCCAGACGATGGTCACGTCCGTGGAGAGGGCCATCAAGGCTGCCTCGCACCTCCAGGAGGACATCAAGGACCAAGCCATGGACAAGGTACGAAACATATTACGTAATATATTCAATGTTGCTTAACGACCCCACCAACAGCTAGGTTATACGGGGGTACGAATGAGTGGATGATAATGAAACGATGAAGAGAAGATAGGTGAAAGGATGTTAACATAAACCCATGCCTTATGCGGGACTCGAACCCACGCCCAATGGTGACTTCAGTTACTACCGCTAGCGATAATTGACTTAGCCACCGGGGCGGCAATATTACGTAATCAACACGTTTGTTTGCCGAAAGCCAAACGCACTTACCGTAGTTGTTTTTTAATTTTATTTGTCATAATTTTTTTCTTGGAATTTATCATTGACTTGTTTTAACCTTTTCACTGTTGGCAGTGGTTAATTTGTGAAGAAAAACATGAGTGAGCCCTCCTAAACAATAGTCTATCTTATTTTGGCGCGCCTACGCCGTACTTGAAACGCCCGTTTCAAGGCATAAATAAATTATGTATTTGTTACTTTGTATCTTACACGTTCACGTTTTATGATCGTTTATATCTATGAATTCACCCACCGTGAACTTTGTGCTCTAAGGAGTCTGTCAGTGTGTTTTCCTCAACGACGACGTGAACGGTTCCAGATCATCTCGCTGGGACTGCAGGTGGGCTACCCCCCTGACATGCTCACCAACAGCTACCTGAACACGTTCTACGCCCCGCTGCACGTCCAACGCTCCGACCTGTTCACCAACGTCGGCTACGGGCTCGACTTCCTCCAGGGCCACGCCTCCCGCCAGCTGACCGGCCAATCGCACGACAGCTGGTGGGACAAGATGGCCGACGGTTCGGGCGTGTTCTACGCGGCGGCCGACCACAAGGTGTACGTGCCGATGTGGATGATCCTTCAAGCGCACCAATCGCCGTAAGTTGACGTTGTAGATTTCGTAATACAGTAAACCCTCGTTGATTCTAAATTCGCTGTACTGTACATAGATTTGAGCCATTTCGAATTAGAAGAGTATGAGTTACTGAAATATTGCAACTAGTGATAACACCGGGTACCCGGAGACCGGTCCTGGACCGGTCTTTGAACTGCTCGGTCCTGAATTTGCATAACCGGTATTTCTATGTTGTTACAATTATATTGTTGTCATCTGTTTTTTGCTGATGTCTGTCTTAATTAATCTAAAGTGTTGATATCTAAATCAAAATTCAACTATGTTATCTTTAACCTGTCCGTATCTTGAAGAGTTCATCATTTGTATCAATTCGTCACATTATACTTGACAGTCATGCGTTACTGCAAGGTTCGCAATTTTGGTCCTTTCACATTGTTTTTTTTGGACGTAAAGACCGGTCCTACCCGATCTTTACAAACGAATACTCGGTCTTCAAATCCCAGGACCGATGTCATCACTAATTGCAACTCTCTCTCTCTCTCTCTCTCTCTCAGGTCTGCGCTGTACGGCTCGCTGGGCGTCAGCCTATCGCGCGCCATCATCGCCAGCGTCACTCCGACCGACGTCCTGTACAAGCCCCGCGGCGTGCTGCTTTCGGAAGACGACCCTGCCGTCAACCAATCGGAGCGCTCGGTTCGACACTCCAGGAAGTGCCTTGTCCGCGACGCGCTGCGGTGGAATCTCACGGCGGACCACGTGACCAACAAGACGTCGCTAGACGCCGTGGCGCAGGTGTCGGCGGTTAGGCACGCACAGAAGGTAAGCTGCTGGTTTCGAGCGTTGATTGGTAGTGGAGCATGACGGGTATTCACAGGCGGTCGAGTCGGTGTAGGTCTGGTTTGTCAACGTACTGTTATAATCCAAGCTCGAAGTAATATCATCAACTGTTGACCTGAAGTATATTTTTACTGTATGAAATTAATGGTCAAAACACCTGTCAATCCTGAGCCAAATTACATAGACCTAAATGTGTTCTATGAAAATTTTGTTTTGTCATCAAATTAGATGATTAATTCAGAAACACTATATGTGTAATGATATCCATTCATTTAATAAGTATACAATTTATGTATACGTCTTGGGACAACTTGGGCAGTTGTTAGTCAACTTGAATACTTGAAACTCTACAAATGTTAGGTTAGAGATTAATTACGCTAGGCATTTATATTGTGTGTTTTAGATATTCTTATTTCAATTTCTTCGTTAATTGTACAATTAGGCCTATATGTTATTACACAGATCGTGAGATACATGTTGCTACGGGGCTCTATTTTCACTGGTGATTACAGTGTATTTTCAACAATAATTACAAACCAAAACAAATTGATTTAAAAAATACTGCGGTTGTGAGAGTTGACCGCGTGAGGACACTTGCGGGCTCACAATGACGCTTGTTTTGTTCCCGCCAGGCGTTGCAGGCGTCCAACTTCCCGCACGTTCACCAGCCCGCCATGGAGACGTTAGACAGCGACGCGCTGTTCTACATCTCGTACGCTCAGACGCTGTGCTCGGTCTCCACTCCCGAGCAGGACGATCTCGACTTCACCGTCAACACTCACGTCAAGGGACTGGCTATGTGAGTACCGCTTGCTGTCACGCTAGGGCAATCTGAATATTCAAATTTTTTGTATTTACCAACAAAAATGAAGAGAATTGAGTACGAATACGAACCCTCCTAATGACGTATTCTGTGTTTTGTTTTCACCGTGCAGGCTCCAAGCTTCTCTACGTCAACTTCCTCACTTCTCCGAAACGTTTTCGTGCACAGCCGACTCGCCGTTTGTGTCGCAACCTCCGTGCAACGAAATACTCTAAACCTCCGCGCACGGAAAAACGCGTGCCACATTCGTCAGTACCACCGAGAGTTGCGACAGACAATTTTTTTATACGAGTCCATTTAATTTTATAACGAAAATTGAAAACAACGATAGTCCATCATGAGTTTTTGTAAATATATAGGATACTTTATTTTTAATTAGGCTTATTGCTTGTATTAGTGAACGTTTAAAAAAGATCTTTGTAAAGATTGTTGTATATATACGTAATAATGTGTCAGTGAATTAATATATGACAGAAATGATAGAAATATAATGCTTATTATAACATTTTGAAATTTTGTTTTATTTTTATTTTAGCTTCTGCCCTATCAGTACATACATAGTGTCTCATTATCCTTCAGTACACTTGTGTACACGAAAGAATGAAAGGTTGTCGATTAACTGAATAATTCTAGAAGCTTTGGGATAAACTTTGCCACTGTTGAAACAAACCACCAGTTAAATGTTAGAAACGTATCGTATTGTGACGTACTGTTGAAGATTTTCAAAGTAGAACTAGTTGTACATCCGGCTCGAGTCAGTCAAACTGAAGTGAACTTGATTTATAAATCAGATAAAAAGGAGTGAACGAACAGTAGCTTACCGAGGAGTCCATTGATAGAACACGGAGATGATTGTACAGTGAAACTTCTTATTGTTTTAAAGTGACCAGAAAAGTTAACAATGCAGGAAACCTATCCAGTCGAGTGTATTAAACATTGGTGTTATGGGACTTTCGAGGACCGAATTAACTTTAAACATATGACAATGCTGCATCAGGTTTTGTTGTATACTGTATATCATTTTCATGTGACTCAGTGTTATTATGACTTACCCCTACAATAAATTGTACAATTTGACAACTGTACATTATCTTGTAAAATATCTTAGATCATACATTCTGGATCAAGAGTGTATAGTGAGACCTCAACGCATCATTATCATGTACGAACGCATCGTATGCATTAACGCATCGTATGCATGAACGCATCGTATGCATGAGCGTACCCATAGAGAAGTGCATCAAGACTCTTTCATGGGTTGCTAAAAAAACTCACCCATAAGGCCATAACCTACGTCCAAAAGCCTTTATATATAATTTTAAATAAATGAAAACAAATGAAACTGGCCGTAATGTGAGATATGACAATATTGCCAAATTAAGTTTAGAAAACCCCCATAAGAATAATCCAGAGGGGAAAATATGGAACAATATTTACGCCTCCCTCCATTCGTTGCTCAGTTGACAGCTAAATCACCGCTTTGGGAAATAAAGTCAGCATTAGGTGTGGGTTCGAGTCCTGCATAAGGCATAGGCTTGTGTTCACATCCTTTCACTTATCATCACTCCATAGTCTCATTATCACCTGCTAATTCGTATTCCTGTATGACATAGCTATTGGTGGGGTCGTAAGCAAACAATAACCATCAACAATGTCTACTCCTAATAAATTCCAATTCATACTGAATTTAAGCACATGAATGACGCACATTATTCCAAAGTTTTACATGAATAAATTGAACAGCTTTCTTAGGAAAGCTATTAGAAGATGATCAATAGGTTGAAGCAATTATTTTATGAAACGATTGAAAGAACCTGAGGTGAATCTGGTAGGCAGCGAGTTCGGAGGGCCATCTAAACCTAACCGCACTCAAACCTAATCTTTTAACCTCACAGGCCGGGGGCTTGGACCTAGACTCATCTCTCTTCAACATGGACTTAAGAAATATATACAGTCCATGTTGTGTGAGTAATAAGTATCACCAAGATGTGTTATAATTCTGTTGAAAAAACATACAATTCTCAACAGTAATATAAATATATTTATTTACATTATACATTTAGGTATAGAATTTCAAATCTTTTACATAACTCAATAACATGTTTCAATAGATTGGTTTTGCTAAAGACATGTTAGTAAACATTCATTTTTTTATTGGGATTGAAAAACATAAAAATAATCAACATAAAGTTTCTAATTCTTGGACTTGGTTTCGACTCTATGATGGTTTCCATTCTTTGCCATTTGTATTTATAATAAGATCACACAAGTTCTCAATCGGATTTGAAACCAGCAAATCGGATGAGAATTGATTATTAATTCAACCCGAGTCTAGAACCTGGGTAACTTGGCATAATCTTCACTGAATCGTGTTAATCTAACGTGGATGACCTGGTCTAACTCAATGTCTGCGTGACTTGACATAGCCTAACGTCATCCTAACCTAACCTAACCTGAGATGACCTGGTCTAGTTTTATACTAGCCTGACTTTACATGACTAACCTGGCTTCCTGGCATAACCTGGCTTAACCTGGACTCAATCTCAACCTAATCCACTAAGAAAGTTATCAACTGAAAATGTAGTTTTACTACTTGAAATTTGGAAAGTACGTTCACTTCCTCTCTAAAAATACGCTACATGCCATCGAAATCTGTTTTAATGTTGAATACAGGAGAGTGTTTGAGAAGGGGCAGGGGGGTGGGAAGGGTTGAGAGGGAGGAGAATATTAGACATAAAACAGCAGAAATTGTTATTACTCGAGGTTGTTAAAAACCCATTCTAAACAAATACGCTGGAAAAAAACTGCAGTAGAAAAAGATTTAGACTTAGAAAGAAAATCAGCAAAATGCTAAATTCAGTTTCCACAAATTTAACAAATATTTTGTCAAACATTATTAATTAAAAACTCTTGAGCGACACCATACTTTTTTTATATAGCATTAAAATATTTAAAAAGATCTTGGTGATATTTCAATGTTTGTTGATTTTAATATTGACCCAAAGTGGCCACAAATATTTTTAGTTTTGGAACTGTGTATTCATATATCTTTGTGCGTTGGGGATCAGATCACGATATGTGTACTTGAAAAATGTTTTGTTAATAACTTTACTTGACAAACTTTTCCCCAATAACCAAATCAATTAAATGCACCTATTGATCTAACTTCAAGTCTAAAGTAAAAAAAAGTAAGCAGCAATAAGCAAATTAATATTTTGAACATTGCGTTGAATTTTCTTTTAAAAAAAGGTATAGGTTTTGATTGACAGTATAATAAACAATTGAAAATAATTTTTCAGAAGTATGTATCAAGTGTCTAGTGTATCTTGACCGTACAACCTTCTTACAAGGTCTAATGACTCCATCAGGAAAGTTGAGCTATCATATACTCAACACATTATTTATATTTTTGCATTACGAGATTTTAAATTACAATATTCCAGTTTTTAGGTAGCAATAAAAATGTTAATTTACTATTATGGTAGTTCAATTTAAATTTGAATGAAACCAAATTACTATGATTTAATTAGGGTTGATGTAATATTTTTCATGTAAATTTTAATTAGAAATTTTATCAAAACTTCTAATAATTTGTGTCTATTATTTTATTATCATCAACATCTAATATGTTGACCAAAAATAAATGAGATGAGTATACTTCAAAATAGAAAACCTTAAAAAAAAATGTTAATCATGACGGTGACGGTATCAACAAGATATTTTTATCAAATTATCTCGAAAATGATTATGTACCATCATTACTCTTATTAGCATCTTATATTCACGGCAGTCTTAAAATTGCCCCACATAACAATCAATAGTTATATAGAATCTTGAATTACAAATTGATGGAACTTGCTCTACCGCTCTCTATGACGCTAATTTTGTTTAATCAAGGATTATAATCCTAGATTTAACTAGCCTAATCTACCGTATAACAATGGCATTTAGTTCACTTGATGATTCAAAAAGCATGTATGTCAATTATTACAAAAAATATAGCTTTTTTAATCAAGTTTATCAAATAGGCTACAGTACCTCTACATTTGATAACAAAAGCTTCCAAAATGACTCTCAAAAATTATATGGGATGAACATATCATTTCCTCCATTGAATTGTACCATTTAGTTGCAATTTTTATATTCAATACATTTTCACATTTCCATCGTTATTAAAATTGCGTATTTTTTGCCGCCATCAAGTGATTCTCTAAGTGTACATCGTTTACAATCCACTCTGCTGACTAGCTTCACTCCATTTATATAGTTTCACATTCAACTTATAATTTCATTGTTACAGTCCAAATAGCAATCTAAGAAATTCTACATATCAATACCAGCTAATCAATCGATACGCAAATATATCTATCCAAATGCTGGCGCTTTATTCGTGGCGGTCGATTCGATTGGTAGCCGTGGCTGTCCGAGCTTAGAACACCTGCACCCTGTGATTCTCCCGGTCGCAGACGAGGATGTTGCCGTTGGACATGACGGCGACGCCCTCCAGGCCCTTGAACTCTCCGTCTCCGGAGCCCCAGCAGCCGAACGCGCGGAGGAACGTGCCGTCGGGGTGGAAGATCTGGATCCGGTTGTTGCCGGAGTCGGCGACGCAGATGTAACCTTGGTCGTCGACGGCAACGCCCCTGAATTAAACGAACGGTGATTAGTGAGAGAATGATAAGTTGCCTGCTTGGAGTAAGTGCCAATTAACCCTCTTCCCCTTGAAGACATTTATTGGTTTCTCCCCTTTACTCTTGGATTTGGTAGAACTCAACAAACATTCATTTTCAATACGATGCATGATTACAACACAAAAAAAGAAGAGAACAGTAGAAGAGAAAAGCACATTTTTTGCAATTAAAATATTGTCCATGTTTTTCCACTATATATTTTTTTATATATTTCTATGTTTTGTATTTATTATTGTACACAATACATTATCAATTTTTTATTTCAATCAAGTGTAGGCCTACTGATTTTTTAATGTTGATAAAAAATTCAAATTTGTAATATTTGATATCAAAATAGTTCAACTATTGTTTCTCAAGAAACAAAGAAAATCAATGTTGAACCATTTACCCATGTAGGCCCAACATGCCCAGTCCAAGATATTTCTACTACTGCCCTTCCGGCTCAGGCTCAGTCAACCAACGTTATGCATGAGAAACTGACATGTCAGTACCACGTGCAACTTATCTATCGAACGGCAATCTTTCAATTACGACTTACCTCGGGAACTTGAATTGACCCTCTTCCGAGCCCTCCGTACCGAACGTTGTCAACACTCGTCCGTTGACGTCGAAGATCTGTATGCGATGGTTGTTCGAGTCGGACACGATCACACGGTTGGTGCTCGACACCGCAATGTAGTGCGGGTGCTCCAGCTGACCGGGCTTCGAGCCGCACGTGCCGAACTTGCCCACGAACATGCCGTCAGATTGGAACACCTGAAACAAGTTCAGACGGCATCTGTTTAGTAAGTATGTAGTAGGTATTCAACCCAGGAGGGTAATGGGTAGAGTCAGGGGATGGCGAACCATCAGGAATAGAAAGGGAGTGGTGAAGAAAGTTCTAGAGAAGCCAAAGCCAGATGATTGAAAACTGGCATGAGAAACTATGGAGGAAAAGAGAAGGAAGGGTAGGCTCTGTAATTTCTTTAAACCAATGAACAACTTCACTGGGTGCGAGGAACTAAGCAATTGAATAGGCAAGGGATTGCAGAGAGGTACGAGGGGAGGAGATTGATTGGAAGTGGAGAGGGTGATACAAAGATGGGTCAGAGACTGGAACTTCACTGGGTGCGAGGAACTGAGCAATTGAATAGGCAAGGGATTGCAGAGAAATACGAGGGGAGGAGATTGATTGGAAGTGGAGAGGGTGATACAAAGATGGGTCAGAGACTGGAATGAGCTTGAAGAAAAAGGAAGATATGCTACGAAAAAAAGATTTCAAGAAAGTTTTGTTCAAATAGACATAGAAGTTATTAGAGCATCTTGCCGCTGTGATTGGACCACTATCCGAAATCGTCTTCCTTTCTTCCCTGGATAAATTTATCACCCTGTAATAACTCTCATGACTGAATTAATCTAATTGAATGTTGAGTGAAATATAACAAAAAAGCAGCTCTGTATGGGTTTCGATCTCGAGCCTCTCCGG
The DNA here is from genome assembly GCA_907164805.1 of Brachyptera putata. Classification (NCBI taxonomy): domain Eukaryota; kingdom Metazoa; phylum Arthropoda; class Insecta; order Plecoptera; family Taeniopterygidae; genus Brachyptera; species Brachyptera putata. Next base: position 18,167,565 of record OU015471.1, on the reverse strand, counting down.
ACCACTATTCGGAATCGTCTACGCTAGCCACTCGGCTACCTGGACATATGAATTTTACAAAGTTGTCGAGATACTTGAAGAAGATATTATAAATAAAACTCGACCTGTCGATTGCTCTGCTACCCTGGTAGGAATACTGGACTGTTGACCAATTTGCTCGAAAACTTTTGTTCGTGGAAAATTGACTCAAGTACCAGGGAAGCAGAATGCAGCAACAGGTATTCCACCCGACACAAATGAATTCAAATAATCTTTCAAACCTCAGCTCTCCTACCAGAGGAGTAGAATATACCAACAGGTTAGGTAATAATTCAAATATCATTTCAAGTAACTCAATAACTTTACAAATGTTCCATGTCTAGGTAGCTTAGTTGCTAGCGTTGGTGGACTCGGTTCTCGATGCGAAAGGTACTGGGATCGAATACCATTGGGGACTGCTTTTTTTCTTTCATATTTTGTTTAATATACCCATATGCAATTGACAAATCCTCAATGAACATTAGCTCAGAGATAATTCCTCTCTTCACTGGATAAATTAATCACACTGTAATAACTCTCATTACTGAATTAATCTAAGTAATTGTTGAGTGAAATATGACAAAAAAGCAGCTCTGTATGGGTTTCGATCTCGAGCCTCTCCGGACCACTATCCGAAATCGTCTACGCTAGCCACTCGGCTACCTGGACATATGAATTTCGCAAAGTTGTCGAGATACTTGAAGAAGATATTATAAATAAAACTCGACCTGTCGATTGCTCTGCTACCCTGGTAGGAATACTGGACTGTTGACCAATTTGCTCGAAAACTTTTGTTCGTGGAAAATTGACTCAAGTACCAGGGAAGCAGAATGCAGCAACAGGTATTCCACCCGACACAAATGAATTCAAATAATCTTTCAAACCTCAGCTCTCCTACCAGAGGAGTAGAATATACCAACAGGTTAGGTAATAATTCAAATATCATTTCAAGTAACTCAATAACTTTACAAATGTTCCATGTCTAGGTAGCTTAGTTGCTAGCGTTGGTGGACTCGGTTCTCGATGCGAAAGGTACTGGGATCGAATACCATTGGGGACTGCTTTTTTTCTTTCATATTTTGTTTAATATACCCATATGCAATTGACAAATCCTCAATGAACATTAGCTCAGAGATAATTCCTCTCTTCACTGGATAAATTAATCACACTGTAATAACTCTCATTACTGAATTAATCTAAGTAATTGTTGAGTGAAATATGACAAAAAAGCAGCTCTGTATGGGTTTCGATCTCGAGCCTCTCCGGACCACTATCCGAAATCGTCTACGCTAGCCACTCGGCTACCTGGACATATGAATTTCGCAAAGTTGTCGAGATACTTGAAGAAGATATTATAAATAAAACTCGACCTGTCGATTGCTCTGCTACCCTGGTAGGAATACTGGACTGTTGACCAATTTGCTCGAAAACTTTTGTTCGTGGAAAATTGACTCAAGTACCAGGGAAGCAGAATGCAGCAACAGGTATTCCACCCGACACAAATGAATTCAAATAATCTTTCAAACCTCAGCTCTCCTACCAGAGGAGTAGAATATACCAACAGGTTAGGTAATAATTCAAATATCATTTCAAGTAACTCAATAACTTTACAAATGTTCCATGTCTAGGTAGCTTAGTTGCTAGCGTTGGTGGACTCGGTTCTCGATGCGAAAGGTACTGGGATCGAATACCATTGGGGACTGCTTTTTTTCTTTCATATTTTGTTTAATATACCCATATGCAATTGACAAATCCTCAATGAACATTAGCTCAGAGATAATTCCTCTCTTCACTGGATAAATTAATCACACTGTAATAACTCTCATTACTGAATTAATCTAAGTAATTGTTGAGTGAAATATGACAAAAAAGCAGCTCTGTATGGGTTTCGATCTCGAGCCTCTCCGGACCACTATCCGAAATCGTCTACGCTAGCCACTCGGCTACCTGGACATATGAATTTCGCAAAGTTGTCGAGATACTTATAGAAGATATTATAAATAAAACTCGACCTGTCGATTGCTCTGCTACCCTGGTAGGAATACTGGACTGTTGACCAATTTGCTCGAAAACTTTTGTTCGTGGAAAATTGACTCAAGTACCAGGGAAGCAGAATGCAGCAACAGGTATTCCACCCGACACAAATGAATTCAAATAATCTTTCAAACCTCAGCTCTCCTACCAGAGGAGTAGAATATACCAACAGGTTAGGTAATAATTCAAATATCATTTCAAGTAACTCAATAACTTTACAAATGTTCCATGTCTAGGTAGCTTAGTTGCTAGCGTTGGTGGACTCGGTTCTCGATGCGAAAGGTACTGGGATCGAATACCATTGGGGACTGCTTTTTTTCTTTCATATTTTGTTTAATATACCCATATGCAATTGACAAATCCTCAATGAACATTAGCTCAGAGATAATTCCTCTCTTCACTGGATAAATTAATCACACTGTAATAACTCTCATTACTGAATTAATCTAAGTAATTGTTGAGTGAAATATGACAAAAAAGCAGCTCTGTATGGGTTTCGATCTCGAGCCTCTCCGGACCACTATCCGAAATCGTCTACGCTAGCCACTCGGCTACCTGGACATATGAATTTCGCAAAGTTGTCGAGATACTTATAGAAGATATTATAAATAAAACTCGACCTGTCGATTGCTCTGCTACCCTGGTAGGAATACTGGACTGTTGACCAATTTGCTCGAAAACTTTTGTTCGTGGAAAATTGACTCAAGTACCAGGGAAGCAGAATGCAGCAACAGGTATTCCACCCGACACAAATGAATTCAAATAATCTTTCAAACCTCAGCTCTCCTACCAGAGGAGTAGAATATACCAACAGGTTAGGTAATAATTCAAATATCATTTCAAGTAACTCAATAACTTTACAAATGTTCCATGTCTAGGTAGCTTAGTTGCTAGCGTTGGTGGACTCGGTTCTCGATGCGAAAGGTACTGGGATCGAATACCATTGGGGACTGCTTTTTTTCTTTCATATTTTGTTTAATATACCCATATGCAATTGACAAATCCTCAATGAACATTAGCTCAGAGATAATTCCTCTCTTCACTGGATAAATTAATCACACTGTAATAACTCTCATTACTGAATTAATCTAAGTAATTGTTGAGTGAAATATGACAAAAAAGCAGCTCTGTATGGGTTTCGATCTCGAGCCTCTCCGGACCACTATCCGAAATCGTCTACGCTAGCCACTCGGCTACCTGGACATATGAATTTTGCAAAGTTGTCGAGATACTTGAAGAAGATATTATAAATAAAACTCGACCTGTCGATTGCTCTGCTACCCTGGTAGGAATACTGGACTGTTGACCAATTTGCTCGAAAACTTTTGTTCGTGGAAAATTGACTCAAGTACCAGGGAAGCAGAATGCCGCAACAGGTATTCCACCTGACACAAATGAATTCAAATAATCTTTCAAACCTCAGCTCTCCTACCAGAGGAGCAGAATATACCAACAGGTTAGGTAATAATTCAAATATCATTTCAAGTAACTCAATAACTTTACAAATGTTCCATGTCTAGGTAGCTTAGTTGCTAGCGTTGGTGGATTCGGATCTCGATGCGAAAGGTACTGGTATCGAATACCATTGGGGACTGCTTTTTTTCTTTCATATTTTGTTTAATATACCCATATGCAATTGACAAATCCTCAATGGATATAAGCTCAGAGATAATTCCTCTCTTCACTGGATAAATTAATCACACTGTAATAACTCTCATTACTGAATTAATCCAAGTAATTGTTGAGTGAAATATGACAAAAAAGCAGCTCTGTTTGGGTTTCGATCTCGAGCCTCTCCGGACCACTATCCGAAATCGTCTACGCTAGCCACTCGGCTACCGGGACATATGAATTTTGCAAAGTTGTCGAGATACTTGAAGAAGATATTATAAATAAAACTCGACCTGTCGATTGCTTTGCTATCCTGGTAGGAATACTGGACTGTTGACCAATTGCTTCGAAACTTTGTTTTTAAAATTTTGGGGGAAAACCATCAATTAAAAATTTTATAAAACAAAAAATTTCCCTTTTGGGAAAAAAAAAACCCCAAAAAACTTAAGAATAATTGAATTTTTAAAATAAGAAAAAAAAAACCCGAGGGTTTTTTTTTTGGGGGGAAATTTTTTAAAATTTCCCCAACCCCGGGAAAATTTTATAAAGGGGTTTTAAAAAATTTTTTTACGAAATTTTTAAGGGAAAAAATTACCCCAAAAAAATTTTTTTAAAAAAAAAATCCAAAATTCCCCAAAGTTTTGGGGGTTTTTAATATTCAAAAATTTAAGTATTTGGTTTTACATTAAATTTAAAAAAAAAGATTTGGTTTTTTAAATTTGGTTTTAAAATTTAAAATAATGAAAAGGGTTTGTTAAAAACCCAAAAAAATTTTTAAACTAAAATTAAATTTTCCCCCGGGATTTTTTTAAAAAAAATGTTTTGGGTTTTTTAAAAAAAAATTTTCCTTTTTGGGAATATTTTGTTTAACTAGATGCAGTTGTGGTAATCTGTAATGGATATAAGCTTGAGATAAAAAGCCTCTTTGTCCTAGATAAGTTACTCACATTTTAATAATTTACATTACTGAATCAAACTAGGCTACTGAATTAGATTAAATTTAATACCCTGATTTCTAGTGAGTTATAACATACTTCACACTAAATGATGTATTATTAGGACTACAACCCTCAGATATGGAGAACAACACAATAAGTACATTGTCATTACAAGATTGATTGATTTAATGAATTTATGGACAGGAACAACAATACATATTGACAGTACAATTTCAGTTGTATTCACAATGATAATCAAACTCTGTAAAATTGATAACTGGTAAACAGTAAAAATGCATCTATAAGAAGTAAATCGAATCTTTATCAGTTCAAGACGACTTTCATAATAACAAAGACATCATTATGGACTTGTTGAAAATTGATTTTGCTACTCCTTCCCCAAGCCTCGCAGGGATTTTCTTGAAATATGGTTTTTTTCAAGTAATTGTTGCGATCTACATACAGTTTTGAAGTCCAATAATTGAACCTCCATGGATATTCTCGAAGTTAATTTTTCGATCTCCACCAGCAAAGCCCTGCAGGGAATTTTTTGAAATATGGTCATTTTTTAAAGTGATATCTGCGATTTACAAGCAGTTTAGGAGTGAGGAGGTGTTTAGGAGTGAGTTTAGGAGTTAGTTGGTGAGGAGTTAGTAGGTGAGGAGTTTAGGAGTGAGGAGTGAGGAGGAGTTTAGGATTGAACCATTATGGAGATTTCCAACGTTATTTTAATATTTCAATCATGGACATTTTCGAAGTTATTTTCGCGATTTCTAAATAAATAAATTTCTGGTGGGGTGCAAATGTCGATTGGTGGGGCACGCGTCCCACCTTGACCCCTTTTAAGTTTTAACGACGTCCCTGCTTGAGTATTCTAGAAGTTGTCGAAGCAGATAATATTTAGGAATCTTGAAATATATGTAAAAAATGACAACAAATAAGTTGGTTATATTATTGCCATACTATTGAGTTGGCCATGCAGAGACTTACCAATACAGCAACGAAACTACCACTTATCTTTCGATCACCGCATTATTTCATGTTTCCACTCTTTTTACTCACTGCACAATCTAATGGGAATGCGATCCATCATGAGATCCATCAAAACATTTTGCTAAATATTTAACAAATATGCCAATATTTTTCCACTGTGATATTTAGTACTAACGCGCACTTCATCCTTCTTCGTGACTTCTCAATATGAACATCATTCGACAAATATAATATACCAGAAGGACCAAGATTCGGAACGGACGAAAACGTCATGAATGAAAACTCAAGTTTAATGCTATACTGAAATTCACGCGAAATGACATTTCAATATACCTTGTGTTCAAAGCTTTGAGTTACAAGAAATACGTGACTCACCGTAGAGTGAACAAATCTAACGCATAGATGGTCAACGCAAGGGTTTATAACCCTTAAAGAGTGCCAATAAAATGTTCCAGCAACAAGGATGGTTAACATATGTTCATTATAACAATAACTAGTCTATCGGTTCTCTTGAAAAATGTATATATTTATGACTCTCCCCGGCCCACTCCCTCCCGGCAATCGAGTAAAGATCAGAAAAGGCTCTAAATATTCTTCTTATTTCTTGCTAAAGAAATGCTTCTTCAAAACAACAACATTGACATATTATTGATATTATGGAAGTGAAAATAAAACGTTAAATTTGCCGGAAATTTAATGAAACATGCAAATTCGTAATTATATATATTGGTTGAGCCAAATTTTCGAGGGGTGCTCTGCACCCCTCGAAAAGATCCGACGGGTGCTCTGGACCCTGAGCACCCACGGAGTCGGCGCCCCTGACTGTGAATTTAGCATAATTATCTGCAAGAGACATAAACATATACTCATATTCACAGGAAATTAAGATTGTCTTTCTACTTCAAAATTGTGAAATTTTCTGGTAGGCCAGCCTACTTGTACTGTAAGTGAAGGTGACATTTTTAATTGAATTCTAAATTTTATGCCTCTCATTTCACCAATTCACCACTTTTCTCTTCTACAGTAATTAGTTGATTTTTGTTTCTTTTTCTAGTATTTCGTTTCCAGTTTTCTCATTTTTGGTTTTCCAACTTTGTTTCATTTATTTTCATCCTTATTTACCTGTACTCTGTGGTTCTCCTTGTCGCACACGTAGATGAAGCCGAGGGCGTCAGTTGTGATGCCCCACGGGTAGTTGAAACGCCCGTCAGCTGTTCCTTGGCTGCCGAACGCTCGGAGGAACCGGCCAGACGGATCCAATACCTGCGACGTGGAAACATGAACGTGAAGCATGAATCGGACTTTTAACACTGACTCAAGTCGTTCCAGTGGGAACGTTGTGAGCGCTGGAACGATGAGTAGTAATATTTGAAGATTTCATCAACTTGATCAATGATGAAAGTTGTTGTTCAATTTGGTTACCGATGTAGTTTCATTCATAAATTACAGGATCAAAGCTAATTGTCTGATTGCACTTTGGTGATGAACTTGAATGTAACAAATATTGATATTTTAATATGAAAGGCGACAGACAGGTAATTTACAAATCGAGAGGGATTTTAGGAAGTACAAAGAGAGATAAAAAAAGTCAAGTCCGGAGGTAAAGAAGATCTTCTGTTGATTCAGGAAAGACGATGACGCATTACTTGACTAAATATCGTTGAAATAGAAGGACGACAAATATAATTTCACATTGTATT